>CM053623.1:109799892-109817392 GCA_028646595.1 Phalanger gymnotis
TTGGGCTTCTTTGTCACCAAAGAAGGATTCCAGAGTCTGAGACTGAATCTGGGTGCATTTTTGCTGCCTGGCCATGTTCCCAGCCAACTCACTTGACCCTTGAGTTTTTCAGCGGGGTATGACTGCTTGTAGACTAAAGAATTCTATGTTCCATGCTTGGGGGGATGTGCCAGCTCTGCCACACCAGCACTCCTCCTTCCCCAAGAACACCCAACCTGGACTGGACTTAGATCTTCAGCATGCTCTTCACTCCTGCTCTGATCTGCCACTTAATTCCTCCCACCAAGTGGGCCTGGGGCCAGAAGCAACTGCAGCTGTAGTTCTAAAGCTGTCCTGCCTCCGCTGCCCCGGGGGCGGTGGCCGAACTCCAAACTCTATCCCAGTCCCCAGCAGCTTCTCCCACTAACCTACTCTGTTTTACTTGGTGTTTGTGGGTTGAGAAGTCTGGCAACTGCCCCAGCTCACTGACTCAGGGCGCCCGGGCTCCGCTCCCCTCCACTCCCAGCTCCCTCAGCTCCGTGTGGGATAGACCTTACCTAGAGACCATCCAGGCTGTCCTGAGCTACAGGCCCAACCCCCTCTGCTACCCTGTGGGTTTTGCAGTTCTAGAATTGGTTCAAAGCCATTTTTTATAGATTTTTGCAGGGACTTGGTGGGGTGCTCACGCTAGTCCCTGCTTTCCAGCCACCATCTTGGCTCCGCCCCCAATTTGCTTTCATTTTTAACAAATGGTAAAATTATATGTATACCAAAGAATTGTTTTAAAATAAATTTCTTTATGATTTATTATCAGTAAAGTTTTGATTTGTATACCTATTCTATGTACCTATATACCTGGGGTCACATAAAAATTTCTTAGGCAAAAAGGGGAAAAGTTTAAGAAGCCCCGCTCTAGATGAAGAGGTCCTTCATATGTTCCTGCTTTGGGATCACATTATGCTGAGTACATTAAGCTTCTAAATACTGCAGAGCCTCCTAAATTGGAGCCATAATAATTCAAAAGAGCTTGGCCTAACTATGTACATAAGGAAAAAATATGAATGAAGATTGTCTATTATCCAGACCACAGTATGCAGCTGGAAGGACAATCATAGATCTCATCCATCAGTCTATCGATTTGCAGACTGACAATGAGTTGAGCCCAGAGTTTAATAAGTAGAAAAAAAGGCTGGTCTGCCTTTGGGAAACAGTACAGTTCTTTTAATGAACTTAAACTTCTCTTGAAACAAAGGCACATCTTTAAAAAACAGAATAGAACAAAACAATATCCTTCTACTGATGTATAACATAATTAATTCCTGAAGAAATGACGGTGAGAATTCCCCAGAGCAATAAAAAGGCACGTGATGCACATGTATACACTCTAATACATTACAATTACAAGGAATTAGGTAAGAGAAGTGATATAAAGGATGTCATTGAAGAAACAGATGACCAGAAAGAAATGACCTAGTCTCCTAGTAAACACTGGTATCCATGCAATGTCAGGTGGGTAAAAGGAAGGCCCCCAGAATGGATTGGGGCAGGGCATAGATTTATGGGAAGAAATGGATGAATTTCAATCTGGATCAAAAGAAGGAGTACCCACATCTATGAGATCACAAGTCTATCAGAACATTAGAATACTCATTGTATTATCTATAAATTTATACAATAGATCAATCTTACATGTACACAGACAAACATAACATTTGCATTAGGTTTTTTTTTTTTCAGTAGGGTAGATAATGCGTCATTTTCATTTAAAAAGTGATTTATTGAGTATATTGCAAAGCACCCTGAAAATGTTTAAGCAGCTTAAGAATTCTGGCTTCATCCAACACGTTTCCTTAACTTGGCATCTGCTTGCCTTTCTCAGGCCTGTTGTGAAGGCGTTCTTCTTGTGGTTGTCGTTGTTTATTAGATGTCCTGTGTGAAGGTCACTCTGAAAGTGGATATGTTTTGTCTAGTCTATTGTGAAGATAATAAATTGATTTGGATTCATTCAGTAGCCCCCTTAGGAATAGTCATCTTTAATAGCTTTCTGGTTTGACAGACATAACGACTGTGTCTACACCGGCAAAGTAGCATGGAGACAAAGCAATTACCTTTTAATTTGATCAATTATGAAGGCAATTCCAATAATCTATCCACACACATATACATAGACATAGACATAGACACACAAACACACACACGCACACAACTCTACTTCTTAAACTCAATAGCTTGTTTATGGTTCTGTTATGCAGAGATTTCACTTAGCCTTGCATAGACAAAGGCTTTGTCTACACATACAAATAGCTCAACCACTGTGGCATTCAAATTAATTCAAAAGATGTTTCGGTATTTTATAACAAATTTAATTATCAAAATGCTTGAATTGCCTTTACCAAAGCTAAGCCACTATTTTACATGACTTAGTCTTGTCACTAGAATTAACATCATTCATTCATTCATTTAGGAAATATGGAGAACCTGTTACATATTAGATAAACATACCATCACCCAGCATCGTGACACCTAGCATGATGGTTTCCTATGGATCAGAGTTCCTGATTTCAGATTCAATAAGATTTGTATGTCATTAGATATTTAAGGTCAGTCATTTTTCATCAATACTCTCATACTGATCTACTGACTAGTCCCAGAGAGTTCCTATTATCTCAGTTTCCTCATGTTTACAGAATTTCAGTTGCAGTTACCATATACATATGGATAACAATGCTACATGTATGCACATCCACCCACCCACCAGTAAACACTTGGTAATACTGTTTCTTTTGCATTATACTGCTAACTTTATACTTCTCTTTCTCAAGTCAATTCAATGTCAAATTTAATAAAGTTATTAATGCTCTTGGGTAACAGCTGAGGATCTTCCAGTATCATATTACTAAATTTTTATAAGAAAAAACTATATTATTCACATAATAATGATGACAGGCAATTCCTACCAGTAGTAAGAGGAATACTTATACAAGCAACAAAGCACAAAACAAAATCACTAGTAGTGAAAAGAAAGCAGAATGTGGATTAATATGGGAAGAGGAAAGAATGAGGAGAAATAAATGCCTCTCACTTTCTCTATGAAGCCCTCCAGGCTAAGATGTTCTCTCTCTTCTCTAAAGTCACAATATAGCTGCTTACCCAGTCACCTAGTTGCCTACTACACTACCCACTATTTGAGTTTTTCTTTGGACACTAAGAATTTGTTGATCGTTTTACCATGCCAAAAATACACAATATCACGCAAGTGTTAACTGCTCTAAGTATTTTCTGTCAAGCTTTGACTTTAGGAAGTCATTCATTCTTTCAACTTACACAGTCCCCAAAGCTAGAGTAAACAGTAAGTTTATGGATAAAAATGTCCAGAGCTTTTTGAATTGTGGAGTAGAAGAGATGAAGACACATTATCAAAAACTATAACTTTTTTTCAGTACAGTTAGAGCCAGGAATATTTGTGACAGAAGTAGTGACCAGGGATATGGAGAATAGAAGAGGTTTAGAAAAATCGCTTAGGGGATAGAATAGTTAACCAGGAAAGAATACGAAGAATGCTATGCAGTAGTAACAGTTCAACTGGGATTAGATAACATGAATTTGTAGTGAACCCAGTCAACATGGTTGCATGACTTTTTTCAGTCATGGAAGAAAGCAAGGCAATGTTCATTTTCTTGGATCCAGATAGTCACAACAAGTGGTGCTTCTACAACCACACTCTGGGAAATACACCCAGAACAAAACTGATGGCTTCAAGGTTGTCTTAGCTGTGTACCTAAGGCTAGAGAGCACACAACTTCAAGAAACTGTTCGTTATTCCCTGGGCTATTTAGGAAGCATTAAAATGTAGGTTTGATGCTGGTGCTCAGTTTGGTGACAGACAAGAGCTCCTATACGTGTGATTCATCACTCACTCATTCATTCATTCATTCATTCAGTAAGCATTCATTAAGTCCCCACTATATGCCAGACACTATATTAAGCATTGGGGAAACAAAGACGTGATGAAATAATGGGAATGACATTCACTAAGTGTATAGTCTTAATTGAATCACTTGACTTTTCTAACCTCAGTTAACTTCATCTATAAAATGAGGGAGAGAATATAAAATACATGTCATAAAATATATGATACACACACACACACACACACACACACACACACACACACAAACACACACACCATGATCCAGATGGTTTTCATCACCTTATTTTAAAAGGGTTTTGTTGGCAGATACTGGAATAGTTTGCCATTTCCTTCTCCAGCTCATTTTACAGATGAGAAAACTGAGGCAAACAGGGTTAAGTGACTTACCCAGGGTCATGAAGTAAGTGTCCAAGGCCAAATTCGAACTCAGGAGTATGAGTCTTTCTGACTCTAGGCCTGGCACTCTATCCACTGTACCACCTAGCTAGCTGTCCCATAAAATAATATATAACATACAAAATGAATAATGTTGAAAGTTCCCTTTAGTCTACAATTCTATTATCTTAATCATAGTAATCATGTAATATTTAGTAATACTTTCTGATAGATATTATCTATAATATCAAGGCAAGTGAAGCTAACAGAAACTCTTATCTATGATGGCAGAATAAATCATTAGTTCTGTAAACATCAACTCCAAGCTGTTGAATCTCCAGCTGCCCAACCATACATGTCAACAGCAAATGTTCATTTCATTAGCAAATGAATTCAAACAGAAAATGGTCGCTTGAGTTTTTGTAGTGAAATACCCATTAACTTCAGGTAATCAGAGACAGTCACAGTTTTAAAATATTTTCACATGGAAACATCTGCAAAATGTTTGTGCAGGAAGAACAGTATCATGTTTTCCATAACAATGGCTTCAGCTATACTTCTAGGCAATAGGGACATTCAGTATTTCTGAAAAACATTTGTAGGTCCCTGCAATGCTTGACTCAGCAACAGATACATAGCCACAATGACCAGGTATCAATCAATATTCCTACTTCCCATCACCTCACATCATCTGCACCCAAGCAAAAACAGTATTCAGTTCCACATTTGTGGAACCTATAAATATTTCCTTTAGTCTCATAAGGTGCAATTTAAGAAAACATGGGGTATATTCTGAATATTCATGTGAAGGAGCATTAGAAATATCATGCGGATAGCAAAGTAAAGAAATCTATCATTGCTGAATAAAGAATAATCAATCAACTGAGAAGCACTTATTAAGTGCCTCTTGTGTGTTGGGCACTATTTTAGGCACTACAATAATTGTTCTGACACTATACCCAATACTTGTGGCATAACGAAACATAAGCAGGACACCTACCTAAATCTGAGAAGGAAAAACAATTTGGAAAGTTCAAACAATGTCAAGAGAAATGTGAAGTATACCCTGAACACTACCTAATAAATGTTAACAGAGACAGCTAGGTGGCACAGCAGATAAAGCACTGTTGAGCCTGGAGTCAGGAAAAAAACTGCATTCAAATTTTTTCTCACAGATGTTCCCTGGGCAAATCACTTAACCTCAGCCTCCCTCAGTTTCCTCAACTGTAAAATGCAGATAAATTAATAGCACCTATCCTCCAAATTGTTGTAAGAATAAAATGAAATATCTGCAAAGTGATCAGCAAGATTCCTGGCACACAGTAGGCATGTACTTTAGAAATACTTGTTTCCTTCCTTCATTCATTCATTCTTCCTAGCTCTTGAAGATTCAGAAAGTCCAGAATCAAAAAGAAGTTTTCCAGAACTTATCTTTAAAGTGGAGTTAATTAGCAGCCCTGAGTAAGTATGGGTTATGTCCGAAGTACATAAAAAATATAAAGAGAGAGAAACTTGGGTTTTTCTTAACCTGAAATCCATGAACTTAAAAAAAAAAGTTATTGTATTTCAATATTATAATCCCATATATTTTATTTTATGCATTTAAAAACATTAGTCTGAGAAGGCATTTATAGGCTTCTCTAAATTGGCAAAAAGGTCCATGACTCAAACAAGGTTAGGAACTGCGATATTGTCTATCAACATAGTCTTTTGAGAGGCAAGGTTATACATTCAGAGGGTCAGATATTTCAACAAAGAGTCTGGGTTGAAATCCTGTCAGCCACTTACCACCATTATATATATTGTTTCTGTGGCTCTGTTTACTTCAGTCTCTACCAAATCATGTCTTTTAATGCTTCTCTGTATTCATCATATTTATCACTCCTTATAACACAGTAATATTCCAATACATCCAAGCCATCATAATTTGTTTTGTAACTATTCCCCAACTGATAGACATTTACCTTCTTTCTAGTTTTTTGCTACTCGATATTATCGGTGTGATCTTTAATTTGTGAGGGCTTCAGTTTCCTGATCTACAAAATAAGGACTTGATAGATTACCTCTGAGATCCTTTGGAAACTCTAAAATCTGTTTTCCTATCAGTCTACATTCTGTTGAACACAATGGCAAGTCCAAAAGCATTTACTAAGTCCAAACAAGTCCTGCAGAACTAAGTCCTGCAGTACCCTTTGCTAAAGACTAGAGATACAAAGATATTTCTTTAAAGCAACAACCTTAGGCCCTATCCCAGAAAACTAACACCAAGCACATAAATATTTTGAAACATGCATGACTGAATACTATACTTTTCATCTGGGCATTTGATGCTCTACAGGCATATCAATGGTATACTTCTCCCTTGGATTCTAATATCTCTTTTGATATCTCAATGAAATGGCAAGGGAATAGAACATAAATAATCAACCAGCACTGCAAATGAAGCTTCAAAAATCTGGGTTTAAGAAAAGGGACTTTCCCAATGGGCCATAAGAAGATGAAGCTGTAAGACAAATTGAGTGTTGACACTTGTCAAGTACAAGGTTATTATGTTTCTTTGCTACTGTAAATTGTATGCCTACTCTATTCCATTCATCTACCTTTGTATTTCTTAGCCAGTACCAGATAGTTTTGATAATTACTGCCTTATAATACAGTTGAAGATCTGGTACTGCTATACTGCTTTCTTTTACATTTTTTCATTATTTCCTTTGATATTCTTGACTTTTTGTTTTTCCAAATGAATTATTTTTTCTAATCACTAAAAAATGTTGGTAATATAATTGGAATGGCGTTGAATATTTATAAATTAGTTTGGGTAAAATTGTCATTTTTATTATATTGGCCCTACCTACCCATGAACAATTAATATTTCTTCAATTATTTAGATTTGATTTTATTTATATAAAAAGTTTTTTATAACTTTGTTTATATAGTTTCTGGGTTTGTTTTGGCAGATGTACTCCTAGGTATTATTTTAAATGGGGTATTTTTTACTATCTCTTCTTGCAGAGTTTTGTTTGTGACATATAGGAATGCTGATGATTTAAGTGGATTTATTTACTTTCTATCCTGCTACTTTGATAGAACTATTAACTGTTTCAACTAACTTTTTAGTTGAGTCTTTGGGATTTTCCAAGAGCATCAAAAAATCATCTCAAAAAGAGATAGTTTTATCACCTCATTCCTTATTCTGATTCTTTCTATTTTTTTTCTTCTCTTATTGCTATTGCTAGGATTTCCAATACAATATGGAATAATATTGGTGACAGTGGGCATCCTTGTTTCACACCTGCTCTTTTTAGAAGGCTTCTGGTTTATCTCCATTACAAATAATGCTTGTTGATGGTTTTAGATAAATGCTTTCTACCATTTTAAGGAAAAATCCATTTATATCAATAGTTTCAAGTGTTTTTTGATAAAAACGAGTGTTAAACTTTATCAAAAGTTTTTTCTGCATCTAATGATATAATCATATATTTCTACTTCTAGTATTGATATAACCAATTCTGTCAATAGTTTTCCTAATGCTAAACAATTTCTGACTTCCTGGTATAAATCCCACTTAATCATAATGCACAATCTTTGTAATTTATTATTGTAATCTTTTAGCTAGTATTTAATTTGGGATTTTTACATCCATATTCATTAATTAAATTGGGCTATAATTTTCTTTTTCTGCTTTTATTCTTCCTGGTTTAGATGTCAGTATCATATTTGTTTCATAAAAGGAATTTGGTAGGATCCCTTCTTTACTTATTATTCCAAACAATTTATTTAATATTGGTAGTAGTTGATCTTTAAATGTTTGATACAATTCAATTATAGCATAAGAATAGTGAGAATAATTCAATAAGAATGATTTGGTAAAAATTGTTTAGAAAATTGGAAAACAATATGGCAGAAATTCAGCAGAAACCAATGTCTTACACCATTTACCAAGATAAGATCAAAATAGATACATGATCTAGATATAAAGAGAGATTTTGCAAGAAAATTAGAATGTGGAATATATTACTCATCAGATTTATGGATAGGTGAACAATTTATGAATAAACAAGAGCAAAGTTAGGTACAAAGTGGATCATTTTGATTATATTAAATTAAAAAGATTTTGTACAAGTAAAACAAAGGTAGCCAAGATCAGAAGGAAAGCAGAAAATTGGGGGAAAAATTTAAAGACACTTTATCAGATAAAAGTCTCATAACTAAAATACATAAAGAACTTTGTCAAATCTATAAAAATATGAGTCATTTCACAACTGGTAAATGGTCAAAAGATGTAAAGAGGCAATTTTCTGAAGAAATCAAAACAATTTATAGTCATATGAAGAAATGCTCTAAATCATTACTGATCAGAAAAATGCAAATTAAAACAAACTTGAGATATCATTTTACACCTACCAGATTGGCTAAAATGATAGGAGAAAGTGACAAATATTGGAGGATATATGGAAAAATTGGGACACTAATTCATTGTTGGTAGAATTATGAACTGATCCAACCATTTTGGAGAGCAAGCTGGAATTATGCCCAAAAAGTTATAAAACCACCTATACCCTTTGACCTAGCAATACCACTATACTACTTGGTGTATTTCCAAAGATAATTAGGGGAAGAAGAAAAGAAACTATATGTTCTAAAATGTTTATAGCAGCTCTCTTTGTGATGACAAAGAACTGGAAATCATAAGGATGCCTATCAACTGCGGGATGACTGAACAAGTTGTGTTAGATGAACCTAATGGAATAGTACTGTGCTATAAGAAATGATAGACTCAATAATTTTAAAAAATCATGGAAAGAATTGCATGAAATAGTAAAGAACGAAATGAACAGAACCAAGAGAACACTGTATGCAGTAATAGCAATATCCTTTTAAGAACGACTTTGAGCAAGTAAGTTATTTTGACTACCGAAATTAACTATAAAACACATATGAAGATGCTATCTTTATCCAAAGAACTGATAAATACAAGTATGTATAAAATAATTATATATATGTACATATATACATATATATGCACATATATATGTATATATGTGTGTATAATGGTAGTCACGGGGTGGGGGGAAGGGAGAAAAAAATTTACATGACAATTTTGTTGTATATTTGAAAGGAATAGCAAGTTGCATACAGTAAATTTAAAGTTTCATATGTAATCATCTTCTTTATTGTACTAGGTTATGGAAATACTTGTTTTATTCCACAAATTAAAAAAATTTTTAAAAGGACTAAGTGAATCAATTTCAAATGGAAATGACAAGAAATCCAGAAAAAAAAGTAGATTCCTGTCATGTTTTGTTTTACCTATTCTTTTTGATCTCCAATTTGTCCCCCTCTTTGGCTTGCCTATTTTCTTATTGGGTCACTCCTGACAAACGTTCTTGTCATGGGCTTTTGACGCTGCCAATAAGGGATTTAAGTTTACTTCCTCACCCAGGCAGCCCCACTATGATGGCCAAGTTTTGGTCACTTAGTGTGGTAATATCCACTAATTGTGTTTTACGCTGGGATCACTGTATAGAATTGAAAGAGCACTGGAATCGGCAGCAGAAGACCTGAATTTTCAGTTTTAGTTATACCACTTACTAGCTATGCAACAGTTGACAAATGACTTTTTTCTGGATCTCAATTTCCTCATCTGCAAAAGGGGAATTATGATACTTTTACTACCTCTCTCAAAAGAGAGTTGTGAGGAAAGTAACTTATAAAACAAGATTGATACAAGAATATAAACTATTTTATTAGTTGCATGGTATAAACAGGGGGAAAGATCACAGCTGGATATAAAGAATGGGTATAGTTTTCTTTATATAGATAACTCAATAGACTGTAGGGAGGGGTTGGGGTCAGTTGCTGATGAGATCACCAAGAGCATCAAGTAGAAAGAGAAGCAAGTCCAAGATAGAGTGTTGCAGGACATCCACAATCAGATTCAGGTCTAGCATCTGGAGTCAGGAAGACCAGAGTTCAAATTCTGCCTCAGATGTTTAACTAGCTGCATAACCTACTGTGCAAGTCCTCATCGATAAAATGGGGTAACTAAAAGCCCCTACCTCCAACAAGTGTGGTAAGGATGATATAATATCTGTAAAGCACTTTGTAATTCTTAAAGCACTATATAGAAAGGCTACTATTACCTATTTACCTGTTTGACCTAAACCAAGTTACTCACCACCTCTGATCAAGTTTTCCTCGTTTGTAAAATAAAGGGTGACAAGATAGACAAGTAGATCTTTAAGGTCTCCTCTAACTCTAAATCCTATTTTAATGATAATAATCTCATTAAGTCCTTCCCAGATGCTGTCCCAGATGGTAGATCTCCTCCAGAAACTTCTTTCAGTAAGACAAAATCAACTCTTGTAACTCACACCTCCCAGGTCATTTCCCCTCCCTCCCCTCCTTAAACCTTTTTATACATTGTCTTCCCCAATTAGCTTTTGAACTCTTTAAGGGCAGAGATTGTTATTTACACCTTTCTTCTTATCCCCAGGAAGTTGCAGCAGATAGAGACCATTAATAAATGTTCATTGACTAATAATACCTTACATTTATATAGCACTTTAAATTTTGTAAAGCACTTTAGTTTGGTTTCACCAAAACCCAATTAAGTAACTGCTATAATTATCCTTGTTTTACAGACAAGGAAACTGAAGCTGGGAGAGGTTAACTGACTTGCCTGGTCACAGAATTAACGAGTGTCTGAGGTATTTGAACTCAGGTCTTCAAGATTCCAAGGCCAATGTAATTTCCTGCTCTTAAGTTGAGTGAGGTAACGCCCATTTGGTGAATAGGCCTCTTTAAGAAGTTAATCAAGGGATGGCCCCTTTAATCAAAACTCAAAAAACAAAAGACAAAAAACTGGAAAGGAAAGACCCTCAGGGTTTCTGGCCAAGAGAAATTGTTACTATTTGGTCTTTACATTCACTGTGTGCTAGGAGGGCAGGGACCTATTACCCAATCTGTGAGCTTCTGAAAGAGCCAGGGTCTAGCAAGGCATCCTGGGCCATCTCCGGTCGCCCTGGTGAATATCTGGCCACGGCACCCAGATGGCTCTGGAGGAGAAGGTGAGGCCTGTGACCTTGCACAGCCCTCCCTCACTCAAATCAAAGTCAATTGCAAGTCATGTCATTACTTCCCTGACCTCACGTTCCTCTTCCAAAACGAAGGACAAACACAACAAGGACAACAATTTCCTGCTGCTCAAAGTATAAAAATAAGGTGGCATAGACCTAATATCCTGTTATAAGTCATATTAGGGTTAGAATAATGCGTTTGTTCAGTTTACACTGCCCGCTAGGAGCTGGATATAGGGCACTGTCATTCTATCGGGGTTTTGTCACTGGATCTCATTGGTGTATTTTATATGGACGGATCTGACTAAGTTTGGGTCAAATCCAGGCTCAGCAACTCACCAGGCCAGCAAGGATAGCTTCGGGGTGATCCGTGCACGTGGGAATGCTGAAAGGGGGCAAGGATACTTTTATTCAAAGGAATGCTGAAAGGGGGCAAGGATACTTTTATTCAAAACGTTCGTCCGAAGTTGCTCAAGCTTGGTTAGCGGAACTTCCAAGAGGAGCCTCCTGGTCCTCAGAACAGCTCAGCCTCACCAACAGATACCTCGGGGCTTCTCCCTCCTTCAGCCAGGAACACCCACCTCGGTATCTGGGGGCACCTCGATGTTCTTTGGTAGAATGTTGGGCTCAGCTGGGTGCCGTGGCCTCTCTGTGGGTGGGACAAGTTCTTTTCCTCTGAGCCCGCGTCCATAGGCCCCACTCCCCTTAGCCGCAGGATCCTGACCCTCAAGGGGTCCTCCATCCTTCAGAGATGAGAGCAGGAAATCTTCCTTTAATTTGTACAAAGCAAATCACTTGGCCTCAAGGCCAGATTTCCTCCAAGTGTCCCATCGCTACCAACTCCCCCAAGGGCCTAAAGTTTTATCATTGCGTCTACACTCCCTCCATTACTGATGGCGTTGCTGAGGAACATACGGCATCATTTGCTGGGCGCTGCAACCCAAGCACCAGCCCCCCGCCCCCGCAAGCCAGTGCTTGGGCAGGCCCTGAGACGATGGTACAGGACGCCAGCGACTTTGGACCTAAAGCCTTTCCAGCGCGGTAGGGCCGGGCAGGGATTGTAAGCTGGCAGAGCGCCAGAGGACCCAAGAAGTTAACTTCGCCCCGTGGCGCGGTGCCAGGCGAGAACCTCAGCAAAAAAAAAACAAAAAACGGAGTAACCAGCCGGGACAGCCCCGAAGAGGAAGGGGCGGAGTTCTTGATGGATAGAGAATATAACCACCTAGGGCAAGGCCCAAGGGCGGTAACCATAATCTGGGTGGTTACATTCGCCATCTGTCAAGTCATTAACCCGCCCCCCTCTGAGGGCTGTTCTCCTGTTAGTCCAATAAGGGGGTGAGATAGCAGTGGCCTCAAGGCCACCCATGGTCCAGACCATCTACCCACCCCCTGCCCCATGTGGTTACAGGTGGAGAATGGATGCTGTGCCTTCGAAGACTGGGCTCTCTCTAGGCCTGCCCATTGTTCAGAGTGGTTACATCTGTTTTTAAAATTTACATGAAGTTCTTGAGAGGAGAAATTTCCAACTAGTTTTTTGATAACTCTACCCTCCTTATCAGTCTTCAGTGTTAGTAAGTGGTCAATCAGTATTAATGACTAATTTGATTACTTTAAAAATTAACTTGTTCTTTCCTGTGACTCCCTGAACCAAAAAGCTTTCTTCCTTGGCCAACACACATCTATTCGTGTTCCTTTCCCAATTAAAACGTAAACCCCTTGAGGGAAGGGATAGGATCAACTTTTGCATTTGTATCCCACTCTTAACACAGTATCACATACACAGAAAATGGCTAATAAGTCTTTCCTTCCTTCCTTCCTTCCTTCCTTCCTTCCTTCCTTCCTTCCTTCCTTCCTTCCTTCCTTCCTTCCTTCTTTCCTTCCTTCCTTCTTTCCTTCCTTCCTTCCTTCCTTCCTTCCTTCCTTCCTTCCTTCTTTCTTTCTTTCTTTCTTTCTTTCTTTCTTTCTTTCTTTCTTTCTTTCTTTCTTTCTTGCTTGCTTGCTTGCTTGCTTTCCTTTCTTCTTTTTCTCTCTCCTTTGACATCACTTCAAAGTATTTGAAAATAATCACACCCCTTCTGATATTGTTGTTCATCCTTCTCAAAGAGGACCAGTGACATCAGGAGGGTGATGTCACTTGCCAGTGAATTGGATTTAGTGAAGGCAGGGCTGTAGAAAGTCAACAGCTTCGATCTCCCGCAGGGTTATTGGAGTCCAGTGGCAAGACATAGGTCAGGAGGGCTGGTGATGGCTCCCACACCCTTTCGGATACTTCTCTTTTGGATAATAATTCTTTCAACATTTCTTAACAGGGATTCAAGTTCCATCACCAACACGCTGAATGTGATCTTGTTTCTAGACGCCTTCCTAAAATCTGGCACCAACACCGAATACAATGTCCCCAGCATTGTCTGCCCCAAGCAAAATAAGGTAGGAGCATAACTTCCTTTAAGGTGGATGCTACAGTTCTCTCTGTGCAGTCACTTTCTGACTGTCTAATCATACTGAATTCACAAACCTTTTTCTTTTAAGTCCTTTTTATAGTAATCTAGTCTGTCGCACCTACTTTCATACTTGGAGATTTTACACAATAGAGGCAGACTGGCCAGTAATGCTAAAAACAATAGATATTTGTTACATGAATATTTTAACTCAGGTAAGGGAAAGCTTCAGGACCTAAGTGAGACCTCAGAGGTTGGGCAAAAGCCATCAAGGGCATGGTGAGGGGAGGGGTCAGCATGAAGAGCAATGCAATCAGGAAATGGGGATAGCAATCAAGGCTATGTGTGACTAGGGAGATCTCCATTAAGAAGGTTATCTTTAGGCAGGAGAAGGAAGGGAATCTCAAAAGTAGTGCCAAGCTCTTGTCACTCCTCTTAGTTTGGTATGGGTATTCCTGGGTCCTTGGACCATCATATGTCATGGTAATTCAATATCTTACAAAGCCCAAACAATAGGACAGTCTAAGGAAATACACATCCTGAGTTAGTAGTGAAACCAGAAAGGGCCAGCCTTAGACATGTCCTGGTTTCACAGACCGGACAACAAAAGGGATTAATTTGTAAGGCTCAGTTGAGCTTTGAGGGTTAAGCCACAAGGGCATTCACATGTAGGAAGTTTCAAAAAAAAAAAAAAAGAAGGGAGAGGAGTGTCAGGCTGGAGAAGGACACAGGCCTAGAATGATGATAGCCTGTTGCCAAAAGGAGAAGCCCAGAAAAGCAGAAAGGTGTTCTGTGCTACCAAACGCAGTAGCTGTTATCCATCCAAATTTCTCCCATCTTACATGTGTAGAATTGTTATTGATATTTTGAACTCAAATCCTGGACTTTATAGTTACTCCCTTTAAATGCTAATACATAGTCAAAGCATGCATGGACCAGATTGGAAGGAGAAATGCCATTAATGGAAAGAAGACAATAAAGAAGACTGGCTAACAAAAGCTTTTCAAATAAACAATGCTGATTGCAAGAAGTTAATCTCATCCAAAGGTTTCCTTTTGAATCCTCAGATAAACTTGAATCAGCGCACACAGTCTATCATCTTAATATTTTGGATCAAATGGAGAAGTTACAATAAGCACTCGTAGAAGGAGAAATGTTGAATGTGATAGGTACACCAGCTGAAAAAACAGACTGGAAATTTGCTTTATGAAACTCACCTTACAGAATTTCACCCAATAAAACACATAGGCATGCAGTATTAAATCTTTTTTCTGCTTCTAAGCATCATCACAAAAGGCCCTTTTAATCGTATTCAGGGTGCACATTTGGTCCCATTTGGACACAATTTATGAACACTCACTTTCTTATGTGAATTCCACCGCTTTGACAAAATGGGCAAGAATCCAAATAAGGCAACACGGTTAACCATTAGGATAACACATTTGGACCTGCATTTTAATGTAAAACAACTTAAAATGCACTGGAACTCAACATGTCACATGGCCATAAACCCCTCATTTTAATTTGTCATCCTTGCTATGCTGCCATATTCCACTTAAATTAACAGTTAAATACCTGGAAAAGTAAATAATTTTCCAGCTTAGTTAAAAAGAAGTTTCAGAAACTTTTTTTTTTTAAAGAACTAACCCTCTTTTTCCACCGAAGCAAAGGTTGGAAAAGAAGTGATTCTTTAATTCATTTATCCTTTGCTTTGCTACTACAGCAGTATCAATTAATAAAGCCAACTCTCTACCACTTTTTGTAACTCAAATTTTGCTAATAATAATAGCTCTCATTTATATGGCGCTGTCCAGTTTACAAAGCACTTGAGATACATTAGTTCATCTGGGGGCATAAGAGCAAGGAAATGGTTATTATCGATTCTATTTTTCCAGGTGAGCAAACTGAATCTCAGTGAAATCAAGTGGCCTACTGAGGACCACATGCCTAGGAGTCATCTTACATAGAATTGAAAAGCAGGTCTTGCTTTCCAAGTCTATCTAGCACTCAACTACACAATGTTACTACCTCTTTGATGTGATCCGCAGTCAATAAACATTTATTAAGCACTTATTATATACCAGATGCTGCTCAATGCTAGGGATACAAAGAAAAAAAATAGTCCCTGTTCTCAAGAAGCTCACAGGCAGCAATGAAGCATCACAATATAAAATTAGCTAATTGTTTAAGCATTCAGCCAAATAGAAATTCAAACCCAAGTAAGGGCCTTTCTCCACAACAAAAGCAAGTTGCACTATAATACACAGCCTAGGACTCCCAAGAAAACTTGTGGATGGAGACATACAATAATATTTTATGGTCGTTTTCTAGAACTGTAGTATATTATAACAACATTCAATCAACATGATTGTTAGGTTGTTATGCCATTTTGAGCCTAATTTAGTGACTATCACTATCATTTATTTCAAATTATATGCTTATATTCCACTGAAATGAATAGGGAATTTGACTACCTAGGGATTGTTAGAACTAGTCCTCAAATGTCTCTGGTCAAATACTAACCCAATGAACTACATGCAGAACAAATGCCATCGAGTGTGCATTTTCAAATACCCAAATGTTTCTGTACTTCCTCTCTTTTAAACCTCCATTTGGAAAGTCCAGAAACTACCTCATGATTTTATTTTAGCCACAAAAAAAATTGAAGAATGCTTTTTTTTTTGTAACTAACAAGATGCCATAATTTTAATGAGATTAATGTTACATCACAAATATTTGCTTTTACAATATTTGCCATTTTTTTTTAGAGGACCATGTCTTTCATTTGAATGCACCTATTCTCCCAAGCCCTGTAACTGTTGACTAACGTCCTTTATGGCAAATGGTGCCCTCCTGGTTTTAGTGTTCAATCAGAATTTTACCAGCTTACCAAATGTGACTTTTCCAGGATTTGGAACACAGAGTGAAGATAATCCCTTTGAAGTAGTCAGCCCTGGAGAAATGCTGGGGAGGGTACAGAGCAGCTGTTTCCAGGCTGGTGCACAGCACCATAAACTAAACCCAGAGAAGGAGCTAGACGAGCTGTACAGACTTACTAGGGAGTTCTGGAATGGCTGAGTTTTGCTAAAAGGATAGAATAACAATGTACTGTATTGATTCAATGTGAAAGACAACAATGATTGCTGTACTTTTTTTTTTATTTGCTGTATTCATGCCCTACAATTTGAACACAATTGCCCTATTCCTCCACCCATGAGTGAGAAGCTGGAATAAATCACAAATGTGAGGACAATTGCCCAGATACATTTGGGGTTATTTTCCAGAAGCAGAAATTCAAATAATATGAGATTATGAAACTTCTCTAGCTACTCTGACACATCCAAACATCTTTCTTCCATTCTTCTGGTGTTTCAGCAGCATCTCTTAGGGGACAGTACCATGAAAAGTCCTGACCCTGGCCTTGAACACACCTTAGAGGACTCAGTTTTGATAACAGTGTTGAAAGAATCTCTCAGGTCAACACAAACACAAATAGATTTATGCACCCCTGCTCACGTACATGCTCATCTTTTTTTTTTAGAAAAAAGTACAGTGTATCATCAAGTTGATGTCTAAACCAACTCAATAATCAATTTAATAGGAAACGACATGCAATTTATTTCAATCAATTTGCCTTGTTTGCGTTTCATTTCCCTTTTTTGCTTTAAAGCACTGTTCAAGGAGATGCTTGTTAGAGC
>CM053623.1:109819892-109821227 GCA_028646595.1 Phalanger gymnotis
TTTATTTGGCTTCTCATGTTAACTGACCTGGCTTGTGACCGAAATAAGAAAGGAAATAGCCTCGGCTCACACCGATGAAGTGGAAAGTTGAGCAATTATCCAGTATATTCAATCAAGTGAAACTGCCAATCTGAGAAATTCAAACTCCAAATTCTGCTGTTTCCCAATATCGAGGAGTAGTGGATGAATTACCTTGGAGAAAAAAAAAATCACCTCAATTGTACATTTTCCTTTGCATGACTAGATAAGGTCCTAGATACACAAAATGAAAAGAATCTTCACTGTTCAAAATCAAGTGATCCCTCAGCAAATTTGGGCAAGTGTACCAATTAAGCATCTATTCATTCTACCAGCGTTCATTTAGCACCTATTCTGAGCCAGGCACAATTTTAAGTGCTGGGCACATAAAGGCAAAAATGAGTCCATGCCTCAAGGGGCTTACTTTCTACTGGGAGGTAACAACACATATGTAAATGTCTAAACAAAATAAATATGAAGGCACCGTAGGAAACTTACAACTGGATAGATCTGATCAGGTCTCTTGTGGGAGGTAGTCCTTGAGCTAAGTCTTGGAGGATGCTTTTTTGACTGCCGTTTTGGTTACTTCTTTGTGACTGTAAAATCAGGCCCCTTTCATTTTCATGGAGTAACATGTACACCTTTGAGTTCTCAATGTCTCACTTAAATTTAATTTTCTTGTTAGAAATAAAGATCCCAGGGGCGGAGCCAAGATGGCGGCTGGGAAGCAGTGACTGGAGTGAGCTCCCCACCAAGTCCCTCCAAAAACCTATAAAAAAATGACTCTGAACCAATTCTAGAGCTGCAGAACCCACAAAGTGGCAGAGGGAAGCAGGGCTCCAGCCCAGAACAGCCTGGATAGTCTCTGGGTAAGGTCTGTCCCACACGGAGCTCTCAGCCCCCAGCTGAGGGGAGCAGAGCTGAGCCCAGCGCGCACTGCGCGATCAGACCAGACACGGACCTACCAGACCAGGAGATGAGCGGAGAGTGCCCTGGCATACTGAATTACTGAGCTGTGGCATCCATCAGACCTCTCAACCCACAAAGAGCAAAGACAACAGAGAAGGTTAGTGGGAAAAGCTGTGGGACTGAGTTTGGGTTCGGCCACTGCCCCTGGGGCAGCGGAGGTGGGGCAGCTTTAGAACTAGGCTGCAGTTGCTTCTGGCCCCAGGCCAACCTGGTGGGAGGAATTAAGTGGCTGATCAGAGCAGGAGTGCAGAGCCTGCTGAAGATTTAAGCCCAGTCCAGGTAGGGGGTTCTTGGGGAAGGAGGAGTGCTGGTGAGGCAGTGCATCCGCCCAAGCAGGGAACATAGAAC
>CM053623.1:109821727-109838097 GCA_028646595.1 Phalanger gymnotis
GGGCAGACTGGGGAACAGGGCAACCAGAGTGTACGCCATCTTGGAGTGGGGGAGGGGGAGGAAATGGGGAGAAAATTTGTAATTCAAACGCCTGTGAAAATCAATGCTGACAACCAAGCATGTCAAAAATAAATTAAAATAAAATTGAAAAAAAGAATATAAACTGAAAAAAAAAAAAGAAATAAAGATCCCAGGGGCAGCTAGGTGGCACAGTGAGTAGAGCACTGGCCCTGGAGTCAGGAGGACCTGAGTTCAAATCCGAGCTCAGACACTTGACACATGTACTAGCTGTGTGACCTTGGGCAAGTCAGTTAACCCCCCAATTGCCAAAAAGCAAAAAAAAAAAAAGAAAGAAAGAAAGATCCCTAAAATATATTGTTGCAGATGGTAAAAATGGATGATACTCATTAAATTCTGCTTTTTTGCATTAAATATTGGTATATTTGAGAATCGAGCATAGTATCACAAATCCTTTTTGGGTCAGAGTGATCTAGGGAATTTTTCAGTGTCCCAGGAAACTCTCTAGGATTATAAATTACAGTAAAGGTGACCACTTTCATTCATAATAAGAGTTCCCTCAATGGGAATTCCCTATCATAATACCAAGCACTTAATCAATGTTTTTGAATTGAGTTCTTCCCCTGGATTATGTGATCATGGTCAAGCAACTTAACCTTTCTATGTATTAAGCAACTCCCTAGAGCCCTTTTGCTAATATATAGCCTGATGGGCCATAAGGAAAGGAGATCCTCATACTGATAAAATCATTAACCTTTCATGAGGTGGCTCTGGGTTCTTGAAGGCTGTCATTGGAGGGTAAATTCTGGAAGGTTCTACCAAACTAGAAAGGTTTTGAATATAGGCCTAATACTGGGCTCCACGTCTAACAGCTAAAGACCAACCAGCCTAGCTAAAGATCAAGTATTTTACTAGCAGGATGGTCACAGGGGGATGAACTTCTCCATCAGAGCTACTTTCAAGGACCAGCTTTTTATTTGTGAAAAGATTGATTGCAGTCTGTAGCAGTGAAGGAAGAACCCACTTGAACAAAATCACAAAATCCTGAAGCCTTAAGGAAGAAATGAGAGCTAGAGAACCAGCATATGCACAATAGCATGAACATGTTTTCAAAAATATCAACTTACTCAGGAGATAAGAGAAAGTATGTGTACTTCCTCTGAATGCTCATTATTCCTGGCTGTACTTCATTTCTTCTCTCAATTTAGGGTACATATGACTTTAGCAAATTGAGGTAGGACTGAAAACTTGTGTGTCTGTTGAATTTCTGTGTTTACCCAGTCATCATATATACTAACTTTACATTAGAATAATAAGATTTAAAGTCATAATGAAACTTTAGAAATCATGCAGTAAAGCCCCTGATTTTTAGAAAAGAAGAAAATGAGACCCAAAGAAATTAACTATCTTGCCCAGGATAACACAGTTAGAGTGTTATAAATTTGATCCTAAGAAGGAAGTACTGTTATCAATAGGAGTATTATGACCTGTCCATTAAAAGCTTAGAAAAAATGGGAGCATCATTTAGAAAAGATATTGTGCTCATGTATGGTGATGCCTTCTAGGAAAGATTACTATCTGTTTAAAATGTCAGATTTTGCACTCCGCTACAAAGATCACCATGTTTTAGAACCATCAATTCGTGATCAGCTTATTTCTAGGGCCAAAGTCTTCTGTGTCATATCCTTATTTGGGTCTTTTATGATTTAAATTTATGAATTGTTAGCGTAGGAATTTTCCATTCAGCGTTAATTTTTATAACAGTATAAGTAGGAGCAAAACAAACAGGGTCCCAAATCATATAGAACTTTGTGGATTAAAGAAACAGCCTAGGTTAAACACCTGACAGTAAACGATGATCAAGCGTTCAGCCATTTGGACACACCAAGGCACCAGTCTCATTTTGATATATCATAGGTCAACACATTCTCAATCATCCAGAAGACCACGTGATCTTCAAGCAGAGCTCCAACTAAAACACTCTCCTCTTTCACCCTCATCAAAGGACTTCTTAATTTTTCTTCACTTTCTGTTATCAGTGGTATCATCTGCATATCTGACATTGTTGATTCTTAATTCCAGCTTTTGATTTTTCCAGCTTGGCATTTTACATGATGTACTTTGCATATAAGTTAAGTAAGGTGACAATATGCAGTTTTGTCATACACCTTTTCCAGTTTTAAACCAATCATTTGTTCCATGTCCAGTTCTAACTATTGCTGTTTGATCTGCATCCAGGTTCCTCAGGAGACAAGTGAGATGATCTGGTACTTCCATCTCTTTGAGGACTTGACATACTTTCTTGTGATTTACACAAAGATTTTACTGTAGTCAATGAAGCAGAAGTAATTTTTTTTTTTTCTGGAACTCTCTTGCTTTCTCCATAATTCAGGGAACATTATAATTTGGTCTCTAGCTCCTCTGTCTCTTCAAAAACCAGCCTACTCTTCTGGTAATGCTTGTTAATTCTGCCTAGCTTGCAGAATCTTAAATATAACCTTGCTGGTATATGAAATGAGTGCAAATGTTAAGTAATTTGACCATTCTTTGGCGTTGCCCTTCTTCAGGATTGGGACTTAAACTGATCTTTTCTAATCCAGTGGCCACTGTTGAGTTTCCCAAATTTGCTGGCATGTTGAGAACAGCACTTTAATAGCATCATCTTTTTAAGATTTTAAATAGCTCAGCCAGAATTCTGTCACCTCCATTACCCTTATTGTTAGCAATGCTTCCTAAGGCTGACTTGACTTCACTCTCTAGGATGTCTGGCTCTAGAGCAGTAAGTACGTCATGATGGTTACCAATGATAATAAGATGTTTCTTGTATAGTTCCTCTATATATTCTTGCTATCTCTTCATAATTTATTCTGCTTCTGTTAAATCACTACCATTTTTGTCCTTTATCATGCCCATTTTTGCAAAAAAAAAAACTTTACCTTCATATCTCTAATTTTATTGAAGAGATCTCTTGTCTTTCCCATTCTATCATTTCCTTCTTTTCTTTGCACTCATTTAAGAAAATCTTTTTATCTCTCCTTATTATTCTCTGGAATTCTGTGTTCATTTGGATATATCTTTCCCTTTCTCCTTTACTTTTCACTTTCTTTCTTCAACTATTTGTAAAGTCTCATCAGATAGCCATTTTGCTCTCTTGCGCTTTTTTTTCTTTGGAATGTTTTTACTTGCTGTCTCCTGCACCATATTGCAAACCTCTGTCCATACTTCTTAAGGCACTCTGTCTCCCAGATCTAATCCCTTAACTCTATTCATTAGTTCCATTTCATATTCATGAGGCATGTTATCTAGGTCATACTGATATGGCCTATGGCTCATTTTTTAGGTTTCGATGCCTTAGAATGAGTAGAAACACCAACTTTTTTCTGTTCTTAGGCTCTTCCCTACCAGACTGATAATTTTATGATGGCAAACTAGGTCACCTTCTGTCTCAATTTTTGCCTAGCCCTTAGTCACTGAAATGGCATTGCCAGCATTGCCTCAGACAAACTGAGACCTGGAAATACCAACGTCACTCACTGTATCCTGGGCCATCACCAGTCATTTTGACTTTGTCCTGCCACTGGACTTCCATGAGCTCTGGCTCACTTAAGGGCAATTGGGGTTAAGTGACTTGCCCAAGGTCATACTAGTAAGTGTGTCAGGTATCTGGGGCCGGATTTGAACTCAGGTCCTCCTGACTCCAGGGCTGGTACTCTACTCACTGCACCACCTAGCTGCCCCCGCCTCACTTAAATCTAATTCACATGCAAGTCAGGACTTCATCCTTATGATGTCGTTAGTCGTCTTTCAGAATGAAGGACAAACGATGATTTCCCCTACTCTCTTCAATTTAAATTTCATGATGATCTAAGCCACAGTCAGCTCTAGCTCTTGTTTTAACTGACCTTATAGACCTTCTCCACCTTTGGCCGCAAAGTATATAATCAATCTGATTTCTATATTGACCATCTGGTGAAGTATATGTGTAGAGTTGCCTTTTGGGTTGTTAAAAAAGAGTGTTTTCTCTGACCAGTGACCAGATCTTCACAAAATTCTATTAGATTCATAGTATACTTAGAGAATCCTAGATAATCAACTAAAAATTACTTAAAATAATTAACAACTTTAGCAAAGTTGCAAGATATAAGTAAACCCATATAAACCATCAGCATTTCTATATATTACCAACATAGCCTAGTAGCAAGAGATAAGAAGAGAAATTCCATTTAAAATAACTGTAGACAATATAAAATATTTGGGAATCTACCTGCCAAGACAAACCGAGGAGCTATATGAGCACAATTGCAAAACATTTTTCATGCAAATAAAGTCATATCTAAATAACTGGAAAAATATCAGCTGCTCATGGGTAGGCCCAGCTAATAGAATAAAAATGACAATTCTACCTAAATTAATTTATTTATTCAGTGCCATACCAATCAAACTACTAAAAAATTATTTTATAGAGCTAGAAAAAAGTAACAAAATTCATCTGGAAGAACAAAAGGTCAAGAATATCAAGAGAATTAATGAAAAAAATGCAAAAGAAGGTGGCCTAGCTGTACCAGATCTAAAACTATATTATAAAGTGGCAATCATCAAACTGGTGGGTACTGGCTAAGAAATATAGTGGTAGATCAGTGGAATAGGTTATGTACACAAGACATAGTAGTCAATGACTATAGTAATCTACTGTGTGATAAACCCAACAACTCCAGCTTCTGGGACAAAAAAATCACTATTTGACAAAAACTGCTGGGAAAACTAGAAAACAGTATGGCAGAAACTAGGCATTAGACCAACATCTCACACTATATAACAAGATACGGTCAAAATGGGTACATGATTTAGACATAAAGGGTGATACCATAAGCAAATTAGGAGAGCAAGGAATAGCTTACCTGTCAGATCTATGGAGAAGGGAAAAATTTACAATCAAACTAGAGATAGAAAATATTATGAAAAGCAAAATGGATAATTTTGATTACATTAAATTAAAAAGATTTTGCACAAACAAAGCCAGTGCAACCAAGATTAGGAGGAAATCAGAAAGCTGGGAAATAATTTTTACTGCCAGTGTTTCTGATAAAGGCTTCATTTTTCAAATATATAGAGAACTGAGTCAAATTTATAAGAATGCAAGTCATTCTCCAATTGATAAATGGTCAAAGGATATGACCGGGCAGTTTTCAGAGGAAGAAATTAAAGCTATCTATAGTCATGAAAAAACACTCTAAATCACTATTAATTAGAGAAATGCAAATTAAGATAACTTTGAGTTACCACCTCATACCTATCACATTGGCTAATATGACAGAAAAGGAAAATGATAAATGTTGGAGAAGACGTGGGAAAATTGGAACACTGATGCATTGGTGGTAGATGTTTGAACTGATCCAACCATTCTGTAGAGTAAATTGGAACTATGCCCATAGCGCTATAAAACTGTGCATACCCTTTTATCCAGCAATACCACTCCTAGGTCTATATCCCAAAGAGATCATAAAAAAGGGTAAAGGACCTACATGTACAAAAATATTTATAGAAGCTCTTTTTCTGTAGAGGCAAAGATTTGGAAATTGAGGGGATGCTCATCAATTGGGGAATGGCTGAACAAGTTGTGGTATGTGAATGTAATGGAATTCTGTTGTGCTATAAGAAATGATGAGCAGGCAGATTTCAGAAAAACCCAGAAGGACTTCTATGAACTGATGCTGAGTTGAAATGAGGAGAACCAGGAGAACACTGTACATAGTAACAGCCACAATGTTTGTGATCAACGATGATCGACTTAGCTATTCTCACCAATATGATGATCCAAGATGACCAGAAGAGTCATGATGGAAAATGTTATTCACATCCAGAGAAAGAACCATGGAGTCTGAATGCAGATCAAACCATACTATTTTCACCATTTTGTTTTCTCTTTGTTGTAGTTTTCCCTTTTATTCTGACTCTTCTTTCACAACATGACTAATGTGGAAATATAATTAATGTGATTGTACATATATAACATATCAGATTGCTTGCTGTCTTGGAGAAGGGGGAGGGAAGAGGGAAAGGGAGAAAAATTTGGAACACAAAATCCTAGAAAAGTGAATATTGAGAGCTATCTTTACATGTAAATGGTAAAAATAAAACCCTTAACACAACATTAATCTATTAATCATGGTCCTCTATGGATATTAGCTCAAGAATGATGTTTAACAATCACACAAACACATCTACCTGCACACACGTACATACCTACTCAACTTTGAGGGTTAAGATATGTAAAGAAAAAAAAGGATGATAAAATGAAAGTACTAAGTAATAGTATACAAAAGAATAATTTTGACTAATTTTTATAAATTGAAGAAGAATGAAATGAGCAGAATCAGAATAATGATTTATGCAATGACAGTAACACTATAAAAATAAACAACTTTGAAAGCTATAGGAACTATGATAAATAAATTGACCAGTTATGATTTCAGAGGACCAGTGATAAAAAAATGCTGTGTATTATGGAGAGGTAATGGATTTGGGGGTATGGATACACACGTACATATACACATGTATATATAGATATGTATATATACACATGAATATATATATATACAGACATGATCATACACATGTGTATGTATGTATGTGAATATGTGTATACATATATACAACCACTGTAAGAACGTATTTTGCTTGACTTGCATATTTATGATGTCACTGTTCCTCTTTGAAAATGAAAGATGAACATCACACACCATCAATTTATTCACTGGGGAGGGGGGCATGATGTTCCAGCTAGAGGACCAACCTGAGTGCCAGGAAGACACATGCTATTCACATCACCACGAACTAGTCACAATCTTTCAGTAGCCTAAGACAACTCTAAGACCATGTTATAGCCATGTCACTAATTCACATTGCTAGAAGGAGTTTCTACCTCACCAATGAAATCACTGGTCTAAATAAGCTATCTTCATATGCTCATATGCATACATTGACATGTATATGTGTGTATAGAGGTAACGTTGTGTAGTGGATAGAGAGCTAAACTCAAGGCCAGGAAGAACTGGGTTAAAATCCTGTCTTTGGTACATACTGGTTGTGTGACTCTGGGCTAGTCGTTTAGCCTGTCAGTGATGTAGTCAAACTTTAAACATTATAAATTGCAAAGAAAGTCTTACCTGGCATTGGTAGATAAAATTTCCTTACTCGAGTTCCCTTACCAATGAAATCATGGGTTCAGTAACCATCTATACACACACACACACACACACACACACATATATATATATCTGGTTTATTCTCCACATGTATATGATGTATAACTTACTACTTTTGTTTTCATTCTCAGTGGAATTTAAAAAAAAACCTTTTGCATTTTACCTAAGAGAATTTACTACTCAATACATATTTTTGACAACAGCTGGGAATATTGAATGGACAGTTTATTTGTAAATTAAATGAATCTACTTTCTTCATGCCCTTGAGAGCCAGCTGATTTATCAGTTAATAAAATAATCATACACCCAGACTGGTACTTCCAATTTATTTTAAAAAGAAATAACATCACATTTTTGACATATGTGAATTCAAATGTAATATAGGGGAAATACTGGTAGTAACTACAGCTATATACACACACATACACACACACACACACACATATATATATATATGTATGCATACATATGCACAGATATGTGTAGGTATTAAGGACTATGATTTACTTACTTTGCCTTCACTATTTATATAAGAATGATATTCAACAAAGACTTGGAGAATACTAGGTAAGTTATACAATGTAATTATTGAATTCCAAGCAGATGGTAAATCAATACAAATTAGGACTGGTCCTTATCTTTTTAACATATTTCTTAGCATATTAGCATAAAACAGGGCTTAAAAATGCTTGATTGAACAAATAAGTGATTGATTTAATCAGTTGTTACACAACAGAACAAGTACAATTTCACAGGTCTAACACAGGCAAAAGACAGCAAAGTGGTCATATGGTTATGGACATCAATATTTTAACATGTCAAATGGTTCCACTTAATTTCAACTCTATTCCATCTATCTTTCAAGACATTTATTTTGCACAGTGAGTTTGAAAGGGTGAGAAAAGGTCCTTTGCCTCCTATTTGACCATCAGTGAGTTGAGTTTCCATCTCTGCTTTATCCTCAATACCCTATATGGCTTCATAGGATCATTAAAGCTAGAAGAGAACTTATAGATTAGCCTAGCTGCCTAACTGTTGGAACCAGTATTGTAGGAAAAATAATCAGGCATCAGAGGTCAGCATAGATTGGAAGAACACAATATCTGAGGCAAAGAAAATAGGTATCTATTATGTAAGTCCAGATATTATGTGCTATGGGTCTGAACTAGGAAGGAAGCCTAGAGAATGGAAAGGAAGGGACAAGTACATGATATTGTAAAGACTGTTTAGTTGGGATATTGGACTTGATTGTTTTATGAAGAAAACATGCAGTAGTTCAGGTTGGGGCTTTAAATCAGGGAACAGGCATGCTGGTGGTATATGGATCAGCAATAGGATATCTGAAATAACAGGGTAGGTACAAAGGACAAAACCTCTGAATTCTAGTAATAAAGTAGAAATGTTGTCACTATCCTTCTGGGAAGAGGGAATATACAATACAATTGTAAAGGTCACCCTGTGTGAGCTGTTTGTTTCCTGTTTGATCTATTCTTGCATAATGTATAAATTTATGGAGGGGAAGGGAAGAAATGCATTGGTCTTAAATACATGGAAGAGTAGGGATAGCTTTCATCATATAGATAAAATATCTTTATTAACCAAACAATTTAATACCTGTGAAAGCTCTTTGTAAATGATAAAACACTACCCAAAGGGAAGATATTTCTGTAATACCATTATTCTTATCATTGGTGAAGATTTTTATGACTTGGGTGGGTGTTTACACCTGGGCACTGAAAACTAGGCTGAAAATCCTGGACTCACAAATTAATGTGGCACTTTGAATCACTATTCTATGAACTAGGATATACATGACAACATGCTCCTTATGACTTTTTAAAATTTGCAGCCTTTTATATTGTATGACAGAGAAAGAGAGAGAGAGAAAAAGAGAGAGAGAGAGAGAGAGAGAGAGAGAGAGAGAGAGAGAGAGAGAACGAGAGAGAATAGGAGTAATTATCACATAATCCACCAACTGGAATTTTCTCAATATTAAATAGCAAATATTGCATTATAATTTGATTCTTTACACAAATAATCCTGATAAGCGATTTCATGCAACAAAAAGAATTCTCTTTAGAAAAATTAAAATGGCCACCAATTTCTTTCATTTTTAAACTAATTCTTCAAAGCACAATAAGCCTATGGTCATTGCAATAGTGCTGATTAATACAGAAACCAGCAGAAAATAGACTGAAGATTTGCTTCAACCAGCCCAGCTACGTGACCAGGAGAACCTTATTTAATTAGGAATAATATTCAGCCTTTGTATGGGATTCTGTAATTCAGAAACCTCTACATTTGTGGAAGAAAGATATTAGGAATGAAAATGTTTTAAAGAAAGGATTTTATGTCTTCTTTCTTCAAAGTATAAAAGGTAGCCATATTTAGAACAGTGTTTTAATTTGTAATCTTTTAATAGATGAGATCAAAGAACATAATGTTTTTTTAAGGGAAATGTGATTACTAAGCTTAAGTGCACGGTATATTAAATGAAAATTCTGATCATAAAGAAAGGTAATATCTACTCAAAAGTATAATTTCTGTACTTTTGAAATCATCTCAGCAAGAATTATCTACCCCTATCAAATTGTAGCACTTGTCAAAATCAACTGTAAAGCATCTCAAGTGCTCTTCTGAATCAACAAAACAGATGTATCGCGATGTGAGATTTCAAGGAGATGGAAGGCAAAGTGAACCTGATGTCAGTCATTGCCCTCAATCTCTTGAACCCAACACGTAACACAGTATACGCTGCAGGTCTTTGGGACAAGACTTATCAAGCAGAAAATGCAAGGCTGATTCTTAATAACATTTGAAAAGCCAAATGAAAATTATTTTATGTCTTCTTTGCTACTAGTCTTTTATCATATTAGCTTGTTCACAAATAAGAAAGGCATCAAAGTTTTAGGCAAGTAACTAGTGCCCTCCTCCCTCCCCCAGTTTTTTTAAATTTACTAATAGTTTAAATCTGCTAACAAAATTTGGAAAATAAGATTGTAGAAGCCCAAAGCAAAAAGGATAAACTGCTTTAGCACAACTGGAATTTATTTTTCTCTAGTTAAATTCTTCCTCCATCTAACCTGCCATTTGCTTATTTTGCATGACTCTCATGTTTTGTTTGTCCTCTCTGCTCTGGTTAGGACTCAGTCACTATGCTCTGCCTAGAATCATAATTATCAATTGATATTTATTAAGCATGAATAGGCATTAGCACTCTCTGGCATTCAACATTAGCATTCTGTAACATCCAAAGATTCTAGGAGTTTATGTACATATCACAGCTAAAAAAGAATATGGCATTAAGAAACTAATTTAAATATTCATAAAATTTCTTGGGAAATATCATACTCTCATAGATTTAGATCTGGGAGGGACCTGAGAGGCTACTGATTCCAACCCCCTTCTTTTACAGATGAGGAAATTGAGGCACAGAAAGGTTATGTAACTTCCCCAGGGTTACATAGCTATTAAGTGTCTGGTTCAGTTTTTGAATCCAGGTTTTCCTGAAGCCAGGTTCAGTGCCCCTTCCATCATATGATACTATCTCAAATAAATTCAAAAGAACGTGTCAATCAATTAGAAAAGAAATCTGTGTTTCAATGTTTTAATCCAGGGAGTAAGGTTGAGATTACACAGACAATATAAAAAATGGATTATTTCCCCCTGTTCTTTGGCTTTCTGATAATTTATTTTGACTATCAGTCATAGCCTGGCAATCTCAACATTGACACATTTGAATTCTAGTATCTGTGACTCATTCCATTTATACTGCTGTCTGAAGAACAAGAAAGATAAGAAAAAGGAGTGTTGGAGAAGTAAATAGAAGGAGCTGAAGGCAGGAGCATATCTACTAAGAGATGTAAATATAAACTTCTAGGAGAAAGTTCCAACTCATTTCCATGATGGCAGAAACACAATCATGTAAAGAAACCAAAATCCAGTCCTTCCATTATCACACCACCATTTTTGGTGCTGTAGTGCTCAAGTTGTCCAAAGAACTAAATTCAACTAGAATTGCAATAAATGCTTAAGTGTTTCCTAAATACAGAGAATTGAGCAAAGGAACAAATGAACTGTCTCAATCACTATCTTCTATATAGTAGAGCATGTGACATGTGACTATACTACAAAATGATATGTAAGTACTTAACAAAGTTTTCCCCAAAATAGGATGTAATGTGTAGGTAGGAGAATTATTACTAACTTTGGTAATAAGGGAAGGCTTCATGGTCCAGATGACCTTTAATTTAGACCTTAATAAAAGGATAGAATTTCAACAGGCAGAAACAGTAGGGTGGAAGGTATAGCAGCTATATGAAACAACTCAAGCAAAACAAATGTGGCGAGACAATGATGGACAATCAAAAAACCTGAAGAAGGCCTCCAAAACACTGAGTAAATCTTTGTGGAATTCACAGGACAATATGAACTTGAAACACACAAGGCATTGGGAAGTTTTGATCTGCACATTTGGAAAATTATTCACACCAAAGAAAACATGAACCTGTCAGAATAGCTATCAGGTATGCCTCCTTCTCTCCCAAAAAGCTTCTGGCTCAGAGTAGTGAGGTAGGATTTATATGTGTAAAGGTAGGCTAGTGTCAGATTGCAGAGAACCCTAAATGCCAGGCTAAGGAGTTTGAATTCATTTTCTTTCTACTCACTCCATCCATCTTTATTCCTTCCTTACTTATACACTGAGCCATCCATGAATTTGGAATAGCATGCAATTGTGTTCAATCTAAAGGTCAAAAAATTCATGAGAGAGGCGCTTGGCCCCACCTAACCAGCTGTTTTGCTAGCAGGTGTGACTCTATGGATAAGCTCCAGGATTCAGAGAAAATGATCTCATTCTCCTTAGCATTTGTTGTGTCTTACTTTTGATCCAAGCCACAGAAAGACCTGCCATTTATTTGCTGCCAAATAAATCTACCCTAATGTCCTGAATCTATGCTACTATTCTTAAAACTCATTCCTCCTTACTTTCCCATTTCTATGAATGTTACCATGGTTCTTGCAAGATGTATAATAGGTATCCCTCTATCATTCTTATAGTCACCTAGGTTCAAAACCTCAGAGCCCGCTTTGATTTTTCCCTGTCCTTCACTATTCTAATCCAGTTCTTCAAAGCTCTGATTATATTACTTCCCTTCTCCAAAATCTTTACTGACTCCCTCTGCATAATGAATGATAAGCAAGCAGCCTGGCCTGGAATTCAAGATTCTCTACAATCTGACGTCACCCATCCTAACCTGCTCTTTCTTGCAGTGCTTCCCTAATAAAACTTTATGCTACAGTCATTCAGAGGGAGTTGGGTGGCACGTTGGATAGAGTTCTGGTCCTGGCATCAGGAATACCTGAGTTCAAATCTGGCCTCAGACACTGAAGAGCTGTGTGACCCTGGGCAAGTCACTTCTGTGTCTTTTAGTTTCCTCACCTATAAAGCATGAATAATAATAGCACCTAGCTCATAGGATTGTTGTGAGAAAATATAAGTAAAGCACTTAGTGTCTAGCACATATTAGGTGCCAGATAAATGCTTATTCCCTCTCTTTACCCCTCATTTTAGAAAATTCACCATCTCTAACTATGTTTTATACTTTCCTGATTATGTTTACTCTATTCTTTATCCTCTTGCACTCCATTTCTACTGTTAAAATATGATCCATGCTTCAAAGCCCAGTTCAAATTCTATTTACTTCATGAAGCTGTCCTTGATTCATCCAGCTGGGTATGGTATCTTCCTTTCTTGAAATGAACTCTTACAGTGCCTAGTCTGGGGCACAATAGCATATAAAGAGTACAAAGGCGTTGTTGTACCCCAGCCAGAACTCAGTGGGTCAGACTAGAGCCCCAAAGGCCCAGAAGCAGATGATGAGTATAGTTAATGTGTAGTATAGTATAGCAAATCTGTCAGGTTCCAACCCACCAATAGGCTATGAGGACACAGAATCAAAATCAAGAAATAAAGCTTTAAGACAATGAAAACAAGAAAGGGGCAGATCAGCCAATCAATAAAAATCTCTTAGGCACCTACAGTGTGGCAGGTACCATACTAGGTCTTGGGAATATAGAGACTGAAATAAAAGTCATGCTTTCAAAGGCCTATAGTCTCTTAGGGTAGAAAAGATGTGCATGTATAGTTGGTATATTTACGTGATAATTACAAGGTAGTTCAGGGATTGAAGGCACTAGCACTTGAGGACATGAAGGAAGTCTGGATGTAGAACTTGGTGTTTGGGATGAGTCTTTTTCTTATGTAATCTTGTTTATCCTTTCTTTTTTTTCTACAAATTAATTTATTTTTAATTTTCAACATTCATTTCCACAAGATTTTGAGTTCCAAGTTTTCTCTCCATCTCTCCCCTCCCCTGCCCCCAAGAAAGCATACATTCTGATTACCCCTTCTCCCAATCTACTCTCCTTTCTATCACACTGCCCCCTTCTCCTCTATTTTCTTGTAGGGCAAGATAAATTTCTCTACCCCATTGCCTGTATGTCTTATTTTTGGGATGAGTTTTGAAAGAAGTAATGGACTTTAAAAGGCTGAGCTGGGTAGGGAACGTATTCCAAGCATAGAATCAAAGTCACAGTCCTAGAAATGCAAAGAGCTTATTTTTGTTAGACGATGCCTAGAGTCATCTGTGGGTTTTTAACCATAGTGTCAAGGAAGTAGAACCCATCCATATAATCTACTAAATAGGTTACCCCAAGGAAAATTCTGGCTCACCTAGTCATTCACAAAATAGATGATATCTGTTTTAAGCCCAAATGCTTTGTGGTAACCAATATTTTGCACCATTAGCTTGGTTAGATTCAAATTGCATCCTATGAATTTTTAGTACAAACTACTCTAGTTTCGACCAAAAAATTAAAGTGATATTGTCATTTTCCTTAAAAAGTGAGGGTGGGGGAGGAAGTCCAATTTTAGAACTTTCCAAACCAATCGGATGTTAGATTAAATTTAATTGAAAGTATATTTATTAAGTATCATCTGTATTAAAACTTCCACTAAGGTCTTACTGTGATGCCTCCTTATGGCACAAAGGTGAACCTGGGTTCTCAAGACCTTTACTACTGAAGCCCAGATTCCTGAAGTCTTTATCAAACTGGCAAATCTTCAAAGATTTCTCCAATGACGAACTGTATGTCTCTTCTGTGGGGACTAGCTTAGTCAGGGTCAGATAGACTACTAAGTAGTGTGGCTGAAGGACTATCAAAGATGCATCTAGTTTTTAAAGGGAGTCCCAACATCAACAAAATCCTAGATGCTCAAAGTTTTAGAATTTTCACACAAATGTGCTAGGCATTTGGGAGCTGTGCTAGGCAATGAGGGTACGACATAACTGATAGTTGCCAGAAGAGAAAATCATAACAGACTAAAAAGGAATTGAAGTATGGGGGAGGACAAAGAAAGTGGAACTTCTTAGAAAAGGGTTCCATAAACGAATCTTAAGTTACTTAGTTGTGGAAGTGGCACAAACTTGAAGATACATTTATTTGGGCAGGGTATGGAAAAGATCAACAAGCAGGAGGAAGGTAAGACAGATAAATAAAAAGAAAGGGAAATTAACAATTTAAGTAAACTTGGAATGGCACTAGCAGATATATTTCAGGGGCATGGAAAAATACTAGGAAGGAGAGACTCACATAAAGGTAGCATAAGTAAAAACTAATATATGCATACATATATGTGTGTGACTATGTATAGTCAATCTTCAACTTTTTCAGGGGTAACATTCCTGGAAAATAACATGGAAGTAAAAAATGTTGATATTGATACATTGCATTTATTGGGGGTTAGGCTCTCCAAACCACCAAAAACTGTAATCTTTAGCTGGAAATTGCTGAAAATGCACTTCTATGCATATACTTCTTTATAAGAAAACATTAATCCCGACAATATGCGCTTTTCCTAACAGTAACCATAAAATGTAGTATACAAAATAAAATTGGTAATAGGCAAAATGTTTTTTCTCACTTTAAATTCTCTAGAATTTTATGATCTTTTCTGCTAATATCTCAATTAAAAAACAAACATTGATTTTGGATAATATTGACTTTTCATAAAACAAAATCTAGAGTATCATAAATACTATACAATAAGTAAAAAATTTAAAACTAAAACATTTTTTAACCTGAGTCTTACTTTTCACTGTGTCAGAGGGCAGTGTGAAGGTGTTGTACTATATATTATACTGTTATAAACCTTTCTACCTTGGCTGCCCCTGAAAACCAAGGAGGAGGTTACTGGGATTGTAGTAGCTGCTGCCAAGTCTTGACATCACCTCCAACACTGTCCTTCGTGACTGGTGAATGGCGTTGGAGACTGTGAAGGATGTACTAGTTTGAAATAATTCATCAGCAATATCTACTCGGTGTGCTGTTTGAGTTCCTTAAAGGTCTCACAATATGGGAGCATAGCAGAGGTGAGTTAACATTTAACCTTGAGGCTGCAATGAATGATGGGATTGGCAGCCTCAGTGTCTCTAGCCAGCCAGTCAATTATGGCAAACCATCCTGGTAGAATACCAGCCACTCCATGAACTTGCTGCATTGTGTCTCTTGTTTTTTCTCTACTGCACATAGCCTCGAATATGCATGGCTGCCAATGCAAAAGCACAATGAGGTTACTAATAAAAGCACACACAAAAAGCTTGAAGTCCCAAAAGTTAAACTGCGAATGTTGAGGACTGACTGTATAAACACATATGAGCAAACAGATATGATTATGTATTAGTACACATTATTAAGCATATATTATTATATGTTAGTGAGAAAAATATTCATTTATGTTATATATACACATGATTTACACATATGTGTGTGTGTAAGACGATATCTTGTATGTAAAGACAATTCAGCATTAGAACACATTTGACATGTTAATCATTAAAAATAAAATCACAGTTCCAACCAAAATGACATTATTATATTTATGAATACAGAAAAAGCCCTTGACAAAATACAACACTCATTTATGTTAAAAAAAAACACTAAGGGGGCGGAGCCAAGATGGCGACTGGAAAGCAGTAACCGGCGTGAGCTCCCCTCCAAGTCCCTCCAAAAACCTATGAAAAAATGGCTCTGAACCAATTCTAGAACTACAGAACCCACAAAGGGGCAGAGGGAAGCAGGACTCCA
>CM053623.1:109838597-109881570 GCA_028646595.1 Phalanger gymnotis
GAGTGTACGCCATCTTGGAGTGGGGGGGGTGGAAATGGGGAGAAAAAAATGCATGTGAAAATTAATGCTGAAAACTAAAGATGTTAATAAAAAAAAAAAGAATAAAAAAAAAAAAAAACACTAAGAACATAGAGATATTAGGAGCCTGTTTCATATGATTAAAAGTACATCCTTAAAATTTAAAGCTAATTATTTGTAAAAGAGCAGCAGCACAGGTAAACTGATAGAAAACTGGCCTTAGAGTCAGGAAGATGTGAATTCAAGTCCCATCTCTGAAATATACTGACTATATGAACTCTCAAGTGTCTAGTTGAATCTCTTGTACTATAAGTTGCCAACAAAGGGTCAACCTGCATTGATGCAGAGTTTTCTCATCCAGGAGTTTCTTAAACAAATGAAATCATAGGTATAGTCCCTATACATTACTCATTGTTGAGTTATATCTACATAAGAAAATTATAATACCACCTCGATTTATAAATTTAGTACTGCACCAATTAAACAACAGACAACTAGACAAAATAATTATAAAATACATGTAGAAAAACAAAAGGACTAAAATTTTTGGGAAAAGAATGACAAAAACAAGGAATGAAGTAGAAATGGCATTTCTAGACTTCAGTTATAAAGCAGAAAACATGAAAACTAGTTTATTATTGACTAAAAATATAAAAGTTAATATATAAAATATAAAAGTTACATAAGATAGAAAAGTTAATCAGTAGTATATATCATATAACTAAGAATCACAAACAATTGAACTCAGTAGCACAGCATTTGAAAAATCCAAGAAGATAAACTACTTGGGGAAGGAATATACTCAATAACATACTGCTGAGAAAATGGAAAAGCAGTTGGTTAAAATAAAATAAAAATAAGCAATGTATGTTTAGACTAGTAATTTATTCTATACAATAAAATTAATTCCAAATGAATACTCAAGAGATGCTCGTGTTAGAGTTATGTTTTGACACTATGTCAGTGACAGGGTTGAGGCCAAAATTTCTTGAAGGGACATTTATACGTGGTTCAGGATGGTCTTTGGAAAAGAAACACCAAAAGACTTTGAAATCTGCAAAAATGTAAGGAAAGACAGCTTTTCAATGTGTCTCTAATTTCTAGCTTACCTCTCTAGTGACTTTGGGAAGAGAACTTCTCTTTGAATGAAAGTGGGCTTTCTTTCCTAATTTGAACTGAGATCTCATTTTTCTTCAATCCAAAGAGCTCATTCATTCTAGTCTATTTTCTAGCATAATCTAATCTCTATAACTTCTCCAATTCATTTGCTATTTTTGTGGATTGATCAGTTTCTTCAGTATTCACTATTTGTGATGGTCTTTTGTGTAACCAACATTTTTTTGGAAAGGAAATAAGCTTGTGAGTATAAAATAAGGCCTACTTTCCCTCCTTAAGGGTGACTACAAAGGTGGCTTTTGTTCCAAACCTATTCCATTTCTAGATCAGCAGTAATTGTGGGAGCAGATACAAACAATGTTAGTCTAATGCTCCTTTTGGAGACTGGTGAAAAGAATACCCAATCACACAGTGCTTCTGGGACCTGTCTTGGCCTCTGCTACCTGTATCTAAAGAAAGCCAGCCTTCCCCTAACTTTTCCCTTCTGCAAAAGCGTCCCAGAATTCAATGCCACCCATGAAACATCTCTATATATTTAGACAACCCATGTAGATATGTGAGCAGCTAGGTAGTACAGTGGAGAGTGTGCTGGGCCTAGGTCAGGAACAGGAGTTTTTCCGAGTTCAAATCCAGCCTCAGACACTTAGTAGCTGTGTGACCCTGGATAAGTCATTTCACCCTGTTTGCCTCAGTTTCCTCATCTGTAAAATGAGCTGGAGAAGAAAATGGCAAAGAACTCCAAAGTATCCAGAGTATGAGAGCAATTTGTTCCAATGACCAGGAAGGCAGCTGAAGCAGGTGCTGTGGAGCACTTACAGCTTGGTAAAGCATCAGAGATGACAAGGCATGCAGTGCATCCTGGGACACTGCAAGTTGTCTTGACTTTTTGTCTTGCTACTGGACTTCAATGACTGTGGAAGAGAGAGTGAGGCTGATGACTTTGTGCAACTCTGCTTCACCTAAATCCAATTCATGCACAAGTCAAGACATTACCCCATGATGTCATTGGTGGTTTTTGAAAACAAAGGCCCAACAACAACAACAACATACAATATCAAGAGCTCCTGAGGAAGTCTCCACATATTGGTGGGAGTGAGGGTAGGGATTCCTTGTGTTAGATTTACAGGAGGATATGGACGAGAAACGCATAGGATGAGAAGGCCTGCATGGGCTGTGTGGTTTATTCTAGAGGAGTCAGAATTGCTGGCATGCAAAACTCCTGAGTAGAGCCGAGCCAGGTTAAAATGTACTTAGTAAATGTTTGAAAAAATACAATATAAATCGTCTTAATTTGTGGTTTTCTAAAACAATATGTGGTCAGCATGGATCTGCTTCTATTTGAGTTTGACACCACTGGTATATAACAATCGAGGGAGTATCCAAATTCATGAGAAAGCATTATTTTTATATGTGAATGCATACATATATTATCCTCACACAGACATGGGAAACAGGAGGAAGAATATTGTAGTAAGAGTCCAGAAACTTGGAGTGAAATTGTAGCTCACTGACTGGATGAAAGACCTTCACATTTCTGGTCCTTAGCTTCTCTGTTAAGTCAGTAACTTCAAATGGATTTATTAAGTGCTTACTATGATAATCTTGAAATTTTCTTCTAACTCTAAGATTCTGTGCTTCTATGAAATGTGGTACTCATAATTTATCATATATTATGTATATGGGGGTCAGCCAGGTGGCACAGGGGACAGAGTGCCAGGCCTGGACTCAGGAAGACTCCACTTCCTGAGTTCAAATTAGGCCTCGGACACTTAGTAGCAGTGTGACCCTGCACAAGTCACTTAACCTTGTTTACCTCAGTTTCCTTATCTGGAAAATGAGCTGGGGAAGGAAATGGGAAACCAATCCAGTGTCTCTGCCAAGAAAACCCCAGTTGGGGTCACAAAGAGTTGGACACAACTGAACTACGACAACAACAAATGTACACAAGGAACTAAATTTATACGTCGGCGTATAAGCATAGATAAAGGTTTGTTAGACATATAGTTTTGCAAATACATAAATATAATTCAGTCTTGTCTACCTGGGCCATCAAATGTTATGCAGCTGGAAGTCAAGAACCTAACTTCTTTTAAACTCGTAGTTTCCAAGTGCACCTGCATGCATTTGAATATTTAATAAGTATAAGCACCTGCTTTTATTTGAACTGAAAGAATGATAATTTAAATCTACACAGCGTGTGTGTGTGCATGTGGATTCATCAATGCTAAAACACATGGGGAGGTAGAAGGCTTAAGAATGTATTAACATGTAGCATGGGAAATTTCTAAGTTGTCTTGTAAGGAGGGTGGACAAATTAACATGTCTGCAGAGCTTATGCTGTTACTATGCATAGCTTTGCTCTTGATAAGCAAATTCTACTTTGCACAGTGGTAGCAAAAGCACTCAGGGACATGCATATATGTAAATATGTTGGTCTTGCTAAAAGACTACCTCTACCCCCATAACATGGATTGCAGTGTAAGTGGGGATCTACCCCTCATCCCATCCAAAACAGTTGACTGTGGAGTTACCTTGATATAATACTGTTTCAACTACAGTATAATCCCACGACAAAGGTTCTGAGAATAGCTTTATAATGTATGTATACATTTCTTATATTAGTTCCATTCTTAGGGATTTACTATGTCTTGGCAGACAAGGTAAATCAGGTTTGAGGGTAATCAACTCAAGCCCGTCACTGAGTTAAAGGGATATCTACTCCAAGCACGTGAAGACATTCCCCTGTGGAACAGGCGGATGAGAACAGTTTGTTCCAATGGCCATGAAGGCAGCTGAGACGGGGTCTGGGGAATACTTAGAGCTAGGTCAGACGGAGGAGGTGCCGAGGTCATTTACTGCATCCTGGGTCATCGCCAGTCATCTTGACTTTTGTCTTGCTACTGGATTTCTACGAATCTGAAAGAGAGAGTGAGGCTGATGACTTTGTGCAACTCTGCCTCACTTAAATTTAATTCATACACAAGTCATGACGATACCCTGTGATGTCATTGGTCCTCCTCGAAAATGAAAGACGAACAACTGACATCATTAAAACATCTCTTTATGGTTTGTGAGATACTTCTTTCCAAAGAAGAAAACAGAAGTTTACAAACCACTGGAACTAGAATGAGATCCCAGGTCATCTAACTTCCAGATGTGTATTGCAATCATGTCCTTGTATCTATTCGGACTCCCAGCTTATAAAGTGTGTTTTGCTTGTATTGGCTGATACAGAGGAACATCCCCACCAGGAGACAGTGGAGACAATGTCCACATACTGTGGGTCAGTTTCCACAGTGAAACATCACCTCACTGTGTCTGGTACCTCTATTCCCTTTCCTTTGTAGGGGAAAGGTTCCTAGATAATCTCCTGAATACACAGTTAAACAGGATCTCAGTCTGTCCAAAGAGACAGTTTGTACTGAACAGCTATCTTACCAAATCCTCCTATCTGCTTTTACAAATTTATAATTTTTCAATCAGTAAACCATTGTTACAATGATTGCACATATGGCTGTTAAAAAAACTAAAACTACTGTAACATATGTACAGAGTCAAAACTAAGTGATTAATATTTCTTCATCTCTTTATTACCCGCTGCATTCGCAGTTCCTTACCTCATCTATCTGCTGTGAAGCAGTTTGAGCTAATTTGAGCGCCGAGTGCATTTGTTAATCCTGCTGGGGACAGTTTAACTTTTGCTGGCTGTTGTATTTGATCTGAGTTAACTTTCCTCTTTGAAAGAAAATCGCATGGCTCTTCCTTACATTCCTAGTTGTTGGCTTTTTCCCCCTTACTAGTTACCGTAGGACTTTTTTTTTTCCCTTTTCTATCTCCCCCACTTCAGAAAAAAGAAAGAAATCTGCAACATTAAAAAAATCTATTACCTCTCAAAAGTCTAAAAGGAAATACACAAACACATTGCTACGGAAGAAAGCAGCGGGGCTAGAGCTACGTGGAGCTGCATGATTGCGCTCCACACTTTGAATTTCAATTTTCTCTGACTTTGCGTTGGTTTGTATCTTCTCTCAGATGCCACAGAAGGCACTATCAAGTGCACTGCACTGTGTGCATTATTGCTCCCAAAGGCTTACTTTTAACATTCACATTACCATTTTTTTTCCTTCCTCCCTCCCACCTCTCAACTGTCATTTCTGTACAGATCTAATAGGACAAAAATATGGCTTCCACTGGGCTACAGGTGGAGCCCTTCCAAAGTTTCCTGTAATTGGTGCCTGTTATGCCTCCTTACTATAAGTTATGTAAATCATAGCATGGGCCTGCAACCCCTAAAGGCATGAATATTTTTTTTTATTTCATGCAAAAGATAACTACAGAATCACATCCACATAAGGGATCCCCTTCCCAGGCAAAGTCAAGGGTGTAGGAACTGGCCATGTCCATTCTGCAATTCAAATCCCTGGATTAAAGGAACTCTGAGTAGATAATTCCACTGTGGGTGAAATCATCGTGCATGCTATTAATTTCTACGTTTTCCTTTCCTTATCTATGCTCAGTCTCCTTCATTCAGCTTTACATTTGTTGCCAGAAATATCAACAAATTAGCAGTTTTCTTTCATAATTTTCCTTCCTTGATTTTTATAAATGCTGAACTTAAAAGGCAAATGAATTATTAAAGTTTACATCTTCCCACTGGTTTTACTGTAGAAAATAAGGCCTGAAGAAAGGGGAGTTACATATCCTAGAGAGCTACTGTTTCCAAAGGATAAAGTCAACGGCAGTTATGAAGGCTTTGTTTTTTTACCCTTCATCAGAGCGTTAAAAATACATAACTAGCCTGTAAAGTTAGCATGTGCCTAATGATATTTCTGACATCTCAAAATATTTGATAATATTCTTGACCTTTTTAAGGGAAAGTAGCTAGGATTATTCTGTGACTGAAGATATATAGAAGGGCACTAATGCTTACTAAGCATTAGTTGCATCTTTGAAATTAAATCCAATTTCTTTCCAAATCTCATTAGATACTATGTATTTATAAACCATTCTGGAGGAAAACTGTTGGTTTAAATATAATTTTGTTGAACTTTTGAAAATTCAATTTAATAATTTTCTTTAAATTAGTTTTTAGATGTAAATACAGCCTCAGATGTGAATTGTTTTCTAAGTTTAAATACCATGGGGGAAGAAATTATATCTTTTAAAAAATGGTTGCTTTGTGTCTCAAATGATCATAAAAATGATGAAAGTTTTGGCCCTTTTAAAGGATTTTTCCCCCTGAAGAGTAGAAATCATATCTAGAATATAGATTATGTTTCACAAAAAAGGATTAAGAAAGAGTAAATTTACTGATACCAAGCAGCTGATTGAAATGATAAGCTAGGGACATCAGACTAAGAACATGCAGTAAATACATCATGCATGGCTCTTGAATGGGTAGAAAATCATAGTAGGGAATACTTTCATGATTGATATCTTTCTTATGTTTTTCTTTTTTGTTGTATCTGTATTTACGAGAACACTCACAAAGCAAAGATAGAGCAAGTTTTCCCTCTGAGACTATATACACAGAGTTAAAAAAAAAGTGTGTGTGGTGGGGTGTGTTTGTTCTTAAAGAGAACAATGTGGCTGGCTTCATACATCTCTCTGCGACTTGGGTCCTGGAGGACTAGGACTAATAGAAGTACTGAAGAGGGTGTGAACAGGTTCCCATGCTCTGGGGTGAATAAATTCATTAGCTACAAATTTAACTCCAAAATAGTAAACGATATTGTCCTGATGGAGGCCGCCAACTTCTATGGGACCTGGCAGGAAGTCAACAACATGCAGGCCTGAGAAGACTTCTGGTACCAAGAGAAATTGCGTAAGTTTCTAACTCTAAAAGAGAGTTAGATAATGATGAGAAATACAGTGTGAGAAGTGGAGGCACCTAACTGTGCCTTGGCTTATTTTATTTATTTCTATTTTTAAATGCTCTCTTATTTTTTATAGCTTTCCTCTAGTACTAATTCATAAAACTGAGAGTTGGAAAGGGTCTTAGATATCATCCAGCCCAACCCTGTAATTTTTCATTGCTTACTCTCCACTTTCCATCTGCAGTTCTGCTTCATTGGTACTCCATAGAGTTTGATGCCCTTTGAGACAGGCACTCGGGTAGACCCTTTCCCTTTCCAGCTTCCTTTTGTGTGTTGTCTAACCCCATAAGTTCTCTGAGAGCAGGAACTGTCTTTCTTTTTCTAATTTGTATTCCCAGGCCTTAGCACAGTACTTGGCACATAGTAGGTGCTTAAGACAGTTTTGTTAAATTAAATTTATTGAACTAAAATGTTCAGATTAGGAAAATGAAGGCCAGGGGCAGCAAAGTGGTTTGCCCAATCTCACAGAGATACACATCCAAAAAAAGTGTGAAGATGCCAACCTATATTCTTTACTACCAAATCCATCTCTCTTTTCACTATTCATTGTCTCCCTGTTCCTCTTTATGTTCAAGTTTTAACAAAGCATTTCTTTTGTTTAAAAATGAATGAAATTGAGCATTTATAGCTTTCCTGCTCTCAGTGCCTTGGGAGGAAAGCTGTCTATCTGGTTGTGGAAATATGACTAGCCCCCAGCAGATGGTAGCTACCTGAATCATCAGTAGTGGTCTTAACCTGCTTCCCCAGGGGGTGTACCCAGTCAATTCAGTCCCAATTCAACTGTCAACCCTATGTCAAGGCCTTCTTCTTTTCTGCACATTCTGTACATTTATACCTACTGAATCCTCTATATCAGAGACTTAATAATACTTGTTCCAAATTAAAACAAAATTTCAGACCATCCAATCCGATTGGTCATACTTTTATTTTAAGAAGATTAATTATTAGTTTTCATCTTGTAAAAACTAGACATGGATTTGTTCTATTTTTCTAACTAAATATCACAAAACTTCCACCCTAAACATCACTGAAAGAATAATCTTGCTAAATATGATTCTGTTCTAAAAATCTACTTTCAATCAAAACTTAGAGCAAACAATCTATCATGAAAGAAGGTTTTTTTTTCCTCACCTCTTGAGATCTTAGAAGAAAAAACTTTAATCTCTGTCTATGGATATTTTCTATAGTTTTACTTATTGTCTGAGTTCTTCAAGTACATAACCCAAAGGTTATAAAAGGGTTAAAGATTTGAATTGTCAATATTCCCTGTGGTTTCTGCCCAACTCTATATAAAATCTATGTATAGTACTGATAGGTACTTTTGCTGACCCCCATAGAAGGGGTAGTTTTCGGGGGTTGTTTGTTCATTTTATTCTTATGACTTAATGTCTTGTCCTAATTCTGGGTAAGGAAGAAAATACAGGAAGAAGATGGAGAAGACCTTTCCCAACTACCATGCCTAGGGAGCACTTTCTTCTCTCAAGTGGGAAAAAGAAGGAACCTTTTTATACTTCTGACTCTTTGTTCTTCTCTGTTCTTTTTCTTGGAATTAGTTTTTGCTAATTTAGTTATGCCACAATGATGAAACTACATGTCTTATAAAAAAAACTAAAAGAAGGAAACAAAGAAAAAAATTCCCTTTATTTTGTTAATTTCTTTTATTCTAATCAGGTTTCTAATTTATATATATGAAAATGACCTAAAATCAAAGATTGTGGAATTAGAGGAATTTATTGGATTATCTTGAGCCAATATTATCAGACTTTTTTTTCCCACTCCAAACCTTTCTTTTTAATATTTCTGATCATAGTTAACACACAAAACAAGTAAAACGACACACTGCACCCATTGAAAAGTTGCAGTTTCTATAAGAGAGAGTATCTGGTACACTATGCAGAGTCTTTTTAGTGGCCAGTGTAGCTGAAGCAACTGTTTCACAGATTTCCTCCTCCTTTTCATGCTTCTCTTGATTCTTGTGTTTGAAAGTCAAATTTCCTATTCAGCTCTGGTCTTTTCACTGAGAAAGCTTGAAAGTCCTCTATCTTATTGAAAACCCATATTTTGCCTTGGAGCATGATATTCAGTTTTGCTGGGTAGGTGATTCTTGGTTTTAATCCTAGCTACATTGACCTCTGGAATATTGTATTCCAAGCCCTTCGATCCCTTAATGGAGAAGCTGCTAGAACTTGTGTTATCCTGATTGTTTTTCCACAATACTCAAATTGTTTCTTCCTGGCTGCATGCAGTATTTTCTCCTTGAGCTGGGAGCTCTGGAATTTGGTGATGATATTCCTAGGAGTTTTCTTTTTGGTATCTTTTCAGGAGGTGATCTGTGGATTCTTTCAATTTCTATTTTACCCTCTGGCTCTAGAATATCAGGGTGATTCTCTTTGATAATTTCTTGAAAGATGGTATAGATATCTTTTTTTGATCATAGTTTTCAGGTTGTCCAATAATTTTTAAATTATCTCTCCTGGATCTATTTTCCAGGTCAGTGGTTTTTCCAATGAGATATTTCACATCATCTTCCATTTTTTCATTTCTTTGGTTCTGTTTGATAATATCTTGATTTCTCATCAAGTCACTAGCTTCCACTTGCTCCAATCTAATTTTTAAGGTAGTATTTTCTTCAGTGGTCTTTTGGGCCTCTTTTTCCATTTGGCTAATTCTGCCTTTCAAGGCATTCTTCTCCTCATTGGCTTTTTGGAGCTCTTTTGCCATTTGAGTTAGTCTATTTTTTAAGGTGTTATTTTCTTCATTATTTGTGAGTCTCCTTTAGCCAGTTATTGACTTGTTTTTCATGGTTTTCTCACATCACTCTCATTTCTCTTCCCAATTTTTCCTGTACTTCTCTAACTTGCTTTTCCAAATCCTTTTTGAGCTCTTCCATGGCCTGAGACCAGTTCATGTTTTTCTTGGAGACTTTTGACGTAGGCTGTTTGACTTTGTTGACTTCTTCTGGATGTATTTTTTGGTCTTCTTTGTCACCAAAGAAAGATTCCAAATTCTGAGTCTGAATCTGAGTGTGTTTTTGCTGCCTGGCCACATTCCCAGTCAACTTACTTGACTCTTGAGTTTTTCGACAGGGTGTGACTGCTTGTAGAGCATAGAGTGCTTTGTCCCAAGCTTGAGGGGCTGCACTGTTGTTTTCAGAGCTATTTCTACACAGCAAGCTCTGCCACGTCAGCGCTCCTCCTCCCCCAAGAACCGCCAACCTGGACCATGACTTAGATCTAAGCTGGCTCCACACTCTCGCTCAGATCTGCCACTTAATTCCTCCCACCAGGTGGGCCTGGGGCCAGAAGCCACTGCAGCTGTAGCTCTGTAAGCAGCCTCAGAATTGCATCACCTCCCCTGGCCCCAGGGGTGGTGGCTGAACTGAGAACTCCTTTCACTCTGCTCCCGCAGCTTTTCATACTAACCTTCTCTGTTGTCTTTGGTGTTTGTGGGTTGAGAAGACTGGTAACTGCCACAGCTCATTGATTCAGGGTGCTAGGGTCTGTTCCCCCTGGCTCCTGGTCTGGTTGGTCCTGGCACAGCCCATGCTGGGCTCTGCTCTGCTCCTTTCCCAGCTTTGTGGGATAGACCCTTCCCTGCAACCATCCAGGTTTTCCTGGGCTGGAGCCCTGCTTCTCTCTGTTATTTCATGGGTTCTGCAGCTCCAGAATTTGTTCAGAGCAGTTTTTATAGGTGTTTGGAGGGACTTGGTGGGGAGCTCACACAAGTCCGTGCTTTCCAGCCACCATCTTGGCTCAGCCCCCCCCACCCCATCAGACATTTATTAAGACTATTCTAAAGAGATAATTTTTTGTCTGACATATAATAGTCTTTCAAAATGTCCATCATTCAAACATTTACCATTTAAATAATGGTGATGAGAACCAACTCAGTATACTCTCCATTATGAAAATGATTGCAATAATTTTCGTGATTGGTGAATGATCACAAGGACTTTACAGTGTGATTTTAATGACTTGCCTCCATTTTCTACATTAATTAATATATGTTTTCTAGCTTCACATAAATTAATGCAACTGTTGTTAATTTATTAACAAACAAGTGTTTTGAAACTTAAAAAATTACCACTTGACAATAGGGTTTGGGCCTTACATCTAAAATGAGGTAGCAAGCATAGAAAGGCTGTCTGTAGGAAATTAAATATCAATTAAATTAATATGACACTTGTTTGTGCCCTTCTACCATGTACTTCTACAGTTATTTAGATATAATGCCCAAAGAGGAACAAAAACAAAGAGGGTCATGGTGGATGGTGAGACACTTTCAGGGGTTCCCTTTTTGAGTCAACTACTTCAGGGGAACCATGATTCTTAGGCACACCCCTTGTTCTTAACGTTGACTTTTGAGCTTTCATTCACTAGGCTATATCTATTGATGTTCAAAGAAAGGCATGGGGAAAAATCAATTTCCTAAATAGTTAGGCCTGTTTAGATGAATTATGAAGAATGCTACCTAATAAAAGAGGCATTTGACATTAAAAAATAAAGTAAAAATAAGTAGAAGTAGAGGTATAGAATGTTACTTTATAGATTTTCTACTTCAACTTTCTCATTTAACACACGAGGGAACTGAAGTTCAGAATGGCTGACTTTCCTAAATTCATTTAAGGACAGAACTCAGAACTTGGAGTCAGGAAGACCTGGGTTCAAATCCAGCCTCAGTTATTTACTATCTGTGTGACCATGGGCAAGTCACTTAACCTCTATCTGCCTTGGTTTCCTCATCTTTACCACCTACCTTTCAAGATTATTATGAGGATAGATGAGATAATATTTGTACAGTCCTTCGAACACTTTAAAGTGTTAGTAGCTATTGTTATCCTTATTATTACAGCCACTATATTTAAACTCTTCTCTATCTTGCATTGCTAATAATTGTAAATGCCCACAAAGTACTTCTGCAATATCTCATCATGACACGGAGGTGATTCTGGGCTCTTGAAGGCTGTGTCATCTAAATACAAACTCTAGCTGGTTTTTATCACACTGGAAAGGCTTTGAGTAAGGTCTTAGTAACAGACTGTCCTTGCTTTCCAAGGATCAGTCTAGCTAAATACATAGATTCTCATCACCAGTAGCCTGGACACTTGGTGATGAATTCATTGCCCTTGGCAACCTATGAAACAAAGAAAAGTACAAAATAGCCCTCATTCATATGTGGCCCTTATCTACTCCTGCAATGAAGATAACAGAGTGACAGAAAATGGAATAGAGGGTGTTAGAATCATCCAATTTATTTTAATGGCATTTTAGTTTTCAAAATGACAAGAATTTCTTTTCCCTCCCCCTCTCCAAGTTTTCTCTTTTTTAAAGAAGGAAAATAGAGCCCTTGTAATAAATATGCATAGTCAATGAAAACAAATTTCCACACTGACTATATCTGAATGTATATGCCTTAGTCTGTATTTTGAGTCTATCACCTTTCTGTCAGGAGGGGTTTTTGTGTAATGCCAATGCTATACTCACAGCACCTATGGTGGCTATGAATGTGCTACTGTAGTTCTGAATCGCAAAGTGTAACAGACTCTCTTCACTGAAGGCAAAACCAAAACATTTATTCAAACACCAGAAAGCCAAATGCCAACACCAGAAAGCCAAATCCATCATAGCAACAAAGAAATCTATACACATTAGCAATGCAAAGGGCATTGCCATCCCCAAGTCCTCCCTCCATTAGAGCCTTCCCACAAACACCCTCAAGCAAAATCACTCCCTGGCTCACTCCCGCTAGCTGCTGCTTGGTCTCTCTCTCTCTCTCCCCGCCCCCCCCCCACCAGCTCTGACTGCTCTGTCTCACTTCCTGTCAGCTCTGCTCCACCCCTTTGTTCTCTACCTGTTCAGCAAGCTCCTCCCACCACAGGCTCATGTGACTCAGGCTTCCATGTGACTCAGATAGGTCACATGGGCCTATTAATGGACAGAAAAATCTTCAAATTGTATTAACAATACATTAACAATACAGTTGTTGCTTCACTGTTGGTACTCTGGAATCACAGTTGGTCACTGTATTGATCAGAGTTCTTAAGTCTTTAAGGTCGTTTGTCTTTTCAGTGTTTTTGCTATTGTACAAATTATTTCTTATTTTGTTATTATACAAATTATTCTTCTGGTTTTGCTCATTTCATTGTGCCTCAATTCATACAAGTCTTCTCAGGTTTTTTCTAAAACCATCCCTTTCATCATTTCTTATAGTGCAATAATATTCCATTATATTAATATGCCATAATTTGTTCAGTCAATCCTCAATTGATGACTCACATAATTTCTGAAACATCTACAAGTATTAACTTATCTATTGATACTCTAATATGAGCAATGAACAGAAATTCAACTGAGAAAACTGAATTATATTAGTCTTCTCATTCTCAGTTAATATAACTACAAAAACAACTCAGAAGTCAAAAGAAAGTTTCACCTCAATGGAACAATGGACACAAAGGTTCTCCAAGGAGAAGCAAATGAAGGCATTAGTTATTTTTATCATACATCCAAAAAATTATTCCACAAGACATTTGGTTATCTTGTATTGCTCATGCTAAGTATTCACAAAAAAGTTCACCATGAAGATATAAAGAGAACAAACACTTATTAACCACTTACTATGTGCCAGGAACTGGGCTAAGCTCTTTACAAATATTGTCTCATTTGAACTCAACACTCTGAGAAGGAGATATTGTTATTATCCCCATTTTACAGCTGAGGAAACTGAGGCAGAGGTTAAGTGACTTGACCAGGTCATGTAGTTAGTAAGCATCTGAGGATTTGAACTCAGGTTATCTTGACTCTAGGACCATTATTCTAAGCATTGTGCCACCTTGATGTAGTTTATATGCCAACATTAGGTACAATGAGAAAGAGGAAGAAAAATTCTTTGAGGAACCCAGTAACACCATTAAAATGAAAAGAATGTATACTTTTGATGATCTGCAAAAAAAGGTGGCCATATAGGAAGACACTGAATACTATGGTGGGACATGTGGTTCGAAATAAGGAATAAGCTACATCAAAGATTTGTATACTACACAGAAGTTGCATGCAAGTGTCACGTATACTTTCTTCAAGAAAAGAATCAGAGGGTGCTGGAAATAATGAGCAATGGATGACAACTAAAAATTCATTACATTTTAGCAGAAACAAAATGACTCATTACTAATATGGAGGTAATTCTCGAATCATCTGTCTGCCTTTAGTCAGATCACCAACTCACTAGAACAGCGATAAAAATTAATACAAAGTTTGAAGAAAGAATATACACATGAAAAAGATAGGATGTGCAATTAAAACAAATTGAACCTGACCTATCTAAATGAGTCATTGATGCTACGAATGGGAAATGGGGTCAGGAAAGGACTTTGGAACACATTATAACAACTCCATGTGAAAATTTAGTCAATATAAATTAACTGACATAAGAAAGAGATAAGAACAGCCTAAACACTATTCAGCAAAAATGCGCCTTCTTTGCTAGCAGAGAGATATGGCAACCAAAGATTATACCACTTAAGAATACAAACTGATCTGTAAACTCTTATGGGGATGGGAAGCAGAAGATTATGAGTAGTAGTGACTTATAAAACAGCAAGAGACAAAGGGGAGCAAAGACTTTTAAAAGAAGATTCAAATAAGCAAAGGCAGGCAGAAAGCATTTTAAGATAAAACCAAAGGTGAAGAACAAATAAATGAAAGACAAAGACAATTTTCAAAATTTTTATCACAAAATTTTCAAACTCAAGGATAGTGCAGCCATCACATTTGGACCCTAAAATTACAATGCCTGATTTGCTTCTAGAGGAAGTAGAGATGGCACTAAGGAAAACAAAGGTGGGGAAGACATTGAGAACACATGATGGAGCAGTGTGGTTATAGTGGAGGTGACAAAATTTTGAGGGCATCGAGGCATCAATTTTCAAGGTCTCTAAAGAAAATTTAGATTTAGTATTTAATTTATTATATTATATATTTTTTATTATATATTTATAATTATATTTATTAGAGTAATTCATTATTACCCCAAAAGATTGACTATCAATCATTACATATTTTTATACAAAATTTCAATGAGAATAATCTACATGATACACTGAAAATATCTTGGTAAGGATATTAGAACACAGATTTTATAAGCAACATTCTATAGTAGATCACATTTTTACAAACATATAATTGATAAAAAGATGTGCAGAATATAAGTTCCTGCTGGTTTTATTTATTTAAGTTACCAAGGCATTTTTTTTTATTTCGCAGGACAAAACACTTTCTTAGAGGGTCTCTAATAACATATTTTTCATACATCATATGCCAAAATTATACAAAATCTTTTAAAATATATATTGGAGGCAACCATCGTTGACAAACTTTTGAGCATAAAAAAGGGAACATATGCTTACCAAAGTTTTACAATAGTCATGAAAGAGATCCAGCACATAGCTTTTGTTGAAAAGAGATTTCCTGTAGACAGTGAAATGATTCTTTTTGCCAAATGACATTTTCTTGTTCATACCAGCCCCTTACATATTACAGTCTCTTAAACAAGGTTCATAATCTCTTTAAAATGTTCGTTGTGACTATCCACACAGGAAAAACCAAGTGGACAAATAAGACCTATTCAACATGAAAATACTTGCAATGGGATAAGTTACAGAAGTCATCCATCAGTACAAATATTTCTGAGAAACAATGCAAGTGAATATTGAGTTGGCCCAAGAACTGTATAGGGTGAGGAGAATGGGCTGAATTAATTTTGGAAAACTACATAGTTCTTTTAATTACTCCAAGATTCTCACTGAAATACAAGCTGATATTTTAATGCCAGTATTATTGCAAGGACTTTTATATGTCTGCTCGACATATCACATTACAATGTTCAAATAGCTGAAGCCAAAGATTACACAAACAAAACAGGACTTATGGTGGGATCAATGAGGGCTTCAACTCATTACAAAAAAGAGAAAGTATTTGATAGAAGTCAATAAATATTTATTAATGCTCACCAAGAACCAGACACTTTCGTGGCTAAGTGGAAGACCTATTGGAGTGGGGAGGCACTTGAGGCTGGCAAACCCATCTGCTGGCTAGTGTGATAGTCCAGGCATGAGGTGATGAGAGCCTGTACCAGCATGATGGCAGTGTTAGAGGAAAGAAGGGGCCATATTCAAGAGATGTTGCAAAGGCGAATTCAACAGGCCTTGGCAACAGATTGGATGGGGGCGGGGTTGAGACATAAGGAGGGGTCAAGAAGACCCCTAGGTTGTAAGTCTGAAAGACTTGGAGGATGCTATTGCCCTCTTCAGTAATAGGGAACATAGATCGTGGTGGTGGTGGTGAGGAGGTTTAGGGGGAAAGATAATGAGCTCTGCTTTGGACATATTGAGTTTAAGATGTCTACAGGATATCCAGTTAAAGATGTCTGAAAGGCAGTTAGTGATGAGAGATTTGAGGTCAGCAGAGAGGTTAGAGCAGATATGAGAATCATCAGCCTAGAGATGGTAATTTAATCCATAGGAGCTGATGAGATCACTGAATGAAGTCGTATAGAAGGAGAAAAAAAGCGGGACTGGGAGAGAACCCTGTGAGACACTTTTGGTTAGAGTCTGTGATCTGGGTGAGGATCCAGCAAAGGGCACTGAGAAGGAACAGCGAGTTTTAAAAAGAACCAGGAGGGAGTGGTGTCCTGAAAACCTAGAGATAATAGAAGGTCAAGGAAGAGAGGCTGATGGAGTGTCAAAGGCTGCAGAGAGGTCAAGGAGAATGAAGATTGAGAAAAGGCTTTGGCAATTAAGAGATCATCAGTAACTCTGGAGAGAGCGGTTTCAGTGGAATGGTGAGGTCAGAAGCCAGATTGGAAGGGGATAAGAAGAAAGTGAGAGGAGAGAAAGTGGAGACGCTTATTGTAGATGACATTTTCAAAGAGTTTAGCCACAAAGGGCAGAAGATATAAAGGTATGGTGTAAGGGATATCATCAAATAAATGTATAATAAAAAAAGAATTTGAAGTGGTCGCTTGGTGAGAGCAAGGGAGAGCTGACAGATAATCCGTGTTCTCTAGAGCTAACCTTGCAATATATTGAGAACTTGAGGAAAGCCCTCAGTAGACTGGGTAGACTTCCTGCGGTGACCTTATGGCAGGATGTTCATAAAAGTGGAACTGGATAGCATGGGATGCAATCTACAGATTGCAGGGAATAATCACATTAATTAGATCATGGATCTCTTGGAATATTGGAATATGATCACTAAAAATACTTTCTCCCTTAAAGTTTGATATGTTTATTTTAGATTATTAGGGCAATAGTCTTTCCTTCCTTAAGAACTTAAATTGTTTTAAGGTAGCTGGCACTCACAAAAACTTTGTTTAAACTTCACCACCCTTTCAGTTAATGTAATATATGCAGTTAACGCATGTATAAGTAAACCCACCCTACCTTAGAGACTTGCAATAAAGTTTTCTTTCAAAGTTTCCTGGAATGTGTCCAAACAAATTGATTCCAATGCATTTTAGATAAGCAGTCTCTAAGAAATATTGTTTGCAAGTTGAAACACAGAGATTATCTTGAGAAAGGCCCCTCTCATAACAGGGTATTCATATGTTTAGGAATATTATATGTTTTCCTTGTATGGGAAATTTATGAGAAATATTGAATCCTTAACATTTTTTTTGAAACCAACACTAAAATAGATCATGAGAGTCATCATGGGCAAGTCACTTATCCTCAACTTCCTCACATGTAAGCTGGGCATAATAATACTTGTACTTATATGGCAAGGTTGTTGTGAGTCTGAAGAAATAATCCCAAGTAAAGGAATTGGAAACCTCTAAAATATGCAAAATTATCAAATATTTCCCTTGCCTACAATATATATTTAGGGAAAATCTACTGTGTGTAAGATGCTGATCTGCACACTGTGAAATAAATACACAAAGCAAAGGAGTAAGACATATTACTTGCTCTCTCTGTTACAGGCCAGGTAGAAGATAAATATCCCTGAGAACTATTATACTAGTGTGATCTCATAAGGTTACAAATAGTACTAATGCAAGTTGAGCAGAAATATCACTTCCTGGGAAAGCACAGTCATATCGTTTCTCCTGGTTACATTGTCCCTCTTCTCCACCTCTTCAGTATATTACCTGTCATCAAAGGTCCAATTCCAGTTCCATTTTTGCTGTAAGGTCTTCCCTGGAAACTCCCTCACACACTGCCTCTCTCTATCCTGATTCTGATAATTATTAGCTGTACTGCATAATTTAGTTCTCGATTATGTCCTTTTATGACCTGTCATATATATATATATATACATATATATATATACGCACATACGTACATATAGACATATGTACTTTGTACACCAGTTCCATTTAATCATTTCACACCAATTAGCTTTTACAAAGAGATATTTACTTCAAAGATATGGAAAGAACAGAAGTACGATCACTCCCTGACTAAATCCTTAAGGGTATATTGTCTCCTAGGCCACCTCAGTCTCAAAAGAGAGTGGGCTCTGACTTAACACGTTTTCCACATGGTAATGGTCTCACCAAGTTTATATCCAAATAATTGTCAGCTGAGTCCTCATCTCTGTTATCTCTGGCCTGGGTCCTGAAGGTTGCTCATCAATCCCTGGAGCATTATTGATGGATTGATTGCAAAATCCAGTATGCACTCAATTCCTGGATGTTCAGACTCCCAAACTCTTGGGCAGTTTGTTTTCCTGGGCTTTTGAAACTCACAAAGTCATAGTCTCCATATTAATCTCCTTTACTTAAAATAAAAGAACAAACACCGAGGTGCAGAACTGAGGCCCCTTTCACAGGTCTACATGTTATTCTCTCAAGGGCAGAGGGCCCAAAGTCCAGGGCATTATCTCTCACCAGACACAAATCAGTAGGAAGAAATTGTTAGAAGTCAGACCAAAAGAAGAGGTCCAACCAAGAAAGAGACTGAGGCTGAGTAAAGCTTTTTAAGGGTTCCTCCAGTTTCAGTTCTACAATGTTAACCAATTAAAGAGGCTGCCATTCATCACATGATTAGTAGACCAGAGCCAGTAACAGAATGGCTACACATATTCCAAATCTCTCCAAGCAGTTTTTTTGTATATGGTATCAGAACTGTCCTAGAAACAGAATCCCCAGCCTCTTCCACTTGGGGAATTGCATACAGCTCAGGACGCTGATGCACTTGTGCAGCCTGGGGATTGGACTTATTAGCCAATTTGTCATTACACTAGCAAAGCTTTTTTTAAAAAAATTTAGTATTTTATTTTTCTCCAATTACATGTAAAAATGATTTTCAACATTCATTTTTAAAATGAGTTCCAAATTCTCTCTCTCCTTACTCAACTTCCTCAGTGAGATGGCAAACAATTTGATATAGGTTATATATATGTAGTCATGTAAAACATTTCCATATTAGTCACGTTGTAAAAGAAAACAGAAAATGTTCCAAATTGCTCTACATAATGGTTGAATCAGTTCACAACTCTACCAACAATTAGCAGAGCTTTCGACAAGGTATTTCATCCGATTCTTGGGGGGAAGATGGGAAGGGATAGATTAGATGGTGATGAAATCAGATAGGTCCAGAACTGCATGGAGGTCTTGGGCCAGAAAGTTCATAGTTCAATAATGTACTACCAGGATCTGTGTTTGGCCCTATGCTGTTTAGCATTTTTATCAATGACTCAGATAAGGCATAGATGGTATATTTCTCAAATCTGCAGATGGCACAAAGCAGGGAGGGATCTCATCAGGCTAGAGCAGAGGGGTCAAATACAGCATGTGGACAATGTGCCCTGAAACATTCCCTGAGTACGGCCTGAACCAGATTAAAATATAATTAGGAAATATTTAACAAAATAAATAAAAATGCAAAAGAACATAATGTTAATGTATAATATTCTAAGTTGATATGCAACCTTCAGAGATCTCTATGTATGATTTTGTGGCTTCCATTTCTATTTGACTTTGACACCACTGGGCTAGAGCACTGGGCTAAATGAAACAAAATGAAATTTAGCAAGGCTAAATACACAGCGTTATACTGGGATACAAAGAATCAAGTTCAGAAATATAAGACGTAGGCTAGACATTAACTGTTCTGAAAATATGTAGGGGTTTTAGTGGACGGCAAGCTTTGTATGAGTTAGTTGTATCCAACAACAATGGGTGGAATTGTAAAAAAGCCAATTTAGGTTTTATGTGAGATAAAAATCTTGACTATGGAGTTGTCCAAAAGTAGAATGGCTTACCTAAAGAGGTAATGGGTTTTTTATCCTCGGAGGTCTTCAAGCAAAGAGGAGATGACTGCTTTTGGGGTAAGTTATTGTGGGCAGTTCTTTGATATATAAATTGGACTAGATAAACATGAAGGGCCCTTCCAACTCTCAGATTCTGGTCCCTGTCACTCAACCACGTGTCTCCCTGATGGACTGCAGGCCTATTTCCACTTGGTCTCTGCTTTCCAATTCTTGATCTGGGAACGGTAATCAAAACAAAATTGCCATTGTTTCTGGAAAGGGTGTGTTAAGGACAGATCGTTCTGTGACTGCCACTTCCCAAAAGCATCATTACCTCCTTTTAGAAATCAAGTTAACAAGCATTTATTAAGCACTTAATATATACCAAACGTTGTGCTGAGTGATGGGGGTACAAAAAAAGGCAAAAATGATCCCTGCTGTCAATGAGTTTACCACCGAACATGGGAGATAACATGGAAACCACTATGTACAAACAAGATATACTACAGGACAAGGAATGTAAGGAGTGTGAAGGGAGGGACTGCCACTGTGACACCGTATTTGTTTCCCCAGTGCTGAGAATATTGTTGTTGTTGTTCAGTTCTGTCTGATTCTTTGTGACCCTGTTTGGGGTTTTCTTGGCAAAGATACTGAAGTGGTTTGCCATTTCCTTCTCTAGCTCATTTTACAGATGAAAAAACTGAGGCAAGTAGGGTTAAGGTCACACAAGTAGTAGTATCTGAAGCTGGATTTGAACTCAGGAAGATGAGTCTTCCTGACTCCAGGCCTGATATTCTGTATACTGTGCTACCTAGGTGCCATTTAGAATGTAAGTACTTAAATTGTTTACAATTAATTAATTTATTTATAACAGAGTACAACTCCTGCATCGGGTTTTTCATTTTTAGCCACACAACTGGCAAGTATACACATTTCATAATCTCACACAGTGTATTGAATGACTGAATGGAAACACGGCACATGTCACGAACATAAACTATTCAATGAAATTAGCAGTCATTTTGCCCATGTTGGAGTCTTATTTATTGTGAACCTATTAGGATATAGACGTTAAATAAGATGATCCAGTGGACGAGTTATTTAAACATTATAAGAATGCGAATGAGATCATCTTTTCTATCCTGAGTGGATCTGTGCCTACCTCATGTCAAGTGCTGATAAACTGTTAGCAACGGATCCAGATTCAAAGGAACGCAGCATAGGTTGCCTGTCAGAGATGCATTTTAGAGGCTCGACTCACTCTTGTTTTGAGGAAGAGGAGATAGTTTAACTATGAGCTTAGTATCGGTATACAACTTCCAAACCAGCCCACATTTGTGAGATGCGCAAGGAGAATGAGAGGATATGAGAGAAACAGAGGACGAACAGTCATGTGAGACTCCAGAAATTTTGCAGTAGTTGGGCTGTCATAGTCTGAGTTTCCTTTCTCATCTCCCTTTGTGATTTTCTTGTGAGGCTCTGGCTGCTGACTCTATGAGCACGACAATCAGGAGGTCATACAGCGTGTGCGTTTGTGTGGGGGTCTGTGTGTGGGGTGCGCTGTTGTCTCCTGTGCTGCTCCAGAGCTGGGACACAGCATATATAAAAGAGGGAAGCTGAGTACAAATGATGTGTCCTGCAGTCAGGCTAAGAATCGAAGATCTGATCCTATGTAGCTGACCTCAATCTCCCATAACCTGAAAGGTTTCCCAGCAGCACGTATCCTATGTGACAGATTCAAATATGGAAGAAAAATAGTTAAATAACCGCATTTTTAAACTGTTATAAAAGTAACACAATTCATGAATGTACATATGTATGTATACATCGTTATCATCATCATCTTCATCATCATAACTAGCATTTATTTGTACCTACTACATGCCAGGCACTGTCCTAAGTCCTTTATAGATCTTTCTCTCTCTCTCTCTCTCTCTCACACACACACACACACACACTCATATACAAGCATATATACATACATATGTATATGTATGCATATATGTATATGTATACCTTTTAAATGATCCAGGTTATAGAAAGCTCACCCAAATTGTATTTATTACCAGTAAAATAAAATAAATGCTGATTTCTTATAATTACCTTTTAAAACAAACCAAAAAAGCAACTATTTCCTCCTATTTCTTTACCTGCCACGTGGATTGCAATGCAGGACTAGTATTTATTTCTTCAGGAGTCCAAATTATCTCTCCGTTTTGTTCCCACAGTATCTTGAACACAGAGTTGCCTTTTTATGTTATAGCCAGAAGGGTTAGCTTGTTAAAAACCTGCCCCTCCATTCTCCAAAGTACAGTTAAGGGATTCAGCCATGCAACTCTCATTAATGATAGAGACATATGTCTAAAGGTGTGTACATCACAAAACACCAGAGAGCTCAAAGATTTAATGTGTCATGGAGACCAAGCCATCTTCTCTGCAGGTGAGCCTTCTAGGTCATGGTTGACTCATGCTGGTGAGATAAAATGGAGAATCATGCCATGCTGCCAACCCTGCTGTGTTCATTCGATGGCTAAATACAGAGCTCTAGCCTCCCATACTGTGTAACAAAGCCCCCAGTCAAACCAATAATGGCCTTCCGAAGCTTTGTCATACATCATGTAAATTGCGTAGCTCTATTAGAAAAATAATGATTTTCCAGGGCAGTAGCCAAAGTTAAAGATCTTCATTTTTAAAAGTACATCGGTTCAGATCAAATTACAAATTAATTCACTCCTAAATTCCTTCAAATGCTTTCTCCCAAAATTAAAAGTTAAAGTCTTTAAAAACTGCACGTCTCCCCAGCTCCTTTATGTAACTTTAAAATGAATGTGAAGCTTTTGCGAATATTGTTTTAGAGAGTCAAGGGTTATAAAAGAAAACACTGTCCTGAACTTGGATTTTTGAGAAGTACAAGGGGCTCCTCACTCAGACCTCTGATTAAAACAATACTTCCAAGGTTGGAGCTATTTTATACTCTGTTGCAGAGCTGAGCAAAAACCCTGTAATTTGGTTATGCAACATTACTCAGTTTAACCATTGCTTTATGTCCTCCCATTGCTTATAGGGAATGAATGTTCCTCAGCCATTGAGGGACACAGACTGTATTTTGTTAGGATAGCAGTCTTGTTATGTCCCATTCAGCTCAGCCCCATTAAGCTTCTGGGCCTAGAATTGCTGCCTGCTGCTAGGATTAATATCTAGATATTTTCCCTCTAAGTTTATGGTTACATTTCAAGAATTAAATGATCAATCAGAAAGTTGGCTTCAGTTTATGAACTGTTAAACCCATGGTGGATCGGATAGAGCAAAAAGAAAAGAGAAAAAAATAGTTTTAGTAGTAACTTTTTATATCTTTGATGTTTCTATTTATGTAGGCCTATGTAAAAAATGTATATATATATGTCTGTCCATACATGTGAGAGGTACCATGGCTTAGTGGATTGAGAGCTGATCTCAAAAGGTAGACAGACGTGAGTTCGAGTCTCACCTCTGACGCATGTCGACTGGGTTATCCTGAGTAAGTCACTTCTTAGCATTCTAGACAACTCTCTAAGACTCTCTAAGTTGCAAAGGAAGTGCCATCATGAATTATTAAAGAGAGTTTCATCACTCAGGAGATGGCTATACCAATGAAATCATAGTTTATCTATCTATCCATCTATTAATCTACTGTCTAGCCATCTATCTATCCACATCATAAATACATGTCATATGTATATCATATCACGCATACACATGACATGCACATATATGTATATATATATACATACACACATTCATACATAGCAACAAGTCTTAGTTAGCAGATGGTTAATCTTGTCTTTTGGAAGAACTGGGTTTATGTCATGATTGTGACACATAATGTGTGTCCATGGACAAGTCACTTAACCTATTAATGCCTAGGCTACTCCCTAAGACTATGAGTTCAAGTGGATTGGCATTTTTCATCAATGGTAGGAGTTTTAGTACCAAAGAGTTTCCTGTACCAATGAAATTGGAGGTCCAAACCAATGTATGAAATTGATTTTTATCTCTTTTAACAACAACATTGTATATTCTATTGCTTTCTTAATAAATTAACAAACATCTTTTAAGCCCCTCTTATGTGCCAAGCACTGTGCTAAATTCTGGGCAATCACAACTCCAAAGGATAATTCTGCCTATTTTCTGTGTTTTTCCCAGGGCCAGTATCTCTAACTACTGTATTTGAATTAGGTTCACATTTAGCTTTTTTTTAGTGAAGAGAGCTTGCATGCCCAGGAGTTCCCACTCCAGTGAAATCATAGGCCCAAACTACAAAACAAGCAAATAAATAAAAAACAAACAAAACAAAAACCAGACCATACAAATATTTGCCCTGGAAGGTGTATATCTCAACTTAAAACTTAAAGAGATCCTAGATCTCAACCTGCATATAATCTCCATTAAGTAACATATAGCTTCCTAACCATGTACCATCAACATTTCTTTTAACATTTCTGTCTTCCTCATGTTAATTTCCTCTTTTTTCCCTGCCATCATATTTATTCTACAAGTGATGTTCAGGGCTGCTTGCTCTGGTAATAAGTTGTAGATAAATGAGCAAATGGAATAGAATGCACAGACTTTCCTGGTGCTCAAGGTTTTCTTTCTTATTGTTGATAAAAGGTGTCAGATTGACAGCCTTGGAAATTAAAAGTCCCTGTAGTCCACAGAATGAATTTAGCAAGTGGTGGGAGCATGAGTCATTGTCATCATCAACTAATATTTGTTTAGCCAGATTTTAAGTATCTAAGGGAGTCCTGAAGAGTATAAAGGCCCTTTAGAAAACTCATTAACTCTTTCAGGGCACCAGGGTATCATTTGGTACTTAGAATTAATAATTTTCCAGTGACCTAAGGAAGCAAAATAAGATGATCAGAGTGTTCCATTTCTCTTGGGAAGCGATTTATAATCTGATAGAATCTGGCTCTCAAGTCACCCAAACAAATAAGGTGGCCTTTTGTCTATGCCACTAATATATCTCACTGTCAACCAGAAGAAAAGTACTATTTATGTAGGGAAGGTAACACTCCATTTATCCCAAGGAAACTTTGAAGAGTATTTTCTTTTTCCGTCGGCAATGTTTGTAGGGCTCCCCATGTATTCAGTTTCTCTATGATATATTTTCATTCAAATTCACTTTGATACAAAGCCACACACGCAAGAGGAGGGACTGAGAACTTTCAGGTTAAACAGACCAAATGAATCTTCTAATTATGGAGTCCATTAAAATTTACAGGCCATAATCACTGTCTTATTCTTAATATGTGTTTCAGGAGCACGTTTGCCTTCTTCCAACTACTACACCACTCAATAACTCCATTTTTTGGCTGACTAACCCATCTGACCCCTGAAAATTAGATTTGATGGACTGATCTATGTATTTATTTATTTTATGAATGGCTGACAATCTCTCTTCCTAGTGGCAGTCTTTGAGGTCTAGCAACACTGAACCTACCCTTCAAAATAAGTAAATAGTTTTCAGGGGATATGGCTACTATCCAGCTCCCTTTTGGCAGGGGCTAACCTTAACTGATGAAAGCTGGCTGCTGTCTTGGGCCAAGAGCTCTGCCTGTTTCCATTTAGCAGCAGGGTTTTTAACCTCATCCTTCTTAGTGACTTGTGTCGTTCACTTTTTGCACTGTCTCCTCCTCCTCCTCATCCCAACTCTAGCTTTGATTCTTTATCTTTCAATTTCAGTATCCAACTTGGAGAGGCAATGTACAGCATACTTCAAAGAACGGGGCTGAGAGTCCAAGGGTAGTTACGGTATAGATCTAGAGGTGAAAGAGACCAACAAGCATTTATTAAATGCCTGCTGTGTACCAGGCACTGTGCTAAGCTCTGGAGATATGAAGAAAGAAAAAAAAACAGTCCTTGCCCTCAAGGAATTCACATTCTAATGAGAGAAGCAATAAGCAAACAACAATATACATGTAAGATATATACATTGTAAATTGAAGGCATTTGGTAGTCACCCTAAACCATGGGCCCATTGGTTACAGATGATGGAGAACTTGTTGATGTTACAATTAGAGTGCTATTTGTATTCTGACTTCAAAGGAATTAGATGCATTCTATAGGGCTCACATGAAAACTAGTTTTATTAATTTATCATCTCATTTGCTTAATGTTTTGTTTAATGAAACATGTTTTAGGCTTGATTTAGGGAGGATTAGAGAGTGCGCTCATGTTATGATACGTATGGGAAAAAAATGAATCTAGTCTGGGACATTAAAGAGATGGAGTAAATACGTAGAGCACATGGAAATAATCTATTGGGTCTAGTCCTCATTCGAGGCCTGATATATGGCACGAGAATACATGGGCTTCAACTTTGAAAATGTGAATCCAGCTATGGACATTTCTGTGTTGCAGTGATACTTCCAACAGGGTTGGAAAGCTGAAAAAAATTTCAATAACAAAATGTACCATATCGAGATGTAAACTCTTAAATTTCACTGAACTCATAGCACGGTACTCAGAAGGCCCACAGAAATTTCTAGAAAGTACCAAAAGGAACTAAATGTAAAGAACTGGGAAATAAGATACTCTAGAAAAAACAAAATGGAAGACCCAGTCTTGGAACTAAATTTTTTGATGCTTTTTATTTTTTTCAGAAACATGTATTTTTGCTGCTCAGTTTTGCTGATAGATATTTCATGGATTTTCCATAACAAATAGAATTCCTTTAAAAAAACAATAAACATTTGATCCAAACCAGATGTCACGGGCTGATAGATGGCTTCACACTGCTACTTTGGCTGCATGTTCGCTGGCATGGTCATTATAGTACTGTGAATCTTAGTCAAAACTGGTCAACTGTCCCTTATCAGTGTGGTGTCACAAAAAGAGTGACTCAAACCTCTGGACCTCTACCGGCTGAGCAGCCATTTTGGTGAATCATTAACGATCAGTCTGTCACAATAGATAGTTAGAATGGTTTCACAACACCTGTGTGTGCTGGTGCTGAGTTCCCTACCTAATTATACAAAGCAGTGTGAAGGGGTACAGTGGATAATGAAGAAAGAATTTGGTGTGAGCAAGTGATGAGAAGAAGACTCTCAATGTCATAAATGTTTGCCAGGCTTGTAAAAATATGTGCTTTAAACGAGGTCTGATCATAAGTACTGGAATTACAGACTTCAGCTTAACGCAGCCTTATTTGGTGAGCACACAGTCACTAATATCTGCCTACGTCCTTTCTAGTTATAGGAGGCTTTGGAAAAGAAGTAAAGTCAACTCAAGGATCCCAATCATATATTGTCTTCTCATTTTCTCCACTATTTTCACAGGCACAAAAAGGCTTCATTGGAACCTGAAGTGGAAGAGAAGAAGGGCTTCTGCTTTAAGGAATCAGATATTCTCACAAAATATAATTGTCTCCATTTTAACAAAATGTTTCTGATCTCCAAACATAGTGATTGACTTTTACCCAGTGGGTGAACACTGTGTGCAACCCATGAATAAGGACAAATCCTGCTGTTTTGATTCTTATAATTAAAAACTTTGCACGGCTCCACCTCTATTCCCCAAATCTATCTAATCTCCCTGTGCTGATTTAAATTGCAAGAAAGAATGCAAACAATAGTTTTGAAAAGTGGTCACCTCATCACAGTAGAGCAGCATGGCAAGTGCTGACTCATTTCTCAGAGGTCTCTGATTTATTCAAAGCCAAGTTGCCTTTATGACACCGAGTAGTGACTAACAACTCTCTCATCGCTAACCTTAGAGCCCAAGAAAATGTCTTTATATGAAGCTATCATTTGATCTGACTCTGTTGTCTATGTTTGGTGCATTAACCCAAGAATTATTGTTCTAAAAGGTGGCAGTAAGTTATTTTATGTTATTTTTTACATTAGTCTCCAATTTCTCCCTCAAATTACCTGTATTTTTATACTTTTAAAAAATAACATAAGAGTAACAAGTTTAAGCAAGTATAAAAATCAGCTAAGAAATACTCACCCGACAAGTATTCATACACTCTTGTGTCACCTGACATATGGTGAACAAGCTGATGAATGAGTCAGGATTTAAATGGTAATTACCATTCATCATTATAATAGACTTATTAATTCATAAATTCTTGGTAAGCCAATTTTCTATAAAAAGGTTAGTAATAAGAGTGGAAAAAGAAAAAAATAGCCCCAAAGTGATAAAAAATGTAAGAGCTAAAATATCTTTACTGCCACATATCCCTTCTAATTATCTAGTAGTTTTATACTGAAGTGTTTCCTAATACAGGTTTCTATTTTCTGTGCATTGATAGAAGCACTACAACGTCTCCTTACTTCACACCCAACAAACTGACACAGGCAAAAGGACTAAAAATGTGACAGAGAATGCTAAGTTAAGAGATTTACCAATGAAATAAGAGACTTTAAATAATATTAAATAATACTTGACAATTTCAACATTCTATTTCAGATATTATCTATTGATGAACCAAATCTTGTATTCCAAACAATTCAATAGACTTAATGATCTGACCACTAAGTATTATTAGATATAAATGTATTTTTTAAAAAACAGAGCCATACTCATACATGTTTATGTATTTCAAAACTTGAAATAACTTGAGAATGTTTCTGTGGCCCTTGATTCTTTCCAACAATTTTAACAAGATAGAAGAAAAGAGATAAAACATCATGGAGAAAAAGCTGCAGAAAAGAGATAGCAATATAACTTCTAATCTTTACAGAATAAAGACCATTAAAAAGTCAAAAGTGCACTTTTTTCATTTTGTTCTAATAAAATTTTGACTAGTCTTACTTACAATGGAGGTTAAATACTGTTACTGCTGAATATGTTCAAGGGAATATGGCAAACCATCTATTTGCATAACTTTTGCTCTCCATTTTTATAAAACCAAGGCCTTGGAACGTGAACTACCAAATGTCATGATTAACAAGTATCACTGTATTTTTTGTTTTCCTGAGGATACTCAGCATAAAAATGGGTCAGCTATTGGGTCAGTTGAAAATGGAATTAAATTGGAACAGAATGAATCAAAACCTTTTTGTTCAGTCAACTACATAATCAAAGGATAAAGATTCCACTGAACAATTTAGTGTCCGACTTGCCTAGGAAACCTTTCTATCATAAATCAAAATAGTGTATTTTACAGTTGGCTCAAGTTAGGTAGAGAATGAGAAAGACAGAAGAAGAACCACAGATTCTACAAAGGTAACAGGAAAGGTCAGAGGTATGTGAGACTGTGGGGGATGGGCAAGGGGAGACAATTTGAAGAGCATATGGCAAACCATCTATTTGCATGACTCTTACCATTCATGGTAGATGAAAAACCTTGTAGCATTTTATATATGAAAGCTAGGGCCTGTGCTTTGTGTATAACAAGCCAAATTAAAAAAAATATGTCCATAGGAACATAGATATATTCATTTACACATTGCATGTTGGTGTGGTGTGTCAAAATAAAGTGCCACTATATGAAGAGCTATATATACGTGGGTGTGTATATATGTATACACATATACATTCATATATACATGCACACAAGCCTGAATAAAATAAAACATACACACATATATGCATGAAAATATGCATTTTCATATTTAGAACCATATATTTACATGCAATATGTTCATGTCACAAACAGTCACATGTATATAATTATATATCATAGCTATATGTATCTTCATATGAATATATTTATATAGATGTGTATGTGCATTCAAATAAATGTACTACATGCATGTGTATGCAATTGTGTATTTTCCTATGTTGTTGTTCAATTGCTGTCAGCATGTTCGATTCTTCATGACCCCATTTGAGATTTTCTTGGCAAAGATACAGGAGTGGTTTGCCATTTCCTTCTCCAGTTCATTTTACAGATGAGGAACTGAGGCAAAAGAGATTAAGTGACTCACCCAGAGTTACAAAGCTAGTAAGTATCTGAGGACAGATTTGAATTCAGGAAGATTAGTCTTCCTGACTTCAAGCCTGGCACTCTAACCATCATGCTACCTTGCTGCTCATGTATATTTTTATATACATACCTACATATGTAAATGAATCTATATATGCATGTATGTAAACAAATATACACATAACAATGACTGTATCCTCACAGAACCTTGATGCATTAGAAGAGAGTTTAATGGGTATGATGGTGAATATGTGCATATATATTAAACACGCACACTCATATATATACATGCACACACACACCTATGTACATATTCCATGTCTAACCATCTGCTCATCACCTTTTCCAGACTTAAGCTGATCTGGGGGCAATAGATATATGGTGCATTACTGGCCGAGCTTGGTAGGAACTGCTAGAGAATATGCTCCCCTGGCAGCATCTATGAGATCCCTGGGTCACCTCTGTGCCACAAGAAGGAATTTGAATGGAATTGTAGTGTTGGATTCACATAGGCAGCTTGCAAGGTGTAGTGTAATGAATGATGGACTTGGAGTCAGGAGAGAAGTAGATTCAAATTCTGACTATGGCATTTACTAGTGAAGTGACTGTGGGCAAATCATTTAGGTTCTTAGAACTTTGCTATCCTCTATTTACACTATAAGGTTATTGTAAGGGTGAAATGAGATAAAATATTTAAGCATTTCACAAGTGGCATATACATTTCAATTATTATTATATAGCCCACTAGGATTTAGGGCTAGAAGAAATCTAAGAGATCAAATAATCTAATTCTCTTGATTCTAAATCAAGTGCTCTGCCCAATAGAGCAAACTGCATGTGTGCATATATGTATCTATTTGTCTGTTTATCTTGCCCCTACTCCTCAAACAAACACAAACACATCACAACACTGGAATTTTTTGTGACCTAATAAAAATAACAAATTAATCTCTTTAGATTGTTATACATATCAAACTATTTTTTTTTGCAACGGGTTGAAATCTCTAGGTAGATAAGTAGATAAAAGTAGATAAAACTGCTTGCAGGAAAAAAAAAACCCTACAACCCTAAACCATAAAGGACCTACTCTAAAATTCCAAATCTTTAGACTCTAAATATAGGTGTAATTCTCCTCCCTGATTTAAGTTGATTCTTTTGTCCCAACCTCCCTCTTTCCACTCCATCCCTGGTAAAACCAAGTGACTACATGGATAATCTCTTTCTCATAAAGCCAGATACCCTGTGATCTGGAATGAATTGGATCTGAAGTTCAAACTCAGTGCGATGGCTTTCAAGCCACAGAGAACTGAGAGTCTGCTAAGCTGATGGAAGCATCACCTATAGACTCATCAGGACTGATGGCAGAAGAATAGAAGCTATAAGTAAAGTGCCTAAAAGACAACGATCAATTTACAGATCACCATTTGGAAACTGGTGGAAGAGGTGCTTTTTGGTATCGATTTGTATCAATTTCTATATAAAATAAGTATAAACATATGTGATATAATATGTAAGTATATACATAGTCACACAAATGCTGCCTCTCACAAATATTCGAATTATGTATATACATGCATATATGTGTATGCACGTATAACCAATTTAAACATTTGTGAGAGGCACAGATGTTTGGTGTGTAAGGTAGAAGACTAGAGTTGGAGTCAGAAAGACTGATGCTGATCTATACTAGTTGTCTGGCTCTGAGTGCTCTTGGTAACTCGCTAAAATGAGAAGTCTAGAGCAATCCCCAATTTGCATCAGTGGAGGGCATTTCCATGCTGGGAGTTCTCCACACGGATGAAATCACAGAGCCATATCCACCCACCAGATAAAAATAAACGATAATTTGCATTTTGATTTGTCAATGTTTTTCATATTATGTACTAGGAAGGGGAAGAGGAAGGGAAGAAGGATTTATATAGGGTCTATTATATATTAGGCACTATGCCTAGTACTTTTTACAAATATTATATAATTTGATCTTCACAACAACCCTGAGAGGTAGGTGCTATTTTGATTCTCATTTTCTGTTTGAGGAAACTGAGGCAAGCAGAGGTTAAGTGACTCCCTCGGGGTCACAGAGCAAGTATCTGTGGCCTTTCTGACTCTAGGTCTCAACTGTACCATCAGCCTGTGGAGCACTAGAATCAAGTGCCAGAAAGCATGCCTGAGTCCATTCAACGTAGGGACATTGACATTTTAGGTTTATTTCCCTCTCCATGCTTTTTCACATTTCTCCACCTGGGCCATCAGGTAGTAGAGCTTTAAGCCAATTTCCAAAATACTGGCATGTAATTCCCCTTCCCACACCACTCAGGTTGAACCTAGGGTATCTTCTTTCAGATAGTTGTTCTCCTGTCATTTTAACTGGGCTCTTTATCTCATGGTTAATCTCAGCACCTGAAAAAGATTCCCTGTACTGTTGTTATGTGTAATAGATCTGAAGAGCTGATCAAGAGAGGGAAATGCATGTGCGTCGTAAGCACAATTCTAGTTACCCTGGACTAAACAGAGAGAGTGAAGCAATCAATCACAGCCGACATGATGAGATGCAAAGAGTAAAGATGGCCCGACATGATCACCTACAGAAACCGTTATATTTATCCCATCTGTAATTCAGTCATTGTTTTCTCCCTTTTTTTCCCTAATGAATTCTCCCTGACTCCTCAGAAAACCTGGCAGAAGATCCAGAGGGGTTCATTGTCCTGACCTCGTGTTTTCACATGGCTCACCATGCTGGGAAGAAAAGTAGCCTTCTCCTTGACCTCCTTTCCTGAACATATGATAATGACAATACTGCAGAGTTTTAAATGTGAGAACCATATGCCTATCTATCATATCTTCTCAGGACAGGACCTATCTCTTCTTATTTTGCTGAGGAATTTTAATTTAAATTCAATTTGACAAACATTTATTAAGCACTTAATAATGACTATATAACGACAATAACAACAAAGACAGCAACACTGCCATTACCGAAATGAAATAAAGCTGTCTAGATAGCAGGAGCTCATGGATAAGAATGGGGCTTGATGGTGTTTCCAAGCGTATTGACTCCGGTGCTTTGCCGCACACAGTAATTTTCCCCTTCTCTAAAAAACTGAACATCATTCTGTGAACATCTCTTAGTACTTTAAGGTTAACAAAGCCTGTTCCTCACAGTAATATACTGAAGTTAAGCAGGACAAGCATCGTTATGCCCATTTTATAGATGAGGACACTGAGGCTCTAAAGGTTAAGTGATGTGGTCATGAACGATATCTCTCAATTAAGCCCTTTTGACTTCACTCACAGGCCCTTGTCTTTGCTCTCCTGGACTATTGCATTAGTTTCTTAACTAAGGCTCTGCATTTCACTGCCCATACCTCATGCCTTAAATGATCTGCATTCCACACCCAAATCCTAACTCTTGATTTTTGTTGTTTTCTTAGGGACTCAGCTCAAATCTCACCTTCTGCAGGAGGCCTTTCCCAGGCTCCCAAGCTGCTGATGCCTTTCACCTTTCAGATTACTTTTATATACTTTGTATATATCTGCTATGTACCATCAATTTTGCTTTAATTCAACATACTCATTCCTAAAAAATCACTAGGCTATGAAAAAGTGAACAATAAAAACCACAAGGGACAATGGGGTTAGGGGCACAACACTAAAACCTTCATTGGTGACACACATAAAAAGATTGGAACCTAATAAAAACAGTAACACCATTTTATACATGTCAAATTGTTAAGAAACACACTGATGCTACAAATGAGTAGTGGCAGCATTGGAGGCTTCAGGCTGCAGCTCTCATCCTGGTTCCCTCAGGGTCCCACAGAAAGGGTGGCCTTGGAGATCTCTAGGCTTGGCCTCAGCTGTGATGGGAGGAGTGGATCAACCCTCCTCAGCCCGCAGCTCTAAACTGCACCACAAGATACAAAACAAATATGGCACTTGCAAATATGGCATGGGAAAAGACCCAAAGTTTGTTTGTGAAAATGGGCATCCAAAAAGTGAGTTATTGTGAAGTGATGCAATTTTCTATGTTCTTTCCTGAGAATCAAGCATAAAAAAAAACGCAAAATTTTTGTTACACTTAAATTGTTCTCGAAGATACCAACTGTGTTGGAACAAATTCATATCACAGCAGAACTGACTGGTATTTCATTATTTACATGTTGTCTGGCCCATCAGAATGTACACTGCTTGAGGGGAGGGAATGCTTTTTGTTTTTCTTTTTGTCTCCAGCAGTTAGAAAGCACATAATAAGCATCTAAAAATGCTTCTTCACTGGTTATGGACTGACTGCTGCTCACAGGAATATGAGGTGGAATTCAAACAGAAGGCTCCTGATTCAAAGGTCCGCCACTCTATCTACCATCATACCCCACCTCTCGTTGAGTTCATTGCCCTTTTAACATTTACCATGTGCTTCCTCGTGTTACCATTGGTCTTTTTCTGCACTTTCCTGATATTCCTTCCATATACTGTAAATTCCTCGAGTGAAGAGTCCATAATGTTTTTATGCAATTTTGTGTTGTCTCTTAAGTTATGGTCTCAGGACATATCATAATTACTAGGTCAGGGGAGCCTCTCAAACTATGGCATAAGAGAAATTTGGAACTAAAAACACTTCATTTAAACAGAACACTACAAAGAGTGCTAATGTAATTTGCCAGGAATTTGATTATGAATTTATTGAGGTACCTACTTCTATACGATGCCCCTACCTGCTAATGCCCCCTTAATTAAGGGGCAGCTATTTGGTTCAGATGATAGAATACTGGGCCTGTAGTCAGGAGGCCCTGAGTTCAAATCTGTCCTCAGATACTTACTAGCTTTGTGACTCTGAGTGAGTAACTTAACCTGCTTATTTCAGTTTCCTCATGTGTAAAATGAGCTGGAGAAAGAAATGGCAAACTACTCCAGTATCTCTGCCAAGAAAATCTCAAATGGGGTCACAAAGAGTTGAACATGACCGAAAAATAACTAAGCAAAACCAAAACCTACTTTGTATTTATTGTAGTACAATTTGTAAATACTATTTGCAAGATTCTGCACATATTTATTATATATATGTATATATATTTATAGATGTATTTGTCCCTCTCAGTAGAATATAACCTTTTTAAAAGCAGAGATTGTTTGATATTTTTCTCTGCCTACACCCAGCACCCAGTGCTTAATAATAACATTGGGCTGTTTTACATCCACAGCAGTAGACCTGTGAGGCAGTAATGTAATGGATAGGAAGCTGACCTTGTAGTCAGGAATATCTGCCTCTCACACATACTTACTGTATGATCCTGGCTAACTTATTTAACCTCTAAATGTTACAGGAAACTGTAAGAGTAAAATTTTCAGAGCAGGTGCTGACCTTGCATTTGTAGAGTAAATCTCCTCACAAGGATTGCCCTATACCAAAAGAAATTACAGTTCCAGTCCAAAAACAAAACAAGCACTCTCTCCTCCAAGTGCGGGTACATGTGTGTCTGTCTACATGCATTTATGTATGTATATGAGCATATAGGTGTGTATACATATATGTATGCATGTATGTACGTATGCATGTATAAAACCCTTTTATATTTGGCTCCTTATTCTGAATAAGGGCTAAACAATAGAAAAGCTAGTGGCAGATTCTATCAAAAGTATTTTTTCATGAAATTAATTTAAATTTCAAACAAGGTAATTTACCATTTAAGCCAATAGAAAATAATTCAGTTTTGAGAACGACAGCAACCTACAAATAGAGATAAAGAATAGGAGAGTGTTACAATTGTTTGGCAAGGGGAGAGGGAGAGGGAGAGAGAGAGAGAGAGAGAGAGAGAGAGAGAGAGAGAGAGAGAGAGAGAGAGAGAGATTGAGAGAAAGGCAGAGGGAAAGGGAGAGGAAGGAGAGGGAGAGGGAGAATTTTTTTCTGACCTCTTGTATCTCAATTGGATATGAGAAAACCAAACCTACGAGGAAAGGTTCTTTGACTAGCTCTGAGGCACTTATTTTCTATCCTTATTTCTCTAGATAGCAAGGAAAGTCTTCAGGAGACAACAGTTATTCATTTGTGAAATAAATGTGGATTCAATTCATGAACTCTACTCACATACATTCCGTCAGATTCCTGGAGATGTTTTCACGTAGTTGGGTTCACTGAGCATGCTAATTTGAATGTCCAGCTAAAAGAAAAAAAGATAGATGCGTTCTTCAGTCAAAGACATGTGAAGATAGAATTTAGCCAAGTAAATATTGTTCTTTGAAATGTAAGGGTATACTTCAGCATATATTTTTAAAAGACATAGAATAGTAAAAAACATCAAGCCATTCAACTTTTTGAGTTCTGGGGATGGTATGATTGGTTAGGATAACCTGGGAAGCACACTAAAAAGTCTCTTTGAGTCTTATACTTCCTACCCAAAGCCTAAGTAGAAAAATAATTAATTTTCCAAAATTATCTTGTCATATTTATTAATTTTAATGTTATCCCAAATATTATAATTTCCCCCAAACTAGATGATATACTAATAACCAATTTTGCCACCAATTGTGGTTTTTGATGAGTAACAACAATTAATAGTTTAGCAATAAGGTTGGCAAAATTTAATAATACTTATAAATGAGTATTCAGAATAGCGTCTCATTCAGCCCATATACCCTCATCTAAAATCATGATCTCAAGCCCACATCCAAAGGAAGGAGGAAAGACAGTGTTGAGCCATACCGTTTTGGATAACCTATTTGCTATTTCCTTTACTGCCATAACCAGGCAACCAGTAGAATACACAGACCTTATGCAGTTTGTTGTACAATTTATAATGAAGATGCCAACCTTGTCATTTAGTCATTTAATCATTAACATTGTAGCTTGGTTATGGGAAAGTTCAATATTCTTTCTAAGTTTTCCTAGTACTCAAACTTGATATTGTTAGAAAGCTTTTTTGCATTAAAATTTAAACAAAAGTGTTTTGTAATAAGAGCTTATATTTAAAGTTGGAAGTGGCCTTAGACCTAACCTCTATTTTAAATATGAGGACACTGAAGACCATAGAGGTAAACTGACATATTTAAAGTCACACAGATAATAACTTACATTTGCAAAGTTCTAGACCCATAAAACCCCAATGAGGTATGTAGAACAAGTACTGTTACTTGTATTTCACAGACGAGTAAACTTTCTTAAACTCTTATTTATGTATCAGCCAGATTCAATGGTTTTAGAGACATAAATATAAAGTCCCTGTCCTCAAGGAGCCTACATTCTTATAGGGGAAGGCAACATGTGTGGGAGAGTGTAATGGCAAGCAAAGTGGGACTTTTTGTTGTCTTTTGTTTTGGAGTGCTTCTCAGCACTAAGGCAATCAAGTGCCTTTGATTGAGTCTTGCCTTTGTTTGTAGGAAGGCCCACACCCTTTTGCTAGTTAGGTCATGAGAGGTGTGAAACCCTCAAGAGGTGTGAAGCGTTCTGACCCTGAAAAAGTGTATATATACTCTGAGGTTAGTATTTTATTTGGGGGCTCACTCATTGGAAGTGTTGGTGTGGAGACTCTGGGTAGCCATTAAGGAGCCCTCCAGCTTTGAACACCCAGATGTTGGGGCTTCTCTCTCTGGTAACTATGTATGTAATGTCTTAGACAGACAGCTAGAAGCCTGTCTATTGATTTGTGTTATTTGCTCTGTTCATATAATTTCTGTTTGTGTTTTCTCTGAAGGTCAGGGTGCTGACTTTTTCTCCTGAACTAAGTGAATGATATATGTATATTTGATTAAAGTGAGATTGCAAACCCCTTAAAGTTGCTTTCCTTAGAAAAGCAGATCAAACAACCTGTGCTAGAAGCCCTCTTGAGGGCTGGTGTCATTGACCTTACACAGCCACTTACACTGCTAGTAACATTGTTGATACAGGGAGTGGTGTCTATGGATGGGGATTTTAGTCTGGGGAGCCATTAAGTTGATAAGCTGATGCATAGGATAGTTAATGAAATTGAATTTGTACTTTCTGGAAACAATGATGTCATTGATTTGATTTTTTGCTCAGAGAAAGACATGCAAGGGAGAGGAGAGAGAAGGTATGTAAAGCTGCAGGCGCTTAAGATGGACAGATTATTTCTTTGGACTCTACTCCTTCTTCCACACAACTGCCAACATGATTTTCCTTAGGCTCAGATCTGACTAAATAGTGCCCTTATTCAGTTTATTCAAGTGGCTCCTTATTACCAATAGCCACTGGAATAAATTGTAGGGTCAAATGCAAAGTTTTCACAACTTACTTCAAACCTATTATTTCACAACTTGTCTCCTGCACTGTACAAATCAGCCAAACTATACTTCTCACTGTTCATCGACTTCATCCTCCATTTCCTATCTCCCTGACACTGTACCACCCATTCCCCAAGCTTGGAATACACTTGATCTTCATCTCAATCTTATTTCATTCAAGATGCTATCCATGTACCTTCTTTTATACAATGCTTTTTATAACTTCCCCAAATTGTGACTGCCCCTCCCCACTACCTCTCTTGCACTTATTTAGTATTTATTTGGTACATATTTATTGTGTTTAAAGATCAATTTACGTGTCTCCCTCAATAGAATGTAATCTTTTTAAAAGCAGAAATGTTTATTTTTTTCTTGTCTATGTGTGTCCAGCATCTAGTGCAAAGCCTGGTGAATAGTAAGTGCTTAAGAAATGCTACTGATGTAAGTATGTAGATGTATGTATGTATACATATACACATGCACACATACACATATATACATATATATAACATGCACATATGGATGTATGCGCATGTCATTATGAAATTAAATGGTCAATAGTTTTTCAGTCATGCTATTTGGGTGAAAATTATGGACAATGGTAGAAAATTATAGTTATGGGTCACCCAAAGGGCACTGAAGAGATCTGTAGTTGTTATGAATAGGCTACAGAATATTACCAATTATAAATTATATTTACAAGTAGTATAAAATATGCCATCAATTTAGTGTATGACCAGAATGGCAGTTGAACCAGTTACAGAGTGAGAGCAAAGGATCACACATAGATAGCCCATATGTCCCATGGGTTTCCATGGCATAACAAGAAATGCAGTGAAAGACCACTGTAATGTTGAGTGGATGTCCCCGTGAGGAATTTATGGGAAGACACGAAAAGGAGTCACACAAGATGGGAAAGCAGGGGTGGGTTGTGAATGATCCTGTATCACTGGAGGGAGCACCTAGTTACTGAGCTCACAGATTCATCAAAGCAATAAAATGTTGGTATTGTGCGATATTGGACATTACCCTTCAACTTTTTGTTTTTCAATTTCCTCACCGATAAAATAGAGTGAAGGATATGGGAATATTACCAAATCATTTCCAACATTCAAATCAGCTCTAGATCTTATGAATGTATTACAAATATCATAAATATATACATACATATATACAAACTGTTAGATAATACATAGGAGGCACTGGAAGCTTCAGCCTCCAGCCTCTAACAGGTTCACCTTTGATCTGGTCAGACAGGAAAGAGAGCTTCAAAGGGGTTAGTAATAAGCTTTATTCTAGTCTAGTCTTTTTTAACACAGTATTGCTGATAATGGAAGCACTACAAACTCCTACAGTATTCCCTAATCACCTTTCTCGCAGGGGCCAGCAAGAAGGTAAGGGGGGACTACACCTATGTCTCAATGGGGCCAGTCAAGACAGGCACAACTTGTGCATGCCTTAAATCCCCTCAAGCCTCAATGGGGGCCGGTTGAGGCAAACACAGATTCTGCCTCCCAAGCCCTGATGGGGGCCAATCAAGGCACACAGCATTCCAGCTTGTGCATTCAACCATAAAGGTTCCCCAACTCACTGACCACTGACCACCTGTTTTATAGGGCATCAGACAAAGAAGGCACATTGCTAGCAATAGCCTCACAAGTTTGCATCACCTCATCCCTATATCTCACTGCACAGTCGCAGTGGATGTTTACAGTTTCAGCACATATCTTTATATTATTTATCCTTATATAATGCTGCGCAAGAGTGATAGAGATGTTTTGAGCCATGAGCCTGGAAACTCATATCTAATACCTGGGAAACAGAGATTGTTATGGCCACAGATCCTGGGAAACTGAGGTTGTTATGGCCACAGATCCTGGGAAACTGAGGTTGTTATGGCCACAGATCCTGGGAAACTGAACTCTAAGAAATAGTAACAAAAATCCACTTCACACACACTAAAATCCACCTTACTTACACATATATACATGTGTATGTGTGTATACAGAGGAACCGAGGTAAACAGGTTTAAGTGATTTGCCCAGGCTCACATAACTACTAAGTGTCTGAGGCTGGATTTGAACTCGTTAAGATGAGTCTTCCTGATTCCAAGCCCAGTGTTCTATCCACTGCACCACCTAGCTGCCCCGTATGTACCTAGGCATAGACATACATGCTTATCAGATCTTCTCCTTCAATTAAACTAAATTCCTAAAATATAACTGCTTCCCAACTGCTTCCTCACTACAGCCCTGTGCCAGTACTTTTCTTCCTGTTCTCTCCTTCTACATCCTTTCTGACATATCTTCATATGCTGTTAGAATGTAAACTCCTTGAGGGCAAGAATGGTCTTGTTTGCTGGTATTTGCATTCCTAGCACTAAGCACAGCACATGGCACACAAAACGCTTCATCTATGTAGCTCTATGTATTGCTTTGGATACCAACTCAGAAAAATTTAAAATGAAGATCTACTAGCATGAGTAATTCAATTTTTATAAAGACCAATTTTTCCCTCCTCACACTAAGAGAGAAATTTCCACTTGAGACCTGAAAGGTGTATTCTATATTTCCAGAAACTATTTATGGTTAATATCTGAGGATGGAGAAGATGCCTTTAAGATCCCTTGACTCTTGTAGTGCTATTGCCACAGCAGAAGAAAATCATGCCAATCTGATGTATTTCTAAAAGCAAGAAATCACAGCTGTATTAGGTGGGAATTGACAACCAGGGTCAGGCAATTGCATTAAAGCCAACTAGTAATCAGAGGAGTTGACAGCTGCTCTTCATGACTCAAATCTCCTATGGGGTGCAACAGTGTGGCAAACAAATGTTAATGATCTCGGGTAGCACGAATGCTGTTTTATTAATGATGTAATTTGGGGAAGTGCCAATGCTTGCCAGAGTGTTGTTTATTAACAGCACAATTTATACACATACACACGTGTGCATGCACAACCAAACCCTGCAAAAGGCTAGCCAGGGTTGTGAAATTTATGATTAAATTTTTTTGTCTCTAGAAATATCAGTCATCAAATACCACCCCTTCTTTGGAGCTGCTACAAACATTAAATCAATATGTAAAATGCCAACAGGAAATGGTGAAATACAAGCTCTACCCAGCCAAATATCACACTCTAGTTTATTCACATATCTGAATATGCCATAGATGACCAAGTATTTAATTATTCTTAGCAGATGGTATGACATAATAATGCTTACATTTATATAGTACTTTACATGCATTATCTTTTAAACTTCTGACTGAAAGACAATATTCTTACCCCCATGTTACAGCTAAGGATATGAGTCTGAAAAGGTCACTTGGCTGGTAAGTAGGACTTGAATTCAGGTCTTCTGACTCTATATTCAACATTCTTTTGACTATATCAACAAAGTCAGGAAGCTTACTAAATGTGACTGGAGGGTATCAAGAGAACCATCAGTTTTAAAAGCTAGCATATTTATCCCCTTGAGGATTTGAATTGAATTCTGTATCCAATTAGATCTGTGATCTAATGAATCAATTGATGGATGAGGAAACAGGTGCACTTAGAGCAATGTGATTTGTGCCAAGGTCACAAAACTAGTTAGCAGCAGAGATCAGTTGAGAACACAAATTTCCTGACTCCCAATGTGTTGCTCTTTTCTTTATTTTTTTAATCATTATTTATTTATTTAATATTTTTAGTTTTCAGCATTGATTTCCACAAGAGTTTGAATTACAAATTTTCTCCCCATTTCTACCCTCTCCCCACTCCAAGATGGCATATATTCTGATTGCCCCATTCCCCAGTCAGCCCTCCCTTCTGTCACCCCACTCCCTCGAACCCACCCCCTTTTCCCTTTCTTTCTTGTAGGGCAAGACAGATTTCTATGCCCCATTGCCTGTATATCTTATTTCCTAGTTGCATGCAAAAAGTTTTTTTGAACATCTGCTTTTAAAACTTTGAGTTCCAAATTCTGTCCCCTCTTTCCTCCCCACCCACGCTCCCTAGGAAGGCAAGCAATTCAACATAGATCACATGCGTATCATTATGCAAAACCTTTCCACAAAACTCATGTTGTGAAAGACTAACTATATTTTGCTTCTTCCTATCCTATCCCCCTTTATTCAATTTTCTCCCTTGATCCTGTCCCTTTTTGAAAGTGTTTGCTTTTGATTACCTCCTCCCCCTATCTGCCCTCCCTTATGTCATCCCCCACTTTTTATCTCCTTCCTCCTTCTTTCCTGTGGGGTAAGAGACCCAATTAAGTATGTATGGTATTCCCTCCTCAGGTCAAATCTGATGAGAGCAAGATTCACTCATTCCCCCTCACTTGCCCCCTCTTCCCTTCCACAGAACTGCTTTTTCTTGCCACTTTTATGTGAGATAATTTACCCCATTCTATTTTTCCCTTTCTCCCTCTCTCAATATATTCCTCTCTCATCCCTTAATTTGATTTTATTTTTTTAGATATCATCCCTTCATATTCAACTCACCCTGTGCCCTCTGTGTATATCTATATCTATATCTATCTATCTATCTATCTATCTATCTATCTATCTATCTATCTATCTATCTATCTAT
>CM053623.1:109882070-109924621 GCA_028646595.1 Phalanger gymnotis
TTGGCTAATTCTACCTTTCAAGGCATTCTTCTCCTCATTGGCTTTTTGGAGCTGTTTTGCCATTTGAGTTAGTCTATTTTCTAAGGTGTTATTTTCTTTAGTATTTTTTTGGGGGTCTCCTTTAGCAAGTCATTGACTTGTTTTTCATGGTTTTCTCACATCACTCTCATTTCTCTTCCCAATTTTTCCTGTATGTCTCTAACTTGCTTTTCCAAATCCTTTTTGAGCTCTTCCATGGCCTGAGACCAGTTCATGTTTTTCTTAGAGGCTTTTGATGTAGGCTGTTTGACTTTGTTGACTTCTGGCTGTATGTTTTGGTCTTCTTTGTCACCAAAGAAAGACTCCAAAATCTGAGTCTGAATCTGAGACCGTTGTTACTGCCTCTTCATGTTTCCAGCCAACTACTTGACCCTTGAGATTTTTGTTGGGGTATGACTGCTTGTAGAGTAGAGAGTACTTTGTTCAAAGCTTGAGGAGCTGTGCTGTTGTTTTCAGAGCTGTTTCTACACAGCAAGCTCTGCCACGCCAGCCCTCTTCCACCCCCAAGAACCTCAAACCCGGACTGGACTCAGATCCAAGCAGGCTCTGCACTCCTGCTTAGATCTGCCACTTAATTCCTCCCACCAGGTGGGCCTGGGGCCAGAAGTGGCTGCAGCTGTAGTTCTGTAAGCAGCCTCAGAGCTGCACCACCTCCACTGCTTTCACTCTGTCCCCGCAGTTTTTTACCACTAACCTTCTCTCTTGTCTTTGGTATTTGTAGATTGAGAAGTCTGGTAACTAATGTGTTGCTTTTTTTACTTAAACCAAACTGCATAAACACCTTAATGCAAAAGAGTGATTTTAAAGTAGAAATCTTGGAATTTTAACCTGGGAGATAGTTTGGTCAAGGGAGGCCTGGAAAATGATTCATTCATTCCATCATGCCTTAGACAAAGCATATGTACTATATTCCAGGCACTCTGCCAGACACTGACTTTAAATCAGAGAAGAACTGGTCCAATCTGTCTAGAAATAGAGCTACAGTACACATAAGGTCATGGAAGTTCACGTGCTCCGCAGAAGTGCATAGAGGATTGGGTCAGGAAGATCTGTGTTCAAGTACTACCATTCAGCTTGTGTGACCATGGGCAATAACTGTATGACTGTAAGCAACTAACTTCAGGATCTCAGTTTCCCCATTTGTAAAAAAGGGATGTGAATATCACCACCTCACAGTGTTGCAAGGCTCAAATGACATAAGTATGCCAAGTGCTTTGCCTACTTTAAAAACAGTATGTTAATGTCATGTATTATGATTTATCCTCATTTCACTATAGTTGTCTCATAGTAAATATTCTCTTCCTACTTGGACGTGTGTGTGTATGTGTGTGTGTGTGTGTGTGTGTGTGTGTGTGTGTGTGTCCATGTGTCTGTGTGTGCGCATGTGGTGGGGTGGGTGTGTCTGGACCTATAGATGTGATAGTATAGGTAATTCCCGATATGGAATTTGGAATTACTGGTACTCTCTTATCATCCCATTCTGCTACTTCACTGCAAATTATCATCTTAGACAGTTGCCTGGGGGTACTGACAGTTTAATTTCAATTGAGTGACCCTAGATCATACAGGAAGGTGGTATCTGAGTCAGAACTTGAACTCAGGTTTTTCTGATTCTATGGCTGTGGCCCTCTAGTCACATACCTCACTGCCTCCACTCTCCACTCGATAATACATTGAAGATCATTTCACCCAGTCTAGCCGTGGCTAATTTATTCAGTCTTTAATCACCATAAGGGAATTGAGGTTCCATACCAGCTGAACATTTCCAAGGTAACATCATTCCTAGAATTGGGTCCAATGACTTGAGATGCATCACCTCCCTTTCCTCAGAGGGAATGGCTTGACCTTTTCTCCTCCCTTCTGAGGAAATTAGGAGGGTCCAATAGTTACCCCTACTGAAATTAGAAGGAAAAGTAAGGTCATTGGATTCCTTCTCAAGAGAATTTGTTCTTTTAAAGTGAGTAAGTAAATAGTTTCATGGCCCATTGGGAGATGAGAAACACAGACATGGAGAAATAACTTTGGCCAGTTCCTAAGAAGAAATATCAACAACAAACATAAACATTTCCTGTTTTCTTAATATCTTATTTTTTCTTTCCCTGCATAATTAGGTTGGGGGGAGGAAGAAGGGGAAGGGAGGGGATTAAATTGAATGTTTTTCTCATACCAAATGTCTGAAATCAAGACCAATACTGGAAGATTTGTTACAACTAGGGAGTTCTCCATGCATAAACATCCTCAGAGATTTAAATAGTACCAACAAATCGTAACACTGTTTAAACAGAGGAAATGATCTTTCTGCAATAGCCCAGTCACTGGAATAAAATGTACAGCCTATAATGGGCTATGGCATAGAATGTTCTTTTAGTATTTTTTTGAAAGTCTGAGGTTTTAGTCCAAGGAGGAATTTCTCTTATGGGAGGAGAGAACTTGGTGATTTTTAAATAAAAGGAATGTTTATTTATTTATTTCCATCAAAGATTTCTTAGTTATTAAATATTTTTGTTTGGTTCTTTGTATCATCCCTTTTCTTTTCTTTTCTTTTTTTTCTTTTCTTTTTCTCTTCTTCTTTTCTTTTCTTTTCTTTTCTTTTCTTTTCTTTTCTTTTCTTTTCTTTTCTTTCTTGGTTGTTAATGTTTTGTTGTCCAGAAAGATTGCAAGGATTCAAGTAAAACTTCTGGTTGGGTTCAGTAAGAGCCGAAAAGGACTGATTCTTTCACTGCTGTGTGCCAACTCAAACTTCTGTATCCTACACGAAAGCAAGACCAAGAAATGTTTAACTTTTCTGGTTTAAATTCTTCATTAAAAAGTAAAAGTTTAAATTGGCAGGCAAAACTGCTGTTTAAGCTGCTTGGGCACGAACATCAGACGGCTGATTTTCAAACCTTGATTATCAGTCAAATCCTGAAAAGGATGGAAAAATCGTTTGAGAGGATCATTTTTTGTTATGTTCTTTTGGCATTCTGATGGTGTTTATTTTTTTACCTTATTTTTAAAATGCCAGTATCCTGGGCTGATATCTCAAAGCAAATCAGAAACCATTTTAAAGCTTTAATATTGCATTAGGCAGGCATCCCAAAAGTTGGTGTATTACATACTGCATAGTGAAGCTTGGGGATGTGATTGGCATATTTCTAAAGAAATGGCCCTCATAACTTACTTAAAAATCCTACTTCCTATGAGTGATGGGCCTCTTTTGCCCATGAGTGAAATAATTATGTATAGTACTAACGCCATTTAGCTCTCTTAAAAAAATATAGCATCAGGGTCACAATGTTGTAGCTTGGAATTTTTAATGCAAGAAAGCAAGTTTTTAAATTTAATATTTCATCCACTTTGGAGCTCATCCACGAAAAACTTGGCTTGGAAATTGTCTGTCCAGATGATTTTTTAAAAAATAGTTTCAATTAGTTAAGCCTTTTCTAATTGTGAAGTGGCCAAGAAGTTTGCTTTCACCTGGTTGGAGACACTTATTTTTAACCAGCTCCAGTTTAATTTTTTTTAAAGTTTGGTTTCAAAAAGAAGTAAATGGAGTCTGTTAACATTTCTTTTATCCAGGAATTTTAAGACAAAAATCTATAGGTTTTAACCTTGGAAAAATACACATCTCTGTAAAACACTTCTCAAAATATATTTAGGGTTCATGTGAAGAGTAAGAAAAAGAAGTGAATATTTTTGAAACATTAAAAAGTAACAATCTATCCATAGAAGATATCCTTTTTTGAGGGTTAATTCGATAGATGAATACCATTTCTTTGGATGTAGATAAGCAACTCCATGCAGGTTAGTAAATTAAGAAAAGGACAATTTAGCTTTGAAGTCAGTTATTATCTACTAATCCCAACAGGATTTTCAGTGGGACCTGAGGGCTCCCTAATCTTTTCTTGTAATATGTATTTCATTGTCTTTTGGAGTCTTTGCCATTACTCTTGAGCCAAAATCAGTGAGGAACTTTCAGTGAAATGCCTTCAAATTCAGCTAAACTTGTGTGTTTTCATTTTTCACAGAATTTGACAGTTGGAGAAGAGCTCAGAGATGGCCGACCCATTTGTAACACCACCACCAAGTAGATGCCCCATCTCACTTGAAGACCTCGATGGATATAGATCCACCAGTTCTCAATGCAGTCAGTTCCACCTTTAGGAAGCTGTGATTGAAAGTTTTTGCTGACATTGGGTCTAAATTTGCCTCTTTGCAAACTTTACTCACTGGTTCTGCTCCCTGATACCAAATATAACAAATCTAGTCTCTCTGTTCCATATATAGCTCTTCAAATGCCTGAAGACACTTATCCTGTTCCTTTTGAGTCTTGTCTTCTACACGTTCAACATGCCCTGTTTGTTCAACTGCTCCTCATATGCTGTGGACACAAAAGTCTTCACCATTTTATGGTCGTTCTCTTCTAGACACCTCTGGATTATCCACTGTGTAATCTGAACATTGTATTAAATAGCAAGCGAGAGACATGGATCTTAATGCTTCTTTGCTATTATGTTGGTTCCAAAATCATAACACCACTGATTTTGATCTCAAAGGGACCTCAGAAGCCATCAAATCCAAGCTCTTCATTTTATAGATGAAGAAACCAGAAGTCACATATGTTAAGTGATTTGCCCAAAGTCAATTGCCCAAGGTGGGATTTCAATGGGACTCCAAAATCTTTGCTATTTCCACTGTTCGTTCTGCCTCTTAATTATACCATTGAAAATGATTAATTATGATTGAGAGAGGCAACGTGAAGGCCCAGTGTTAAAAATAAGGAAGACTTGTGTTCACATCTTGCTTTGGACTCTCTACTAACTTCAAGACTAATGGATAAGTCAATGAATTGCTCAGAGCTTGGGGCAGTTCTCTAGGGCTGTAAATTACAGATGACTTGTGTTGCTAGAAGAAGCTACAGCACTAGAAGTCCTCCACACTAGAGAAGTCGCAGGTCCATTGTTTTTGTTGTTATGTTGTTTTCAGGCCTATCTGACTCTTTGTGACCCCATTTGGGATTTTCTTAGCAAAGATATCGGAGTGGTGTGCTATTTCCTTCTCCAGCTCATTTAACAGATGAGGAAGCTGAGGCAAACAGGGTTCAATGACTTGCCCAGGGTCACACAGCTAGTCAGTGTCTGGGGCCAGATCTGAACTCAGGAGAATGAGCCTTCCTGACTCCACCTAATATGTGCCATCAGGGATCCTTATGTACAATTCAGCTGCTCTGTTTCTATTGGTATTTGATACCATCAATCTGGAAAAACTGAATTCATTTTAGAGATTAAATGCAGTAACAACTATAACTCAAAGAGGCTGCAGTTTGCTCACAGTCATATATCTAGAGTCGGAGGCAGGATTTGAAGCCAAGCTTTCCTAGCCCTGGGTCTAGCACTTCACACTACCATGCTGCCTCTCTGAATAGTGATTATCTTCTCTTCTCAGAGGGAAAAATCACTAGGCACTCTTCATTTTTTTAAAAAAAATCATCATTTTGTATTTCTTTAAATTTGCCTTGTGAGGTTTTTCAGGATCAATGATCATCTTACTACATGTCCATGGTAACAATCGCTGGTGGTGGCAGTTATAATTTTATTACATTCACAGTTTTCTACTCTCAAGAAACTTTCCGAATCTATCCACTCAGGGGTGCTCTCCTCCCATGTAAAATTTTGTTTCTGAATGGGCACTTAGCAGCATTCTTAAATGATAAAAAACATCTAATTAAAAAAAAAACAAATGAACCTCACTAGATGCTGTTTCCTGTGGAATTAGGATATGAAGATATTAGCTCGGAGAATGAAAAATATGTGTACCTGCATGCAACTGCTTGTTCCGTTTTTCAGGCTTAACAGCTTAGATGTAACATTTGTACATTAGCTAAATAACATCTCAAGGGGAGCTGGAGATAGAACCTTGATGTCTACTGATTGTACATGTGTGAGTTTGTGCTCTCAAAGTATGGTCCTTAAAAACCTCCCTGCTGGAAACTATTGTGATATTGTAAAAAGAACCGTTGCTAAGTACCAATTGAGCTAGGACTGTATACTTGCCATTTAAAAGGAAGATTTCATACCACTTGATTATGTTAAATAGAAATGTTTGAAATTTAGACAGAATTACATCAAAAATGGCACAGTAGTTATACATCTAAAGAGCTGCCAGTGCTCTATCCCATAACTAATGTCAATCCCTTCTGGTAGATGGTTTAATGTGAGACTGTCACAGAGTTTATTACTGGAGAACTTTAGAAAGCCCTGGAAGAGTGAAGCCATAAATGTATATTGTAAGAGAACCTAAACCCATGTTTGCATTGAAATACACCCACACGTATGTACATTTAATTCTCAGGCTGTCACTTCCTAAATAATACAGATAGCGCAAAGGCCAAATACTTAACCCTTTGCAACTTTGTCTATATTAGCCCACAAGTGCTCATGAAGCAAGAACTAAGACTAAAGCATTATGCTCAGGGGAAGAGGAGTGAAAATCGTGGGTTCTGGGAAGGAGGGTGACCAATATTTTATTTTATTTCTTTATTTTTAACAAAAAGTCCTCATCATGAATTAACCTCCCCAGAAAAGTACACATAAAAAGACTTTGGCGAGCCTTTCCACATTCTCCAAGCCCTCATAACTATAAACTGTCATTTAAATAGCTCTTCCCCTTAACTTGAGGGTGCTCTCAAATCTGAGGTTTAAAATTACAGATACAGATATACGTATGTACATACATATATATTTTAGATATATTACATACATTTTAATGTCCTCCAATAAGTAAAGTACACATATGTATATATGTGTGTATATGCATGATGTTTTTATACATATATAGGGAGAAGAGATAGTGAAAATTCCCAAAAACATATCCAATAAGATTGGAATGATCCATCTGAATCTAAAGGAGTCAATTTCTGAAAGAAGGAAAGAAAGAAGGATGGAAAGAAGGCAGGAAAGGAGAGAGGGAGGGAAGGAGGAAAAAAGGGAGGAAGGAAGGGAGGGAAAAAAGGAGGGAAGGATGAAAGGTGGAGGGGAGAAAGGGAAAGAACAGGACAAGAGCATTTCAAAACAGAAAGTTAAAATGTTTAAAAAGAGAAAGCATAAAAGTGATTATCCAGGAGAGAAAGAGTAGATTCAGGGCCTCCATATTTCAATATCAGTTCCATTGTTAAATGATAAAATATTTTCAAGCATAACTTTATTTTTTCTACATTTTTAACTAAGGAATCCTAATTTAAGTCTTTTCAACTTAAGAATACAACAAGCAAAGTTGTATTCAACTTAACTCAACTTAAGATACTAGCTCCCTATTTCTACCCAAAGTGGTAAAGTGACTGATTATCTAGTTTGTGGATTATTCAGGTGCTTGAGATCTCTCCCTTTTTTCTCCTGTGGCTACTTTTTTGCTACTGCACATTTCCATCTTCTCCAAAGAGCTAAACAATCATTTATTTCCCCAGAGGCAGCATGGTATAGAGGAAGGAATATCAATAAAATATAACATCACCCACCTCTTGGAGTCTGCCTTCCATTTCCTAAAAGGAAAATGAGGTAGATTGAGCTTTACTAATTCATTTCTGTCCTCAAAGGAAGTGTGGCCCAATGGAAAATGTACTAGACTGAGCTGGAGACATGAGTTGGAGTCCCAGCTTTGGTACTAACCCTGTGACGTTGAACAAGTCACTTGACAACTATCTTGCTCATAAATAAAATGAGTGTCTAGACCAGGCCTGCACAACACACAGCCTGAGGGCCACTTGTGACCCACCAAAATGGCCCACAGGCCAGACACTGTGCAAGTCTGTTTTACATTCTTTACCTTTTTTGCAGGCTGCCTGAAATCCTTTGGCTGCCACCAAGGGCTGTGTGTTGTGCAATTCTGCCCTAAAGGAACTTTGCAGAGTATAGTCAGTTTTGCTGAGGGATTTGCATTGAGGGCCTCCAGAAAGCCTTTGGCAGACCACAAGCAGCATTGGGTGGCTTGATGTTGTACAGACCTGGTCTGGACCATTCAGTTTCGCCAGGTCCGTTCCACAAGCATGAAGGCATGGAGGTTGAATGTACTGGCTGAAAGTAAGTATATAGGCTTCATATTCTGTGCTTTGTCCCTAGAGGTATCCCTCACCAATCATGTGTAGCAGCAGTAACGTATTTAAAGGCTTGTTGGCACAAAGCTTTCAATGATCCCATATTTCTTGCAACCACAAAAGCCCCTCTCATCAACAATATTCAATTTAATTAAAAGGAATATTTACTAGTTACCTACTGTGTGCTAGGCACTGGCACATATGTGCTAGAAATAGAAAGACTGTACTCTTTTACCTCAGGGAGCTCACATTCTACTACAAAGAAACAGCATATACAGAGATAAATAAATATAAAACATATTCAACACAAGTACAAAGTAACTTTGAGATGGGGAGCACAAACAATTGGGGAAATTAGGCAAAGCTTCACACAGGAAGTTTAGCTGAACCTTGAAGGGAGATAGGGATTCCAAGAAATGGAAAGCGGGGGGAGGGAAGAGTATTCTAGGCATTGGGGAAGAGCTTCTTCAAAGGCATGAATATGGTGGATAAAATATAGTGTATGGGGAACAATACAATTTCAAGAGAACTGGAATATTATCACAGATTAGATTCCTATCCTAGCCTGCCTGGGTATGCTGCTGATCAATAAAATTAAGAACATTTAAAATAGATTTCACTATACCAAATATTCATTATCTCCAGATTACATGGAATGAAAAGCTTTCAAAATAAAGGGAGCTAATGCATATAAACAAGCATCTATTAAAAACCTACTATGTGCCAGTCACTTTTCAAATATCTCATTTGATTTAATGGGAGAAATTAAAACCATTTTTTAAATAAACACTTATTAAGCACCTGCTATGTGCCAGGTACTGCGTGTCATTTTCAGTTGTGTCCAACTCGTTGTGACCCCATTTCGGGTTTTCTTGGCAAAGTTCATTTTACACATGAGGAAACTGGGGCAAGCAGGGTTAAGTGACTTGCCCAGGGTCATACTGCTAAGGAGTCTCTGAGGACATATTTGAACTTATGAAGATTAATCTTCCTGACTCCAGGCTCTGCACTCCATCCACGGTACCACCTCACTTCCCTCTGCTAAGCATAGGGAAACAAACAAACAAAGGGCTTAAGACTACCCCTACCCTTAGCTCACAATCTAATTGGGTAAGACAACACATAAGAAGGAGTTAAAGCAGGAGTAGAAAACTATCTGACCAGGTGAGAATTTCAGAGTTGATTTTATCCTGCAAAATGATGAGTTTTGGGGACATGATGAAGCCCAGGAAATTAACTAGGTGGGAAATGAATATCATCTCCATCATCCTTTCAATCACTGGAGATACCCTGAATATACTTTCATTGAGCTTACAACAGACAAACTGACATCTCAAAATTTTACTCAGTTATACAAATTAAGTATTTCATCCATGGGTAAACATGATAGATAGGTAGGTAGGCAGATAGATAGATATGATCAAGTTAAGGAAACAAAATTATAATAAAATAATTAAGCACTTGATAAATGCTTGGTGAATGAATTACAAAAATTGTCATTCACATTTTATAGCACTTTAAGGATTGCAAAGCACTTTCTGTAAATTATGCCACCTGAGCCTCATTAAAAAAATTTTTTATGCAGGTACTGCAGTTATTATGATCCACATTTTACAGATGAGAGCACTACGGCTCAGAGGGGTTAAGGGATTCATTTGCTAGTAAGTATCAGAGGCAGGATTAAAACCCAGGACCCAGATCTCTTTTGCTCCGAATCTAGCATTCTATGCCCTATGCCATTCAGTACACACCACACACACCTATATATCTATATCTATATCTGTACACACACACAATATACAAATACATACATACATACATATACACACATATATCTTCAAGATTTACAAAATGTTGTGTATATATTTTACACTCAAATACTTGGAATAACGCTGTGAATTAGATAGAATAAGTATTATTATCCCCATTTTACAATGCCAGACAGTTGAATCAGTCCTAGATTTTTTAAAGCCATTAGAACTCACTAGGATTAGTGAAAAAAATTGGAAAGAAAAAAAATTATATCTATCAGATCTATGGAAACACATCATTGCAATGTTCCTCTCTATGTTTTATAAAGACTCTCACTCACCATTACAACTTTAGAGCTAGTTGAGACCTGTCAATATCAGTTATAGGTAGTTATAACTGTAAGTTACAAAATTTGGGAGTTTTCCCACAGTGGAGAAAGTCCCACTTTCTAAAAGACCTCCCCCCATCTAACTTGTAAATCCATATAGCTGAAAATTTCAACTAAAATAGTAACAATGATACTTTTGTGCCCCTGCTTCTGCCATGGTGTACTTTATTTCTCTGAAATTTCTTTAACAACTCCTTTGTTCACATGCAAAATCCCTACTCGTCCCATCCTTGTGAGTATTCTCCATTAACTTTCTTCAATACTTTTCCTTCTTCCCTCCGCTTCAGGAATGAGAAATTCAAAGTTTAGATGACAGGACTGTAGATATAGAGTTGGAAGGACTTTTAGAAGTAATCTAGTCTACTTCTACCATTTTCCATTTGAGGAAACTGAGGCTCAGAAAGGTTAACTTGCTTATTCGGGGTCTCTTCAGCAGCAATTCCAATAAGTACTAAAGTGCCATTGTGATTTATCTGGCAGAGCAGCATTTGAAGTATAACACAGAGGCTATTCATTTTCCCCCTATATTTCCCCAGTCCTTTGCACATAGTAAGTGTTTGATTACTACTTGATTGGTTGATTATTAGTTGTACCAATTGGGCTGCAAGTTATAGCACATGTTCTGCTTTCACCAGTAGGACAAAGGCATACCATGTTTCACGAAACAAAGTAATTTATACTACAAGCCAGTTACTTATCACTAAGTATATTAATGGTTATCTCAATAGAGAAAAATCTAGAAGCCACTCCCAAAATGAGTGCTTTGAGGTGGTCTGCACTAAAGAGGATGTAGTACTCTGAAAACAAAAAGGAAGAGAAAGATCATGCCTTTCTAATCATCAGTCGATGCTTTCTAGCTTTTGTGACATGCCCCACATCAATGAAGAAGGGTTTTCTTAACTACTAACCCTCTTTGAAAAGTTCACCTGGCAACTCTGTGTAGCATGTTGAGAACTATCATCTTTAGGTTCCTTCTATTTGAGCCATATTTGTAAATTGAGACAAATGAAAAACCTGAGAGACAGAGTTTCTAGATTATTAATAATCAATTTATTAATTAGGTTAGCTGATAATAAATTGAGGATCAGTGGTTTCTCTCAGTAACTAAAGACAAAACCATGGAGACACTGAATGCTTTTAAATACCTTTGGGAAGGGGAGTGTCCTGACAGGTGAAAATCAATCCTGATTGGAAAACAATTAATGAGGGGGTAGACTTTTAAATGAGGAAGTAGGCTGAAAGCTTTCAGCTCCTGCTGAGAAGTCAATCATGAGACTCCATCAATTTAGACAAAGGAATGCATATCCACCAAGATGACTCTGGTTGGTTTACCCCATGAGCTGGATCATCCTAAACTCTAATGGAGGGGTGCAAGGGCATAGGCTTAATGCTTTAGGGCTGGAATTCACCTAGACTAGATTTCGTTTACTCTATAGACAGAAGTAAGGTCTCCTAGTTGGGTTGGGTCTTGCCCACGATTGCAGAGCATGTACCTGGAGGATTTTGGGCAGTCTCATCTGTCAGCAATGTCTTTCATAGACTGACTGACTGGCCTACAGAGGCTGGTCTCTGAAGGAGGAAATAGAAAAAGAAAAGCCTGGATCCCAATTTAACAATTGGTTATTAACATAACAGAAAAATAATAACTTTTCTCAAAATAGAAGTAATATACTGCACTAGAGTAGTCATGTAAATCTTTCAACTTGATAGGGAACTTAGGGAACAGGAATTAAAAATGTGATGGTAAAAGTATACTCCTATAGATTTTTTTTTTCAGTGAAAAGTGCTGACAATGATTTGCTATGATTTGCAACAAGTAACATCTCTGTATCGCTGATAAGATTCCTAAGTTTGTTTTCAGAGAATTAAATTGGAAGAAGCCATTACTAATCATTCAATAGATATATCTACATTAGCCATGTATCATAGATACACTTTTGTCAGTCTTAGACTCTTGTCAGTCTGTAACTGTCAATTAAGGGTTATGTGACATTCTGAACGTCCCACATTCTAGGTGTCTGGATCCTTCCTTCCATTACAGAGTGGTGGCTTTGGACAGAGGGAAATATAATTCTCTGGCACACTCCTAGTGCCAGGCTGCCATAGTGTTGGCAGAGACTTGTAGGATTAGCAGGGAAGATGGGAGATACTTTTTCCTGTACTGAAGGAGATCATGGCTGAATGAATGAGTACTGAGCCATAATCATGGGGTTCTGGTTTTTTCCTTGGCTTTCCCTGAAGTAAGCCCTAATATACAGGGGATTCCAAAGAATTTAAAAAATGATCCCAGTAGATACTTGAGAGCAGATGCTTTCAATAGTATGACCTGATACCATATTTTAAATACGATCCTCCAAAATGAAAAGGCCATTAATTGTTATGTTTGGCATGACACTTTACTAAAGCATATAAAGAACAGATTTTGACTTGGGAAATACCATGACTGCTGAACAAATGAGTTGTTCTCACAATGTAGGACTGCAATAAAGAATTGAAGGAAAACAGTTAAAAATTCTCTAGGCAACAGCCAACCTGGTAGTTAATATAATCTTACTCTGGTAAAAGAATTCCAGATGGTTTAAATAGTGAGATCAAACATGAGCCAAGTTTTTCATCCTTGATATCATCCCTATATCAAGAGTCAATGAACTGCAAACACTTACAGATCCATGGTCTATTACCCTTTGGGGTCTGAAGCTCTTTTCACTGCTCCATGGAGAAGTTATTCCACTCAAGTCCTACTATGATGTAAATTGTAGCCTGGAAGTAATACAGGATTACCAAAAGCTGTACAGTACTAACAGAACCCAAACTATGGCAGATACAAGGAAGCTGGAAGGTCTTCAAGTAAGGGTATAGTGAGGACAAGTCTAGCCAAATTAAGAATGGATCACTGCCAAGAATTTAGCTGCCAGATGATCAATATTTTTGGCTATAGCAAATTATGAAGGGGAAGAGGAGATCTGATTTGCTCTTGTGAAGAGAGCACTCATGATAATGAAATGGAAAATATTTTCAAATCTGGGATATTCCCATTACAAAGACATCTCCTATATAGTTGCCCATCTATAGAATATAACACCTGTTTTTCCTCCCACCCCTCACAAATGGATTCAGTCAATAGGCTGCTTATTCAATCTAATGCCATTATCTAGGTAATATGTGTTTTTCATTTATCTTGATTTTAATGGCCTGGACAGTGTGACCAGGATGTGTAGGACCTTCAAAGTGTGCTTCTTAGCACCTAATTGGCATTTATGGACTGACCAGAGGCCAGGCCTGACAAAAGTTTCCACGGCTTGTGGCTAACATAGATGCAACTATTGAGAGCCTATGTCAAAATGATCCCCTACACAACTGTCCACCTACAACATATCTCTCTCTCTCTCTCTCACACACATACACACACAAATAGACTCAGTCAATGGGCTGCTAATGTTACTTCATACCCTTATTTAGGTAATATGTGTTTTTCATTTATTTTGATTTTACTGGGTGCATAGTCCATTTATTCCATTACACAAAACAGTGGAATTCAGTGAGAAATCTTCTGCACAATTCTATCTGTGATGAGAGCACTTGAGTACATTGTCACCGATAGGCAATGATATTTCCTTTTGTGCTCCGTGAAAAACATCCTCTAGGACACTGATGAACATCTGTGATAAGCACGCATAGTCCCAATTTTGTTCCTCATTTCGTGGCAGACCCAGACAACTGATTCTGATGTTCTTCTAGGTCAGGAACTAGTCATTTTTAGTCCATTCAGAGAGTGTTAATTTCTCCTTTTGTGACCTTGTTTAGAACTCCTCATAAGTGCCTTCTGATTGTCTTTTAAGAAAATATTAATGACAAACAGGCATCAGATTTCATTTCTTGATTTACTCTGATATCATTTTCGTCACTCTCATTCGCACCCTCCCTTGCGTTGAATTCATGGGGTATCAGGTATATGTTGCCTTAGTTGGGAAGGTCTTAGAAAGTTTTTGATAAAATTACTTTTATCTTATTCTAGTGCAGATGTTGATGCATCATTTGTAATGTTTCCTTTGTTCATGACAAAACTAACCTTTTTATTAGTCCCTGTAAGGAAACCTTGTGGGCCAATGTTCCACTTAGCTTCAACTTCAATGTATTTTCCAGTTCCAGATACAGCGAATGTGTTTTTCTTTGTGGCATCTTTAATAGTACATCAACTCATTAGTCATTGAGCAAAGATCACTCATAAGAGGGTGCTAAAATAGTTTTATGTTTATATTTGTAAATGGTCTAAGAACAGTTTTATTTTTATGTTTTATTTTTGTTTTTTGTTAATTTTTGGAAGAGGGAAGGCAGGGCAATTGGAGTTAAGCGACTTGCCCAAGGTTGCACAACTAGTAAGTGTGTCAAGTGTCTGAGGTCACATTTCAACTCAGGTCCTTCTGACTCCAGGGCCAGTGCTCTACTCACTATGCCACCTAGCTGCCCCAACAATTTTATTTTTAATTCCTAATCTTCTCTTTTTTGCCTTTTTCGTTTATCATGGAAGCAAAGGCAACCAGCACAGTACTGAGAATGAATATATATTGATCTATTTCATGGATTGCTATGATTTTTTAAAAATTACAAAAGAAGGACAACCTTCTTGTGATGAACCTCTCTTTAGTTAGCTAAGCTGGTTGCCAGACAGCAGATACAGTTTATTACCAGGCCCATATATGAAGCCTCGGGAGCATGATAGAATGTGTGAGAACTTACCTTCCATTGGTACAGCATTTGAATTATTGTGATCACTTTCATATGATGATGAAGTCTTGAAATAGGATTTTTGTATGTGAAGAAATGGACAGCATAGAAAAACACTGATTTTTTTTAAAAATAGGAAGATGGTGGGATCATTCAGCAAATGTTCACAAGTTTTAAAAAATGTTGTTGATGGCCATAGTTCTTATGACAGTCATTTCCATATATGTTGTCACCCACCATGCTAGTACTGAAACCCTTCTACTCAAAAAGAAAAAAGCAGTTAAGCAGAAACAAATTACAGAGTGACCATAGCTAAGATTGGATGATACACTTTCCCACTGGGGTCCCTCACTTTTTCTCAAGAAGAAGGAGGTATGTTTTATTATATATTTTCCTTGACCGAATTTAGTCATGATAATTACTCAAAATTTGGCCTGTGTTCACTGTTTCTTTGTTTTTTTTTAAAAGAAAGCAGGTGGGAAATATCCTTCTGAGGAATAATCATATATGATACCTCTAAATAAATTTTCTCAACGTAGCACCCAAATCAAAGTACCTTTATACACAAATATCCACCTACATAGATTTACATATGAACATCCTGAAACAAATTACAAACATATCTGTAAGATTCAAGATCTGAATAATAAAAAAATCATCTTTTATATTTGCTTTGAATTTTATGTTGAATTTTATTGAAACATACTTTTGAAAAACCAGTCATTTTACTATCCATTTTTATCAAATTATAATCTTTTATCACTTAATAATAGAGGAGGAGAAGCTTTTTAAGCACATAGCAACTATGACATTTTGATGGAATTCAGTTTGAGAAATAATTTTATCAAATAATGCGTTTCCTTAAAAAATACCATTTAATAAAATACTACACTCAAATTGGGCAGAATAGAAAGAAAAATGTCATCATACTCCCTCCTGCCCCTCCTCTATGCAGATGTGTAGAATGTTGTGATTCATTCTATAAGTATTGACACGCATTTGAAATACGTTATGTACTAACGCAGTGAATTCATCAATACATCAAGGCAGTTGCAAAAAGACAGAAATGCACACTATTTCCATAGACGGAAGAAATTTTCTCTACGAAAGAGGTATACCTTAAAAGTAAAAATGGTAACTCACGTTTATAGAGTGCTTAAAGGTTTTGCATCATAAAGTGACCATAAAGTAGAGAGGTTTGGAGAGCTGTGTCCTAGGTTCGCCCAATCAGGTAGTGTCGTAGCAAGGATTTGAATCCAAGCCCTTGTGATTCACATTCCAGTGCTATCTCCAGTCAGCATGAACTATGACTGATTTTCAAACATATAGCAATAATGGCACACCCAACTATATGTTTATCCATCAAAGTAATCACCTTGGCAGGACTCACCTTTCTCATAAAAGACCATTCTATGTTGGGAATATATACATTGTTTAATGATACGGCCAGCATGGCTCCAAATATTCTTGAAGTGTCTTTAATGGAATAACCTTTAGAGCTAGTTTATAATCCAAGTAACTATTCAGTAACTATTACTTTTTACTAACAAATCAACTTGGTCACACACTTCATTTCATACATTTGACTCAAAAGACTTTTATTTGCCACCTCAAGAAAGTGCCCCACAGACCCCGAAGCTATTTTTTTCTACAAGGGGAAATATCAAATATTAATGGCCTTCTAAGCCTCATTGACACGAATTTATTGGCTCACAAAATGATTGCCTTGAAGGGTGCGACATTCATAAGTTCTGATATATTTGTCAAAAATATTGGTCACAATTAGTTCATAATACATCACAGAAGTGAGGCATTCATATATATGTGAGAGAGATATGTACATACCCACATAATAAACTTCTGCATATAAACCACTTGACAATAACTGTTACTGTTTGTCTTTCATTTTTGAAGAAAACCAATGACATTATGGGGTAATGTCTTGACTTGTGTGAGAAATGGATTTAAGTGAGGCAGAGTTGCACAAAGTTGTTAGACTCACTCTCTCTTCCAGAGTCTTCAAAGTTTAGTGGCAAGAAAAAGGCCAAGATGGCTGGTGACATCCTGGGATGCAGTGGATGACCTTGGTGTCTTCAGTGTCTGACCAAGCTCTAAGTACCCCACAGAGCCTTGTTTCAGCTGCCTTTATGGCCATTGGAACAAATTGTTCTCATCAGCCCATTCTGCGGGGGTCGGGGGGGGGGCGGTCTTCAAATGCTTGGAGTAGACATTACCCATAACTCACTGACTGGTTTGAGGCCTACCCTCAACCTGGTTTAGTCCATCTGCCAATGGTGGCTGCTGCACATGCTATAGCTTCTTGGAGCTGTAGATGAGAGCTTGGAGGTGAGAGTTGAGTACCAGGTAGACATCATAGCTGAATGAAAAGCCCAGAAAATGGCTTGACAAGCCCTTACACCAGAGATGCCAGAACAACCCTGACAATAACTAGATATAGTCTATAGACGCCTAGATATATAGGTCTATTATTTTACGAGGATTGGGAGTTCTTAGTGGGGAAATCTTCATCCACAGATTCACCTGTACCTTTAATTTTAGCCAGTCCCCTGCGGGCACTGGAGAGATTAAGAGATTTATCAATGGCAACACTTTGTGTCAGAATCAGGGTTTGGATCCAGGTTCTTCTTGATTCCAAGGCCAGTTCTCTATTACGCTGCCAAGCTACCTCATATTTCTGTTAGTATGTACAAAAACAAAATACCGTGTGTTTTTATAGGAAATTTGACACATGGTAGGTATTTTTATATTAGCTTGAGCATGAAAAAAATTAGGTAAAACATCTTAAAAAGAAAAAGAAAATTCCAAAAGAGCTAGCATTTAGGAAATAATCCTTAATGAGATTATGATGATAAACAGGAAGTAAACAGAATAAATGAAGAGAATTAGAGAGTTGCGAAGCTGGGAGAGACTTTCAGCAGCATTCGGTCCAACTCTTTCACTTGACAGATATGAAAACTGAGCACCAGAAGAATCCCATGTGCAGCACTCGTGTATCTCCACTGAAGAGATAGAAAAGGAAACAGCTGGGATCACATGCCGTCACATCTCTACTAGGCTGACTTTCTAAGTACTTAGGCTTACAGAATATCGCATTATAACTACCTACCACACAGCTGAATTAATGGAAAGTGAAAGGACACTACATGATCTTTAGATTATCAATATCCATAATTTTTAACCCTAGCTCTAATTACCCCATACGTGGGCAGCATCTTAGCAGGCTTGGCAGTCTCCAAATTTTCTTCTTCAAATACATTATACAGCAGAGAATACAATGATTTTTTGATATTGCAATTGTGCTAACTCTTTCAGTAGTCACCATCAAGATCTCTCAGAATATTTAAACCTGGGTGCATGGCATCATGAATAGATCTGGCTTATTATAACACAGAATGTGATTTTATCCTTCCAGGTTTTATCCTCCAAGCATTACAACTTGACACGAGAAGCTAACTTCCTGATCGCTATGTTCTTTCTTTTCCCCTGGAAAATTAATTCCAGTTGACCCGCATAAGAACATAGGGACTTGAAACTGATTTGGAAAACCATAAACAAATAGCAAAGATAAATAGCATTGTATCCAATTATAGGGAAATGACTCATTGCGAGTTCTAGTCGTTGTATTAGGTCCAGTCTTATTTAATTTCTTCATTAATAATCTGAGAGAAGGAGTAAACAGCATGTTAATGAAAATCACACAGAATTCTAAATGGGGAAGTTTTGCAAACACAAGTGAAGACAAAAGAACAATTCTAAAGGTCCTCGAAGGCTTAGAAGTATAAGCATAAGATGATAAAATCAGATTCAACTTGGACAAATAGATGATAATAAATTATATAGAACACATCTTTTCTATTTCAATGCTACACAATGGACATTTGATATGGGGGTGGAATTTTGAAATGCATAAAAACATGAAGAATTTACAAAATAGTATTTCTTATTATCTGGGAAAAAGAAAGCATTTCTCAAATTTTAAAAGTGAGAACTAGCATATGTTAATGTAATGTGATCTCAGGCACTCATGGACTCTTTACACAGAAAAATGCAATCAATATATTAGAGCTACTTTTGAACTGTCATCAATCCCTAAATATACCATAGATGAAAATTATCTTTTGAGTGCTTTACTGATTGAAAAGTTCTTTCTAATGAAACTCAGACACATGTTGAAAAGAAAGAGAGAAGTCTAGAGTTCAAATCCAAACTGTATACACCCCTTTCTTTAATTGAATATTTGGTACTGGAGAAAGATAAAGGATGAAAAAATCAGTCAACCAGAGAATTTAAATGTCTGCTGTAAGATAAGACATCATACTTTCCAATTTTTTGCCTTTCAGCAGGTTGTCTTTGTTTACGTTATTTCCTCTTTTTTTTTTCAGTTGTGTCCAACTCTTCATGACCAAATGTGTGGTTTTCTTGGCAAAGCCACTGGAGTGGTTTGCCATTTGTTTATCCAGCTCATTTTATAGATGAGTGACTGAGGGCAAACAGGGTTAAGTGACTTGCCCAGGATCACACAGCTAATAACCATTGGAGGCTTGATTTGAACTCAAGAAGATGAGTCTTTCTGACTCCAGGCAATACTGATTTTACAACATGGCTAGTGCCTATTGTCCCTATCTTTCAACATAAAGAAGGCCTTTATTTTCTATCAACAGTACATTAGGATTGATGGAAAACTGAACAGTGAGAAACAGAATGAAATATGCCATATAGTTGCCTCTGAAGTTCACCTTGTCAGCTTTTATGTGCCCCCGAATTCTGTGAGCAAGTAGAATGTTACAAAGTCAGAGATTTCACCTGATTGTTCCTGATGAAGGCTGTCATAATATCTTGAAGTTTGCTTCACTGAATTGTGGAGTTTCTTTCTCTTCCCATCACCTTTTCCTTCCATGCATATTTCTATCTTGCTGTTCCTTTCTCCTTTCCTAGCTCTCTCTTCTTCCTTTTCATTTTTCTTTTCCTCCCTCTTCCTTCCTTCCTTCCTCCCTCTTCCTTACTTTCTTTTCCTTTTCTTCCTTCCTTCTTTCCTTTCACCCTCTCTCCTTCTCTTCCTTTCTTTTTTCCTTTCTCCCTTCTCCTTTCTTCCCTCTCCTTCCCTTCCTCCTTCTTTTCTTCTCTTCCTCATTTTTCCTACCCGTACCTATTGAACCTACTTTCTTTCATTACTTTCTAGTTAATAGCACGGGACTACAGAGTACATTAGACACTGTTTAGTCCAAAGACCTTCTTTTCCTAGGAAGATAAGTGACTTAATCAAGATCATATAGAGAAGGGAAGGGAAAGGAAGGGAAGGGAAGAAAAGGGAAGGGAAGGGAAGGGAAGGGAAGGGAAGGGAAGGGAAGGGAAGGGAAGGGAAGGGAAAGGAAGGGAAGGGAAGGGAAGGGAAGGGAAAGGAAAGGAAAAAGCATTTATTAAATGCCAGCTATATGACAGGCACTGTGGGGGGCATTTTAAAATATTTTCTCATTTGATTCTCACAACCACCTTGAATAGTAGATGCTATTATTATCTCTATTTTACATTTGAGGGAACTGAGGCAAACAAAGGTTACGTGACTTATCCAAGGTCACAGGTAGTGTCTGAGGCTAGATTTGAACTCAGATCTAAGGAAAATTATGAGGAGCAAAATCTAGGTCCTCTTGTATTCAAATCTGATGCTCTTTCCTCTACACTATATTGCCTGTTCAGTAAGTCACTTTCTGTCAATCATATTTTAATGATACCTGCCTTCCTCACAGGTGCTGAGGATGAATTCACTAAAACACAATTACTACACTTTTCGGTACCATATAAAAATAGAAATAATTATCACCAAATTCACACACGGCCCCAAACAAGTATAATGTTTTCAGTTTTACTGTCAGCATCACCACTTATTTTAGGGTTTCCTATATGTAGGCATTATACATAAAACTCTTCAGAAAGATGGGCACTATATAAATTAAAAACTTTCTTATGGATAACTGAAAAATAACTTTACATGAAGATTTAGCATTTTTGCATGTATACAGTTTTAGGTAACTACCTACAACCTCTTATAATGAGCAAGTTCATGAACAATTTTCATCTCTAAAATTTGTAGGTAGTGTCCTTAATTTCAACCATAATATGTGTCCAGATTTCCATTGTGTAATACAAAAGCATAGAGATGGATAATAATGAGGTTGCAGGTTGTTTTTGTTTCTGTGGAAACTTGATTCCTTTGGAACACGCTACTGTTCTGTCGCATGGAGATGTTTATTTCTCAATCTTGATCTTGTCTATTATACAAATGGAGAGAGAGTGGAGAGAAAGAGAGAGAGAGAGAGAGAGAGAGAGAGAGAGAGAGAGAGAGAGAGGATTGCAAAATAGAAGGGGAAGGAGGTCACACTATTGCCTTTCCCTATGTAAGCTAAATGCTTGGGTCTGGTTGGTGTCCTAAGGATTTGACAATGTGAGTCTTGTGAAATCTGGCTTTACTTTGCACAAAACTCAAAGCTATCATCACTGTGGGGCTTTTTTTTGGTTTTGTTTCGTTTTTTAAGGGGAAAAAAATCCTTCCAGGACATGTGGAAATCTCGATGCATGAAAATACAGTTTCCTGCTCTGTCAAACCAACCCCCAACTCTCTAGCAGACCCAGAGTTCTAGCAATTATTAGATCATGGATTCTCTCAGCTAGGATTAAAATGTCTTACATCTGTGCCACAACAGAAGAAGACCCGAGATTACAATATATTTGAACAAGAAGGAGCTAACTTTGCATTATTTTCCATTCTTCTTACAGTCTTTGTTGGGAGGATGGTTTCATGCTGTGCTATTCTCTCTTCTGGTTACCACCTTTGTCATGAGAATGAGATGCTGGAATTTGAATGTTTCCTGTGAGATATAATAGTATGCTTTCCCACTCTCACCTCTCAGTATGTTGTATTTGGGTAGGTTAGTTCATCTTCACCCCTTCCTTAGAGCATCGGCTTACCTTTCACATCACAGACCATTTTTGTGATACTAGTTTTACATCCTGGCCAGTTTCTAGCCCCATCTTCACTCCTCAAAAAGTGAAGAAATCTTTTATTTTCTTAAAACAGCATGTTGAAATGGATGGAAAATAGCATTGTGAGAAAGGGTTTGAACATAAAAGAAATCTAGCTTTTAAAAAATATTGAAGTTACCATATCTGAAAATTGGTTGTTATCCAGTCATATCCAAATTCGTGAGGACAGTCTCCTCCATCTGCCTTCAGGCCAAACCTGGAAAACACAGACCCTGATGAAAAATGGAAATGTACCTAAAAGTGTGGAGAATATTCCAGAAAAGGAACTGAGGATGTCTTAAAAGTGGAGATTGGTTCAGATGGAGTGGGGCTACTGATGAGGCACTTTTTCTTATTTGGGGTTTTTACCACACCTCTCTGTTTTGATATAAATGTTCTGATTATTTACTTATTTACGTGCTGATTCTATCCAGTGGTTTAGTATCTTTGAATAGATGAAGATACTTACCTGAAGTTGAATCCTAACATTAGTCTATAGCCAACTATTCCACTAGCCGAGGACCAAAAGTTTACCTGTGACAGATTAACCCTACCTTATTCAAGGTCCTTTTTGCTAAGTTTCCAAATAAATGATTTTAATGAATAAATCTAGATTTACCAAGAAAAAAGATTGCTACCTTACATTTCAAGTACATTTAAAAAATCACGTCATGGGAAATTAAGTCAGCTAATCAAGTGCCTTTCTGCCAGGCATGAGACTTGGGAAAAAAAATTAAAGTCACAACTCTTCCCAAACACAAATGTGTTTCGGGAAATGATATAATTCTTGGATTATAAGATGATAAAAGAATATTTTAATAGATGAAATAGTCAATACTTGTTAGAGCCAACAATTGGTTTTTTTTAAATTCCTGAAAACCTAGAAATCTATCTTACCACAAATTATATTTATCTCTAAAAGACGGAGTAGTATAGTAGATAGAGTACTAAATTTGGAATTAGAGTGAACTAGATTCATATCCTATGCCTAACTTCTAACAGTTGCATGACATCAAATGAGTCACTTAAATTCTAAATGCCTCAATAAACTCCCTAGGATTTATTATCTAAATCACAGGAACATTGTTGAAAAGGAATTGTTTTGTAAAGCTTGGGACTCAGTCAAAAGGCTATCCCAGAAGGCCACATGTGGCCTCGAGGCCACTGTTTTTCTCCCCTGCCCCTGCAGAGGTGGAGAGAGTTTCCAATGTGTTGAAATCATAGATTATTTCCATAGTTTATATCTAAGCTAGAAAATGCATAAGGGATATATTCAATTGTAGCTTCTACCAGAATATAAAATTTTTAATAAGACAATCCTATAATTTCAAGTCAGTGGATATTTTGTTTATTAAAAAGGCATAAAAATTTTAAGAAGAAAAAATTATTTTCTACTAAAATGAAGAGGGAGTAGAAGAAATGGAATAAACTGAGGTACAAAAATGGTATGACAGTAGAAAAGTTCAGTGTCACTAATACTAGTCTAACAAAATATCCAAAATGAAAGTAAACACTGACAATATTACCATATCTTAATTGAGATACTCAAATTATTATATTATTGGTAGATTTCGATAGCTGAATTATTTATCATAATGACTTCCTAAAATTTACTATGACACTGACTTAGCCAAGATGATATGGGAAATAGCATAGTATACTGAAAAGAGGACCTGAGTTCAAATCCTAGATCTGCCACTCACTCTCTGTGTGACCTTGGGCAAGGGACCTCCCTGGGCCTCAGTTTCCTAATCTGTAAAATGAAGGAGTTGGACTAGAAGACCTTTAAGGTCCTTTATAGCTCAAAATCTATGGTCTAATGATCCTACTACTCAGAAAATTTCAGTCTCTTTGAAATATCTGACTTGGAGGGTGCTTCAGAGGCCATCTTGTTGAACTTACACCAGAATATAAATTTCCTTGAAAGTTGGAAACCTTTGAGTATGCCTACTAACTGACCTTCAGAGTTAAGGGTAATTTGTTCCTAAATGTCTTCTTTAGACACAAAATTTAGTCTTGGAAAAGGTCTAGCTAGAGAGAAGTTAGAAGAAGATTTAGAACAAAATATTGGAGGGATTGTAGGAAAACAGGCACATTAATGAATTTACTGTTGGCGAAGCTGTGAATCGGTAGTCATTTTGGTAGGAAATTTGGAACTATGCCCAAAGAATCACTAAACTGTGCATACTCAGTGATACTATTACGCCTATACCCAAAGAGGTCATAGAAAGAGGAAAAGAACCCATATGTGCAAAAATATTTATAATGACTCTTTTTGTAGAGACAAAGAACTAGAAACTAAAGGGGAAGGGAATTGAATGTTATTTGGAGAATGGTTGAATAAATTATAGTAGATGAATGTAAAGGAATACTAATTGTTCTATAAGACATAGTAGAAGGGACAGTTTCAGAGAAACCATTAAATATTGGGAGAACAGATTCATAGTGATGTGAGCAGAACCAGGACAATTTGTACAACAGCAACAACGTAGACAAACAACTTTGAATGATATAAGAAGTGTGATCAATGCAATGACCAGTCATGATTCCTAAGTACTGATGATGATGGTGATGATGTTGCAAGCTACCCACCTCCTAACAGAGAGGTAATGGAAACAAGGTACAGATTGAGATATGTACGTTTGGATGTGACACATGTATATGAATATATACACATATATGGTATTATTTGCATGTATTTACTCAAGTATATATACTAATATATATGCATTATTTATACACACATATATACTTTTTTTTAAAAAAGAAGTTTCTTATACAATGCTTTCTTGTTCTTTCTTGTCCACATGCATATGAATATACCATATATATGGTATGTATTTGTGTGTATATACTCAAGTATATATACTAACATATATGCATTCATATATATATATATATACATACATACTTTTTAAAAAAAGTTTCTTGTACAATGCTTTCTTGTCCTTTGTTGAAATATTTGTCAATATTTATTAAATTCACAATAAATTTTTTTTAAAAACCTAGAATGCAAATGAAAACAATATACAACACTGCCTTGAAAGGGCAGACAATCTAATAAGGATGATTAAATATATCACATGCAAATATAACAGGAATTAGACTACATGTATATAAGAGGAATACGAAGTACACAAGAAGAGGTTGAGTTTCAAAGATATTAGATAAGCCTAAGATCACTTTTGGCTGAAGTGGTCACAGAAGCTTATACATGACAGGTAGCATTTGAGCTGGACTTTAAGATAGGTATTAATAAAGTTGGGATGGAAGGAGATTAGGGCAATAAGGAAGAACATGTAAAAAGGTACAAAGACGGGAGAACATGGTACCCAGTGCTCTTCAGGGAATGACGAATAGTCCAATTCTTTGTTTTGTTTTGTTTTTTGGAATATAGCACACATAAAGAGAAATAGGATGAGAAAATTTGAGGTCTGGTTGTAAAAGGCATTGAGTAGCAACTGATGAAATTTGGATTTTATCGAGTAAATGATGTGGAACCATTGAAGACTTTTGAGTGGTGGAGTGATGTGATCATTGTACATTGGGAAGATAAAAGTGGCAAAAGCATATCTCAAATCGAGTAGAGGAACACTTCCCATTCTCCACTCTGACTCCAGATCTCTCTGGTTTCCTTTAAGTCCCAATTAAAATCTCATCTTTTACTGGAGGCTTTCCCTAGTGCCTCTTAATTCTTGTGCCTTCCCTCTGATAGTTATTTCCTATCTATCCTGTATATAGTTTGCTTGGTATATATTTGTTAGTGTGTTATCTCTCCTGTTAGACTGGAAGCTCTTTGATGTAAGGGGACTGCCCTTTGCCTCTTTTTGTATCTCTGGGACTTTATATGGTTCCTGACACATAGTAAGTGCTTACTAATTATTTATTGATTGAATTATTGTCCATTCCTATAGTGCCTCATCAATTTCCCTTTAATTGACTTTTTATTTCTTTTCTCTACTTGTTACTGATGCTACCACATTTACAAACAGACTTTTCATTATCTTCCAGATAGATCTTTTCCCTGTCTTTTTTGGCACGTTCTTTTTCAGAGACATGAGGCATACTAAAAAATGCTCCTTTTTGTTACATCTCAACATCCTATTTACTCTCCAGTATAGTTTACTCATAGTAACTTGATCCTTAGACTTCCTTTACAATTTTCCCCCATCTTAGTTTCAATTTCTGAAACTTTTGTCTCATTTTCTTTCTCGTCCAAAGATTAGCCAGTTAGCCAAAGGCTAACAAACATACTTCATCAAGCAAAGTTCTCCCATAAACTCACTTTTATTAAACAATTTCTCATAAACTTAATATCAGACACCAACACTACTAATTAAACTTCTTTTATAACTAGTTTTACTTTGAAATTTTTTAATTTCAAAGTATAAGAATATCATAACTCTTCAGTCGCTCCCTCTAAGTCGTCCCCCAGATTTCTTGGCTAGTCTCATTCTCTTTTCCACATATATAGATGTAGTTATGGATGTGTACTTCATTCTAGTTTTCTTTCCATTATACAATATTTCACAAAGCGATTTCCAAATTTATTTATATTTCTCTTTTGCATCGGTCTTAAGAGCATATTAATGTACCCCCATTTATTTATCCATTTCCCTGTTGTTGGACATTCCAGTTACTTGCAGCTTTTCCTAATTACAAATGCTGATGTGAAAATCTGTGAAGACACCTCTTGTTTGTTTGCTTTTGATAATAATAATAATAATCCTACCAAATTGCCCTACAAAAAGATTCTACTAGTTTGCCATTTCACTAGAAATGAATATGTTTCTGCTACATAAACTCTTGATAACTAGAATGCTTTGAGGTTATGGAAATTCACTTCTTTGGCTGGACAATAATGACATGAATGAATGAACAAATCAATGAATGAAACATTTATTAAGGGCTTACTCAATGTGAAGAATTGTACTAAGCACTGGGGACACAAAGAGAAAAGTAAGACAGCTCCTGCCCTCAAGGAGCTCACATTTTAATGGGGGAGACAACACATGGAAGATTTCAGCAGCAAGTCAGATGGCAAAGTCCCATGGTCCTCAGGATTCTGCAGGAAAGCAGATGTTAATGCTTTTTCTTTGATGTCATTTTATTGAGAAAATTACATAGGTTTCTGATGTTGAACCATTTGATGGCATCAAGGACTTTGGAGAAAAGAAGTTTCTTTTTCTGGGTTTTTAGCAGCTGTGGCTACAGCACCTACAGGAGCAGTTGGTGGCTGCATCTTCACAGGAGTTGTTTCCTGGAATGATTGCTGAGGGCACTGAGCTGGAAGCATTGCTCTTTCCAGGGCTCTTGCTTTCAGGTTCCTGGGCTCTCTCCTTCAGGATCTGGCCCATGCTCCCTCTTCTCTCTCCCTCAGAATATCTTGCTGCCTGAGCTAGGTTGGCTTGCCTGTCCTGTAGGTAGAGATTGGTGGGGATGACTGGCCCTTTCTCCTCAGGAGATGCTTCTCCAGATATCCAGGTTGTGAGGGCAAGGCTGGAAGCAGGATCCATGGTCTGGGAGGTATGACTACTCTCAAGGTTCTTTTGCCTATCCATATCTGACACTTAATGTCATCTATCTCTGTGTGTGTAGACATATATATGCACATATACATATTTGGAAGCATATTTGTAGTATGTTTTTCCTGACATAGATAACAATGCAGGTGATCAACTGAAGTTTGGAAGTTGGGCAGAGAATATATTTAATATTTTATTAAGTATTATAGCCCCAAAGTACAGTATATGAAGGCAAGTAGGAGGCACAGTAGATAGAATACCCGGCCAGGAGTCAGGAAGACCTGAGTTCAGATCTGGCCTCAGACACTTATTAGCTGTGCGACCCTGAGCAAGTCACATAACCTTTTGCCTCGGTTTCCTTATCTGTAAAATGAGCTGGAGAAGGAAATGACAAACTAGTCCAGTATCTTTGCCAATGACTGCATGGCAGAACAGTATATGAATAACTATGCGATATGCATTGCTAATCTTTAGCTGCCTGATTATCCTTGATGGTTTTAACTTGTTTTATTGCATTCAACTATTTTTGAACAATAAGTTGATCTCTAAATAGATTTACTACATACATATATAAATATATTATTTTCTTGAGATATAAAACATTTTACGGTTTCCATACGTATCTATCTTTATGTACTTTATCAGTAAATCATACAATTGCATATGGAATTTAGAAATGCTTGATGAAATGTGATCATCTGGTTCTGAGCTGAGGCGATATTTAGTAAAACATCTCCTATCAAATTTATATTCAAATAGGAAAATCTCATCACATTAAAGTATTATTTACATATTCATATAGTCCTCCCTTCAGGCACAGACCCCGGCCCCTTTCTTCACTGATGGATTTAGCAGTGAAACATAAAAACAAACATCTCTAAAAAGGAATCAAGGCATCAAATGGAAGCCAGTAACTTATACTATCTCCTGCTCACCTCCCAAACAAGCCCTATACTAATAAATTCCTCGAGGAATGTTCGGGAAATTCAATCATTCGGCACAATTGCGTCCAAACTCTATTAGAACCATAGCTAATTTTCATTTTGCCGGTAGTTTCCAGTGAAAGTCCCCAAAATGAAGTAAAAAAAAATCAGGAAGATGACCTCAACATGCCTGGGCTTTGCCTTCTCTACATATAGGATTTAATCACCTAAATACTGCTCAATTATTTCCTCAGAAACATGAATGCTGTGGAACTACATTAAAGTTTCTTGTTCTCCCATGATGTGTCATTATGCCTCGTCGTCTTTGGCCTCTTCGTTAGTCATTGAGGAAAAAAGGGGTGTTTTTGAAAGCGCTACCTCTAAGAAAGTGAGAGAAACAACATGACGAGAATAATTTTTTTTAAAAGAGAAAAAGACAGAAAAAGATGGGGATGAAGATCCTTAAAAACAAGTACAGAGGAAAGGAGGAAGAAAGAAATACAAGACCCTCAAATGGAGATTAAAGTCTGTCTTTCTTTCCACTCCCTATCCTCCCTCCCCATAGGACCAAACTCTACAGCATCATTAGTTCCTTAAAGGCTTTATCCTGGTCTTTCCAGAAAACAAAGATTTTCTACATTTTTGCTATCCTTTTATCATCTCCCTTGAAAACATCAGACATATTTTGACTATTACAGATCACTAGTGAATTCAGTCATGTTATGTAATAGGAAGCTCTAAGAAATATGATTTAGTCCTAGATTGAACTGATTCTCTTATAGGTATGAGTTCTGTAGCTTAACTAGCTCTTGAACATCGTTTCATTTTCAGAATATTTGTTTCCTTTAATGTTCTGCAATGAGGATGTCGGTTAAGTCAAAATGCAGGTAAGCAAAAGCCCCCTCCAGGGCAGCACTCTTAGTTATTGTTTTCCTGCAATCCTGGGCCCAGCAGGGTCTGGAGCCATGTTAAAGGCATGCCACCCTAGAGGTCCCACCCACTTTTGGCATTCATCGTGCAGACAGAAAATGGGGAAATGTTTCTGGATGTAAGAAAGGTAAGGGGCAGAGACAAGAAAAGAGGAAAGGGAAGGCAAGGGAATAAGCATTTATGTGGCACCTACTATGTTCTAGGCACTGTGCAAAGTGCTTTATGAATATCACCTCATTTGATCCTTACAACAACTCAAAGACATAGGTGATGTTATCATACACATTTTTCAGTTGGGGAAACTGAGGCGGATAGCAATGACTCGCCCAGGTTCTCACAGCAAATAAGTGTCTGAAGCCGGATTTGAACTCAGGTCTTCTTGACTCCAAGCCCAGCACTATATTTACTGCACCACCTCTGATGCCTCTGATGAGACAGAACATTGAGTTTTGGAAATACCTAGTAGAACATTTTAACTGGCATGTGGGAGAGTGACATGAAATAAGACCGGAAAGGTAGGCTGGAGCCAGAATGTAAAAGATCCTAAATGTTAAGTTGAGGAGAGTGTATTTTCATTGAGAGGCAATAGGAAGCCACTAAAGTTTTTGAGCACGGTATAATACAGGCAGCTAGGTGGCACCGTAGTGCATAGAGTGCTGGGCCAGGAGTCAGGGACTTGTCTTCATGAGGTCAAATCTGACCTCAGACACATATTAGCTGTGTGACCGTGGACAAGTCACTTAACCCTGTTTGCCTCAGTTTTCTCATCTGTAAAATGAGCCAGAGAAGGAAATGGCAAACCACTCAGTATCTTTGGCAAGAAAGCCCCAAATAAGGTCACAAAGTGTTAGATATGAGAGAAAAAAAAATTAATAACAACAATATGGTCAGTCCTGTGACAAAGGAAGATTATTTTGGCAGCAGTATGGGGGACAAATAGGTAGGTGGAGGGCATGACCAAGCCTACTAAAGAAAAAGAAGGAGAGATTCAAGATTCAAAGTTATAGGAAAATCAATATGACTTGGCAACGAACTAGAGAAAGGGGAGGTGGGTGATGAACAGGGAGGTATCTAGGACGATTCTGAGATTCTGGATCTGGTTGATTGGAAGGACAGTGGCACCCGAAACAGAAACTGAGACACCTGGAGGTTAAGAGGGAAGGGCTGGTGCCTTTGATTCAGGGCATAATGAACGTGAGGTGCTATAACCTGCCAATCAGGTGGAGATTTTCTGTAGGCGATGGACAGTTTGGGACTGTAGTTCTCGGGGGGAAGTTGGGGTTGGATATACAGATTTGGGAGCTAGCTGAGTAGGGATATTCACCAAATGCATAGAGCAGAAACAATCCTCAAAGGAAAGAATTTAGACAAAGAATAGAAGGAACCCCAGATCAGACCCTATTCAGTGACACCCGGTCCAACAGAGATGGATAATGAACCAGCTAAGGATGCTGAAGGGTGATAAGATGGGTGGAGGATAATGAGGGAAGGGCAGTGCAGAAGGCAAAGAAGAAGAAAATTTAAAAAATGCAAAGAAGAAAAAAGAGGAACGAATGATCTGGGTTAACTGTAACATGCTAGAGAGTTCATGGAATAGTAATTAATAATAATAATAATAATGAGCACTTCTATAGTGCTTTAAGTTTTTCCAAGTACTTTACAAATATCTCATTTTCTCCTCACAAAAACTCTGAAAGATGCTATTATTATCCCCATTTTACAGATGAGTGGGGAAGCTAAAGTAGATAATGGTTGAGTGACTTTCCCAGGGTCATGCAACTAGTAAGTAAGGGTGTAAAATAGGATTAGAGGAAGTAGGTCTTTCTGACTCTAAGTCTAGGGGTCTATCCACTGAGTCACCTAGCAGCCTCTAATAAGAAAAGACTGTCATATTTGGTATTGAAGAGTTTATTAATAACCTTGAGAGAAGAGTCTCAGTAAATTCTTGGAACTGGGAACTAGATTACAAGGAAGTAAAAAGTGAACAAGTAGTGAGTTAGGGCAAGTAATTTGGCAATGAAAGAATGCAAAAGAATGATTATCTTAGGAATTCCCTAAAAAGCACTCGCCTAACAAACATCGACTAAATGCTACCAGTCACCAGGCAAGGAGACAAACAGAAAATAAAATAGTACTTGCCCTCAAAGAAAATACATTCTATGGGGGGAGACTGTATCTTCCTCTACAAGTAAATACAATTACATACTAAGTCAATGGGAGGTCATTTGTAGGAGTGACAGGGAAGTTGATTTTTAAGGGGAATTACGCCCTTATAGATGCCCCACGTTATATTCAAAAATTTGGAAAATTCAGTCTGTCCCATCTTTCCTTTGACTGCCTTGCTCTCATTTGCATACCTTCCTCTCCTTCCCCATTGTGTTTTCTAGCCTCTCTTTCTGTCTTATCTTCCCATTATAATCTCTTTGACAGTAGGGGCCACCTTGTTTTCTTGTTTTTTGGTCTCCCTAGTGCTTAGCACACTACCTGGTGACCAATTAATAAATCCACCAGTTTTTCTTCTTTCCTCCCTCTCTTCCTCCCTTTTTTCTTTCTTCCTTCCTTCCTCCCTCCTCTTTCTTTCTTTCTTTCTCTCTCTCTTTCTTTCTGTCTTTCTTTTTGTCTTTCTTTTTTCTTTCCTTCCCTCCCTTCCTCCTTCCTTCCTTTATTCCTTCTCTTCCTCCCTTCCTTCCATTTTTATTTATTCCTTCCTTTCTTCCTTCTTTCCTCCCTTATATTCTTTCTTTCTTCCTTTTGCCATTCCATCCCTCCATCCTCCCTCCCTTCTTTCCTCCTTCTCTCTCTCCCTCCTTCTGTCCTTCCTCTCTCTTTCCATCTTTCCTCCCTTCTTTCCTTCCTTCCTTCTTTTTTCCTTCCTCCCTCTCCCTTTCTTCCTTCCTCTTGCCCTCCTTTCCTTCCTTCCTTTTTTCTTCATTCCTTTTTTCTTTCCTTCCTTCTATCCTTCCTTTCTTCTTTTTGCCCTCCCTCCCCCTCCCTCTCCCTCCCTGCCTCCCTCTCTCCCTTCTTTCATTCTTTCCTTTCATCTCTTTATTGTGTATTTAGTTATCATTTATCTATTTACCTATCAAATATCCGTCCATCTATTTAGATATCCATGCATCTATTCATCTATTTAGATGTCCGTCTATCTATCCATCTATTTAGATACATAAATCAAGCCCATAGACTTTCAATAACTTAAAAGTTGGGCAGAAGTTCCATTTAAACTTTGGAAAATTCAATGGTGTAAAGAATTATATTTTCATTAGCATGCCAAAAGATTATTGATAAGTGTGAGTCCGATATTCCCCTATGGAAATAAAAGGCACTCAAAAAATGAGCTGCGCTGCCCACTTGATGACAATCAGCACAAACTACCCACTGCTCTAAACACATTGCTTGATGAGTGATTGTTTCAGCACATACAGAGAGCTCTCCCCATTACCTACGCATCTGAGGAAGAACTTGTGCATTATTTATTCCAACTAGTATGGGAATTATCTCACCCTCTCAAAGTAGGCTACTTTCAAATAATTAAATTACCATAATACTTTAGATATCATGTCCAAAGTCTCATGCCCATTTTGCAGTTGTGGAAACTGAGAAGTAAGGTATTTACAAAGAGACTATTTCCAGCAGAAGAGGTAGAATTCAAAATGCCTGAAAGCTTAGTCTGCTCCAAGCAGACCATGAACTCTCAACTCCTAAGTATGAGAGATTTAATGGAGGTTATTTCTTTAATCTGCTTTATTGGAGGCATAAAGTTCTATTTATACAAGAGACTTGCTGTCAAAATGAAGATTGTTTGCCAACACAATGCCATAATGGTGCTACGATTTGTTCAAATTTAGAGATGTAGCAGCTTTCTCACCCTGGAAGAACCCATCATACCTGTGGCTCTTTTTCTCATTGGTCAGTTCACCCCAGGAACCTCAGTTTTAAGGAATGTCCCCTGCTCCAGGCCAGCCATGTTTACTCCTTCATTCCTCTCCAGATTTTTTTCTCTGTCATGCTCCCTCAAGAGTGCCTTCTTTCTTCTGTACCCAATTTTCATCTTCCTTTTATGTATTACCTTCCTTCATTAGAATCTAAACTCATCAAAGGCAGCGATGCTCTCTTTTTGCTTCTATTTGTATCCCCACTGCTTAGTACAGTGCCTGGCATATAATAAACACTTAATAAATACTTACTGACTTTATTTGACTCAAATTCCTTTATTTCTCAGTTGCTAAGTGGGAGCAAGAAAGACTTCCCAAGAATCTGCTCCTCTACCATGCTCATCTTTATCGACACACAGAGGACGGGAGTGGGATTAAGTTATACTTATTCTGGTTTTCATAGATATGCAAGGTGTAGGGGACAAAGAACCCCACTTCTTTTCTCTGACTCTTACTTCCATAATGCTGTTATTCATCGGCATCTGGGGCTATTTGTTTTCCCTCACAATTTTTTCCCATTTTCCCAATAAGATTTTTGTAACAAGTAGGGTTTGAGGAATAAGCTCTGGTTCTGGAGTATCAGTTTCAAATCCCCTCATGTTTGACCTTCAAGAAACTTCCTCTTCCTAAGTGTCAGTTTCATCATTTGTAAAATGATGGGGCCTGACTTGCTGGCCTCCGAGGTACTGACCAGCTCTAGATCTGTGGTCCTCTAGGCTAAAACGATCTTCCGTGATTAACCTACAGTTTCTTTCTTGGCATTAGCATGACTTTCCTGCCAAAAGTTTGAGTTATATTCATTTGTACTAAAACTACATTCTATTGGATAATGAGAAGACTCCTTTGCCCTTCAGGCATCACCTCTCGATTACACTGTCCCTTTCAGTGGTAGAGAGAGCCAGTGTATATGGGGAGGGGAGATCCTTCATTTAATTTGGAACATCAAGTCATCATCAAAATATTTATTCCCTGATCTTCCCACACAGAGGGTTAGAGAAGGTTAATAAGGACACAAATGGAAGCTAATTAAGGCTGAAAATACACACAATAAAATGCAAAACAAATCAGAATAAATAAAGTTTAGTGTGACCGTTAGGTTAAAATGTCTTGATACTCATCTTATCACTTTTGAATTACCTCATAAAGTTTCTTTCTTCTTGAAGGACAGAAAGAAAAGCCCTTTAGATATACACACGACGGCAGGGGTTGGAGGGAGGAAATTAAAAAAAGGAATGGATGGGAGATGTTAAAATATCCCAGTATGCATCAATAAATCAATCAATGAATAAGCATTTAGTAAGGGCTAGTATGTGCCTGGCACTGTGTTGTATTGGGGATAGAAAAGCAAAATCAAACTGTCCATGCCCTCCTCTATTCCCCTTGTCTTTACCTTGGTCCAGTTCATTATTACCACCAGTCTTGGCCATTATAATAGGCCTTCCCACCCACCCTATACTTCTCCATTCTGTTTTCACACCCTGGCCAATCTCATCTTCCTGAGGCACAGATTTAGTCGTGCCATTCTTCGCCTCAAGAGGCAGTGTGCTATAGTAGATAGAAATGCTGTTGTTCTTTGTTCTGTTTTTTAAGTTGTGTCCAACGCTTTATGCCCTATTTGGGGCTTATTGGCAAAGATACTGGAGTGGTTTGCCATTTCCTTCTCTAGCTCATTTCACAGATGAGGAAACTGAGGCAAATAGAGTTAAGTGACTTGTCCAAGGACACTCAAGTCTTCCCAATTCCAGGCCTCTATCCACTACGCCGCTTAGCTTCCCCCAAACATATGTGTGCATGGACTAGGAAACAAGCCCAGGCCACAGCATGGCAGACTGTGCCCGTTCTACCACTGATACACTCATGCAATAGAGAGAGAGCCTGCCTCGAAGCCAGGAGGGCTTGGATTCAAGCCTGTCTTCTAATACATCCTGGCAATGCAACCCTGGGCAAACACTTGACTTCTCCACGTTTTAGGCATTCTCTAAGACTATAAATTGTGGAGAAAGTGATGACCTTCATTTTGTGGAAGGAGCGTCACCACTTGGGAATTCTTGTTTCTAATGAAATCACAGGTCTGGGTCTTGTATCTCTGCTTAAAACATTACAATGACTGTGTCTATTGCTCTATGAGCAAAGCTGAATTGCCACAGCACAAATCGATGTGAGACGCACAAAATCCAGAGACATCCTCATTTCAAATGTTCAAATGGACCGTTTGTGCCCGACCTGTGGTAAAGCCTTCCAAGCTTGTATTGGACTGACCAGCCACAGCCGAATACACTGACCGGCCCTGACATCATGATGCCTTCAGTCCTCTTCAAGTATGAAGGACAAAAAACATCACTTGAATAAGGTCCAGACTTCTTAACCTGATATTCAAGGTCTTCTGCATCTAACTTATTATCAAATGAGATAATATTTGTAAAGTGCTTGTTTACCACAGTGCTTGGCACCTTGAAGGCACTACGAAAATGTCAATTCTTGTCCCCTTCCCTGCCCTTTTATGCTTACATCATTCTCTTTCCTTCCAAATTGTGTGTACTTTAGCCAGACTCTTCCACTTCTCATCCCGTCTATATGTACCATGTTTTTCTACCTCTTAGACTTTGCTCACGCTGACTCTTTGTCTGGAATATCATTCCCCCTGCTGCCTCCCACTCCCACCACCCCCATTCGGGTTTACTTGTTGAATCCATACTTTAAAAACCAACTTAAAAGTTACTTCTTCTATATAGTCTTCTATGATTTTTTTCTAACCAGTAATCTTTCTACTCTCATAACACAAATATTATATAATATCTTGTACCCATTTGATGCATAACTTACTTTGGAATAATTTAAAATGTATCATGTCAGCCACTAACTTATAATGGGCAACTAGGTGGTGCAGTGGATAGAGTGCTGGGCCTGAAGTCAAGAATGCTCATCTTCCTGAGTTCAAATCTGGCCTCGTACATTTATTAGCTGTATGATCCTGGACAAGTCACTTAATTCTGTTTCATTTTCCTCATCTGTAAAATGAGCTGGAGAAGGAAATGGCAAACCATGCTAGTATCTTTGCCAAAAAAAACAACAACCCCCAAACTCCAAATGGGGTTACAAAGAATCAGACATGATTGAAAAACAAGCGACAATAACTAGCTTATAACCTTCAAGAGGTGAGTGCCCATTCCTTATCTAAAATTTTCATCATTCCCCAGTACCTTCTATAACGATTGGCAAGGGGTTCTAATCAATGTTTATTGAACTGAATATATGTGAATGTGTCAAAGATTCTAAAGAGAGGCTATTTATGTGCATGAGTTAAAGAGGGTTTGTTGTTGGTGGTAGTCATCATTTCCCCTGACTGTAGAGTGGCCATCCCAAGGTAAAAAGGAATGATTGGTATATTTTCCTGAGGCTGTTAGATCAGTAGAGTAGAGTGTTAGGAAGCCAGCTCCTGTGCAATTAGACCAAAATGCTTCTAGGGGAGCAAGAGGAAGAATCCAGATTCTGGAAATAGAGGATCTGGGTTCAAGTCCTGATTCCAATACTAATTACCTATGAGACTTTGAATAAATCACTTAATTTCCTTGGATCTTCTTTGCCTCCCCCTTACAAAAGAGTTGGTCCAGACGGTCTATGAGGTCCCTTGCAGTTCTGGATTCATGATTCTATGAAGCACACTCATAGGAGAGCTTGAGGATGCAAACACTGTGTAGTTGTTTGAACTGTGTGGAATGGAGGCTAAGGTCTACTAGTGGGTTTGTTCCAGAACTAGATCTCTGCCAATTTGTTGTGAGGGATATTAGGTGGGAGTCTTGGCAGTTTGTGAGTAACACTAGATGTACTTCCCCAAGGGTTGATTTTATCTATAGGGAACTAGTGATATGAATTAGACCTAAGTTTGTATTAGTTTAGGGGACTCCCAAATGAAGAAACTCCCTTTACCAATGCAGGTCACCACTTTCTTTGAAACTTATGGTCAGAGTTGCCTAGACCAAGAGGTTAGTGACTTGCCAGGATTACATAGCCAATATGTATCAGAGGCATAATCTGAAGCCAGAAACTATACCACAAACCTTGATTTGGGGAGAGAGAGAGGAGAATAAGATTAAGGCAGTGCATGGAGGTAGACACCACACATTCCCCTCCCCAGTCAATGAGATCCTATGGTCTTCCTAGGGAATGACTCTTATTTTATGAACAGTGATAACAATTCCTGACAGAGAATCTAAAGGCTATGTTAGTGCCCTCAGTAGGCTCCACTTGGGAAATAGTATGTATGTGAATTAGATAGGTGTATAGCAATATGTATACATTTGGATTTTATCATGTTTTCTAGAACTCTTCCTTTTTAGTTAGGTGAGAAATCTGATTAAATATGCAGACGTATTTATATACAATTCATCCAGCACATTTTTTTCTCTTAATCATTTCCTGATGTGCTTAGTGTCAGCGGGAGAAAAATATAGGGGTGGGACACCAGACAAACATATTTATATAGAATTTTCTATTGGTGAATCAAAAGTGACGGCAAATCAACAAGTGTTTATTAACTGCTTACTATGCGCCAGGTGCTGCGATAGGTGCTAGGAATACAAATTTAAGCAGAACAAAGCATTCCCTTGTCCTCAAGAAGCTTACACTCTGATGGGGGAAGACAAGAAATAAAATGGAACTGAAAAATTTGGGAAGGTGTGCGTGTGTGTGCGTGTGTGTGTGTGTGTGTGTGTGTGCGCGCGGTGTGAAGGTACAGGTCCCCAGGACAATAGGAGAGAAAGCCCTGTAGACATGAATCAACAATGCAGCCTAGAGAATATGCAGTTGGCCTGGGCCTTCTTCTTAAATGTGAGATTCTGGGAGGAACCAGCCAATCAGAGGAAGAGACTGATATGCTAGGGGAAAAAATCATTTTAAGAAAGCATAAAGCTGATATGTAACACAGAGTTCCATTAAAATATCACAGGCTCTGAGTTGAGAACAAAATCTTTCTACTTTCAAGCTCCATTTAAATACCACCAGAAAATGGGATTCCTTTCTTAAAAGAAAGCTTAAAAAATAAGGCTTCTTGGACATTAAACTATTTCTCCTACGTATCATGATAGAGTGTAAATGAATAAAAACATATGGGTTAAATCATTCCTGAAGTATATACATGGACTTAAAAACTAAGGAAAAATGCATAGCAAAGTACATTTGAGGTTTTTTTTTTTAAGCTGAACATGAAAAGGAATTGAAAGGATAAAACAGAAATATTTAAAAAAATTATTTCATGATCATGAGAACTAAAAGGCTGATTTAAAAACAAGTGCACTTATATTTATCTACTCAAAGTAAACATAGTTAAAGATTAGTTAGAGCAGTAACAATGAAGAAGCACACCAAACTGTGTCATGAAAAAAGCTAGAGAAATTAAACTATTAACATTTCAGGGTGACTTTGTTCAGCAAAACTTAGCAATAAGTATCTAGAGAAAGAAAAACTAAAGTCTTAAAAAAATTTTTTTTCTCCAAAAACTAAACTCACTTAAAATATTTTTTATTGGAACCCAATTTTTTTCCTTTCAGAGCAAGAGATGTTGGACTGCTCGCTTCCCACCCCCACCCCTAGATGTTACGCTTTATTAGTGGTTCCTAATTCCACCTGATCATATTTCTCTTCAGTAGTTCTCTCCTGATGAGAGTCTCTTGAGCAGTCCCTTTGGACTTTCATAATGGTTGGATTTGGATACGTTTGAAAAGCTTCACAGGACAGCAAAGATGATTAACAGATTTGAATATAGGACCTGTGGAAATGAAGAAACTGAGATTAGCTTGGAGAAGAGAAGGCCGAGAAGTGACTTTTTAATGGTCTTCAGATATATTAAGAATTAATTATTCCACAAAGGATGTAACTATGAATCTATTATTTAGAGATTTTCTCATGCAAGGAAAATGGCAATAATACGTTGAGGATAGACATCATAAATGCTAAGGTTTCTAGAAATTCTATAGTTTCTTGATAGTTGTTTTCCTTATATATAAAAAGATGGAAGGTGAATTGGTTCAGTCATTCTGCAAAGGAATTTTATGTTTTTTTTTTTAAATAAGTGAGTAAAATGTTTCTACACTTTGACCCAGACATTTCTCTGCTAGGCATGTACTTCAAAGAGGTCAGAGGGAAAAGAAGAGTTCAATCTATGCCAAATTCTTCATAGTAGCACATTATATGGTAACAAACAACTTTAAAAAAAGTAAAATGCCCAATCAATGGAGAATGGCTTAAAAAGTACACTACATGCATGCATGCAATGGTATATTAGTATGCTGTATGAAATGACAAATCTGAAGTCTTACAGAGAAGTATCAAAAGATTTATATGAACTGATGTGGAGTGTTGTAAGACAATTTACACAATGGCACTGAGACTGTAAATGGAAAGAGCAAAAGGACAAAACTGATCATTGTGTAATTTTCCAGCCCAATGTGAAGCCAGACTCTCAGTCAGAGAAGAAGATGTTGGTCATAAAAGTGAATTTATACTAGAACCATAACTAAGATTTGCTATGCCTGGGGACAGATTCCCAAAACGTAACCAGAACAAACAAGGAAATGTCCTGAAATCAACTTTAAAAAAAAAAGAAATTTAGACAAATGGGTAAAAAAAGAAACCTTGTTTCTTCATTTTCTGGAGAAAGGAAAGCTTACCAATTTCCGGGGGAAAAGTATGCTCCACCCGGCATATTTCTACTTTAAATAGTTCTTATTTATAATTAGGTATTAAGCCTATTTGTTTCTATGAAGCTAAAAGATTGTGTTATTAGCACCCCCTAAATTTCTACATCAAGGAACCAAACTCATCACCTATCCTAGGTATAGCTCTGGCTGATACTATTCGATAAAGAAATCCTTCCTCTATTGATCTGAAATCCTTCAATCAATTAACAATTAAATTAGATATCACATCAGTTTCTGGCAGAGGAGATCTTAAGGGATACAACTCCTTGCTTACTGATCAGGCATTAGCAACCTTACAAAAGAGATTCACTAAAATTCTGCTATCTTTTCTTTTAGCAAACTAATAGAGAAGAAGAATTGATTTTCACAAAGATGGAATGTTGCCTTACTAATTCCCAAGAAGAGGCCCAGAGCAGGCAGAGGCTTTTAAAAGTGATCATGTGATATATTTTTTGGTTAATATAGTTCTGACTCCTGACCTCTTAAGGGTGTAGGAACTGTAGACTGAGGTAGTTTTAGCAGGGACGTGGCTCCCTTTGAACCTAAAGGTGCAGCCACTCTTCAAGATGACTCCAGTCATGACACATTCACTGCCATCAGGGGGGTCACAAGATACCCTCGAGGAAAACATTAATACCAGTGTCAAGATACAAATATAGTGTCACCATACAGTGTGGGGTCAACAAAGATGACTGAGGTCACATTGCAACCCTGCATCCACAGTTTGACCTGATTCCTCTTCTCCCTTCTCACAAAATTGTGGGCCTCTGCAAAATTATGATGACTGTCTTCAAAATAAACAGATTATTCTCTTCTTTTTATATTGCTGCTGAATGAGAGTTCTCCCAGCCCAGGGACCCTGCTGGCTCCTTTCACATCCCCATGGTTCAGCTGTGTTGTCTTTAGTACTGGGTGAACAGAAAGCCAGTATAAATCTCCCTGTAGGCCTGTATTAGCTTTGCATTCTGATTGCCATAAGTCACTGACTCTTGAATTAAATACTATATAGCTTTCTTATTTCAAAGGAGAGGGAAATGGGACAACTTGGTATGAAAGCAAGATAAATAAGTTGAGAAAGAAGAAAAAATACCATTGTTCCTCCTCAAAGTTTAAGATATTGCTGCTTAGGCCAATCACATAGAGTGAAATCTGAGAGATGTTCCTTAGTTTTTACTACATTGGGGTTCTGGAATACATGCACACACATATGTTGTAGAAAGTAAAATTTTGAGTTGTATTCAGTTCTGTTTTCAAGAAAAATTCTAATTACACTGAATTTGTGTCACTTTTAAAAATTGATTGGGCCCTCGAAAGAAAAGAGAAATAAGAAAAGAATTAGCCACGTCTTCGTAGGCTACAAAAAAATCTTTTAAAAATAAGCAGATCAGGGCAGAGCCAACATGGCAGCCGGAAAGCAGGGACTAGCATGAGCTTCCCACCAAGTCCCTCCGAAAACCTATAAAAAATGTCTCTGAACCAATTCTAGAACTGCGGAACCCAAAAAATAGCAGAGGGAAGCAGGGCTCCAGCCCTGGACAGCCTGGATGGTTACTGGGTGAGGTCTATACTGCACAGAGCTGGGAGCAGAGAGGAATGGAATAGAGCCCAGCGTGGGCCGAGCAGACCAACCAGACCAGGAGCCAGGGAGAGTGGGCCCTAGCGCCCTGAATCAGTGAGCTGTGGCATTTGCCAGACTTCTCAACCCACAAACACCAAAGACAACAGAGAAGAACTGCAGAACCCACAAAACAGCAGAGGGAAGCAGGGCTCTAGCCCAGGACAGCCTGGATGGTCTCTGGGTAAGGTATATCCCGCATGGAGCTGGGAGTGGAGTAGAGCGGAGCAGAGCCCAGCGTGGGCCGAGCAGACCAACCACAGCAGGAGCCAGGTGGAGCAGGCCCTAGTGCCCTAAATCAGTGAGCTGCAGCAGTTACCAGACTTCTCAAGCCACAAACACCAAAGACAACAGAGAAAGTTATTGGGAAAAGCTGCTGGGGACAGGGTGATAGAGTTCGTGGTTCAGCTACCACCCCAGGGGCAGCGGAGGTGGGGCAGCTATAGAACTGCAGCTGCAGTTGCTTCCAGCCCCAGGCCCACCTCGTAGGAGGAATTAAGTGGCTGATCAGAGCAGGAGTGCAGAGCCTGCTGAAGATCTGAGTCCAGTCCAGGTTGGGGGTTCTTGGGGAAGGAGGAGTGCTGGTGTGGCAGAGCTGGCACATCCCCCCAAGCTTGGAACAAAGTACTCTTTACAAGCAGTCATACCCTGCCGAAAAACTCAAGGGTCAAGTAAGTTGGCTGGGAATATGGTCAGGCAGCAAAAACTCACCCAGATTCAGTCTCAGACTTTGGAATCTTTCTTTAGTGACAAAGAAGACCAAAACATACAGCCAGAAGTCAACAAAGTCAAACAGCCTACAACAAAAACCTCCAAGAAAAACATGAACTGGTCTCAGGCCATGGAAGAGCTCAAAAAGGATTTGGAAAAGCAAGTTAGAGAAGTAGAGGAAAAATTGGGAAGAGAAATGAGAAGGAT
>CM053623.1:109925121-109927621 GCA_028646595.1 Phalanger gymnotis
ATGAGGCATAGAAATTTATCTTGCCCTACAAGAAAGGAAGGGAAAAGGGGATGGGAGTGAAGTGGGGTGACAGAAGGGAGGGCTGACTGGGGAACAGGGCAACCAGAATACACGCCATCTTGGAGTGGGGGGGAGGGTAGAAATGGGGAGAAAATTTGTAATTCAAAGTGCTGTGAAAACCAGTGCTGAAAACTAAATATATTAAGTAAATTAAATAAAAAAATAAAAATAATATACAAATATCCAATTCCAAATAAATAAATAAACAAATAAATGAATGAATGAATAAATGGATCTATTTGGAACCTAAAGGGAAAATTCAGTTTACTATGATAGGGAAAAGAACAGAACACAAATTCTACATTTCAGGAAAATTTGGAGGTTAGCAACCAGTTGTTTAAAAACTACAGTGCTTTGTACGTTTGAGGAAGGAAGGAAGTACAAAAGAGGATGGGAAGGAAGAAAGGACACAGGAAGGAAGAAAAGAAAGAGGAAGAAGGAAAGGACAGAAAGAGGAAGAAAGGGAGGATGGAAGAAGAAAGGAAGGGAGAGAGGAAGGGAGGGAGAGAGGGAGAAGGAAGAAGGAAGAGAAGGAAGGGAGGGAAAGAAAGAGGTAAGAAGAAAGGCAACAGAGAAGGAAGGAGGAAACAATGCTTCTTTTGTGATTGTTGGTCTTATCTAGCCATGGAAACTGAATGATTTTTATAAATGGGGTGGGGAATCATGTATAAGGACAGTAAAGGGCAGGAAGAAAGGTTTGGTGTGAGTCGTTCTAGCTTCCTTTTTTCTAATTTCTCCCCTTGCCTTCTTTACAGTCTCCTTTTATGCCGGGAATGTGCTGTGCCACTTTATCTCCTCAAACATCTGCTGTGGTTCCCTACTGCCCATTGATGAATGTTCAGACTCCTTGGCCTGTTATGCAAGGCACTCTACAATTCAATACCACCCTATGATGAGTATCACAGAGAGTTGCTGGAGGAACACAGAGGATAAGTGACTTGCCCAGGGTCACACAGCTAATGAGTATCTGAGGCAAGATTTAGAAGCAGGTCTTGAAGTCCAAAATGCTGTCAACTATACTGGGCTGCCTGCACTAGATCGTCTCCATGAGAGTTATTGACTGGTGTTAAGTATGACTTTCATACCTATTTCAATATTTCTAAAAGACTAATTGGGGATTTAGGTGACACAGTGCTTAGAGCCATAGCGGTTAAGAGTTCAGATTCTAACTCAGACAACCACTAGCTGCCTGACCCTGGACAAGTCACTTAACTTTTCTCAGTCTTAGTTTCCTTATCTGAAAACAGGTATACAAACAGCACCCACCACACAGGGACATTGTGAAATAATTCATGTAAAAAAAGAGCTTTCCAAAACTTAAAAGAGTATAAAAATACAAGCTACCAGTGTGTTATCAATGTGTTAGCCTTTCATATTACTAGTTATGCTAGGGATGAAAGAATTATTATGGAGCAACAGTGTCATCCTCACCTCCCTGTTCTTTTTCCCAGAGCCTGGATAACAATCATATTTACCAGGACTCTCATGAAAGTTGTTACTTGGCTGATACAATTGGTGGCACTCAGAAATAGGAAATTAGGGAAGAAGCAAAAGTAAAAAGTTCAGGAAAGGAAAGAAACAATCAACTAATTTTTCTCCTGATGAAGCAAAACTTTTCAAGAACAGGTGTCTTAAGTCACAAAAATATTCAAGAACAAAAATCATTCTCTCTAGAATAAACCTAAGTTTAGGATCCTGACAAATCTTATGGACAAGGAAAGGGTTTTTTTTTCTCTTATTGGAGGAAACAAATAGCCATCAATGGTGGTATCAGATTTCATTATTCTGTATATATGCAAGGTGATGTGTGTGTGTGTGTGTGTTTGTATTAAACTATGCATGTAAGAAAGTGTCTTCATTTCCAAATAAGCTTATGTTGTTAGGAATAAGAAGATAAAACAGTTTAAATGATAACAAATGCCATTAAAGTAAGCTTTTTGAGCTTTTAATTATATTAATTCTCTACTTGTTTGAAGATAGCAGCTTTTTCAAAATGAACAATACTCGGTTTTTTTTCTCAAGTTTTCGATAAAATGGGTAGAATGACTTTTGTTTCCTTTTAAAATAATGTTGATAAAGGCAGATTTTAATACAAAGACGGGGTGGGGGGAGGACGGCCCAGGACAATGAAAGGCATCTGAAATAGAGGGGACATTTAAAAAAAATTAAAACAAAAAGAAAGTCTCTCAGGGTGTAGTCCCTTAAATACTCATCATCGGAAAACAAAGAGTTATATCACCAACTTGCCTAAAAGACAGCACCGATAGTTAAATAACTCATCCATCATTATGCAGCACCGTAGTCGCACGTTCCTCTAACCTAAACATTTACAGTAACTGATTTATTCGCCGATGGAAATCAAGTCTATCGCAGTTCCGACAATTCCTCTGCATTAGAGAAGGAATAAATTAAAAGTGTGCTCCAGCAATTTAGTCCTCCT
>CM053623.1:109930121-109941419 GCA_028646595.1 Phalanger gymnotis
TTAGTAAGAAAAAAGGTTTGGTTGGCTAAATATGTGGTAGAACATTACACAACTTAGATTTATTATCCATTCATATAGCTATAACACTGGTTACCTTACCAAACATACAACTTCAGTTTGGTTACAATTCTTTATTTCCATTCGATTGTCAATTTCCCCCAAGTGTTTTAATGTATTACATTACAACAAGCATGTCTATTACCTTCATACTTTCTTTCTTATCCTTTGCCCCTCATCTCCTCAGCTTAAATAGTCTGTATTTTGAGAGTGACTTTTGAAAAGAGACACAATATTTTCACAATATATATGGAAACTGAGAAGGGAGAGTTGGGCATATATATGCATAAATATGTAAATATTATTTTTGTAATATGTTTAGAAATAATTCAGCAACACCACTTTAAGTAATCCCTAGAGTTCAACCTTTGTTTCTGTAGTCTAAACATTTTTGTATTACCAAGAAAAAAAAAGTTATCTGGACTTTTTCAGTGTGATCCCTGCCAAGGAATCAGGCTAAGTGATAAAAGCAGAGAGAGAAAGTCTGCATTAGTGAATATTTATATTGGCAAGGCCTGACAATTTTATAAAAGAAAAACAAACACAGAGGCTGCTCATTTTGAAAATGAAATCTGCTTCACTCAATTTCTTTCAGTAAAACATCATTGCACAAAATGATATAAATCAGTATTGATATCACCAAGCTCCAAATGCAAAGAGACAAATGCACTTGAAACTGTAGTCATTCCCAGGCTCTGAGTCAAGTTTTCTGTTTCCTGGTTTCAACTGATCATCATAAAAATCCTCTGTGAAATAATTATCCCTAAACAACCAGGACGATATATCTCTATAAAGGAGAAGATCGATTTAACAACAAACAGTAGATTTATCTGTATTGATTAGAAGGCGTTCAGTGTAATTTTAGTGAATTATGTCTGGCTCTCATTTCCCAGTAGAAATTTTTCTAGTGATGATCAAAGGGCAGATTGGAAACCACTACATAATTTTTTTGTGTGCTGCCTACAGTATATTATATCTTACTAATTACTTTTCAAAAGTAACATTTAAGTGAGAATGGACCAAATATTATTTCTCCTTAATGCAAGATATTATATTACAAATGTGTATGACTTGAGGTTATAGCACTTACCTAAGAACCTGATGTCATTTTCTCAATTCATTAATACAGAAATCAAGACCCTGTTTAAAGAGTCAGTGTTAAAGGAACAAATCCAAGTTCATCTCATAAGAATAGAATTTTTAAAAGAATGATAACTAATATGAAGGAAATAACAAGAATCTAACATGAAGAAATAAGAATTTTTTTTTCTTTTTAAATAGGAGTAATTTTAAAGAAACCATTAACACTTTCATACCTGAAACTTTTTTATGAGCAAGAAGGGAACAAAAGGACCTAGGTGCAGATTTAAGAAAAAAAAATTGGTTCTAGTATGTGCCTTACAATCTGTTCAGGTTCTTTAGAGGGTAAAAAAATGTTTTATATAAAGTGCTTAAAATGACATTAGAAACTGTTCACTTCAACATGATATAATAGAAACAGAGTCCAAAATCCTTTATGTCACCAAGAATCCTCATGCCGTTTTTTCCCCTTATGCATCGAAAAATGACAAACGATAAAAAAAAACCTGTTTTTAACTCATACTGCTACTAAAAATAATTAAAATAGATAAGTTTCAGCATTTCACATTAAATGCTTTCACTGATGGCACCTGACAATTCTTGTAAATAAAATAGCAACCACTCAGAAAACTGAAAAGACTTTCAAAAGTTGTCTTAAAAGAATTAAAAAAATTAAACTCATAGAGATGTTAATAAAGTGCTGAAGAGGCATAGTTGAAATGCTATTCCATTGCAAAATAAGCCTCTCTTACCCTCACTGAATACATGATTTTATTTTCATTTCAATAATCTGTTCATTGAATCAAATAGATTGTAATATGTAGTTAAAGCACTAATGGTAAAAAAGACCAAATTTAAGATACTGATATTTTTGACTCAAAATTCATATTAATGCATTTGTTTTCAGAATAAATGTTATTAAATTGGATATATATGTGATATGTATACACACATACACATATAAATATGTTTATTATATGTATTATTTAATGATAAAATTGTCATCTTCAAATAATCATCACTATAAAATGCATAAATATTTTGTGCAATCATGCATTCACATGTTGATATTGACAACTGCTAAGTTACATTCTGATTAAAATCAGAATTGCATTGACATAGATAAGAAGCTAGTCAAAGCAAAATCACTACTAAGAAAATACAAACCCTAATTCCTAACAAACAAATTAAGTACCCAGCATATGTGTGCAGTAATCAAGCTTTTAAAATTATAACCATTCATAATGAAAAGGGAGGAAAAAGTAGGAATGAAGCATGTACTCAATGTGGATTGGATTCAATTGGATAAATGGAAATATTTCTGTTTTTTTTTTAAAAAGGCAATGTCGCTCAGGTGTCTCTGAGGACCAGAATACTATTGTTTAAGTGATCACATAGGCTTGTTTAGATAGAATCCATATTTGTAGCTAACAACTATTTCCCCCAAATTCATTAATAGTAACGCTTCATTTTTGAGTAGCTATTATCATAACATTGAAATATAACCCCTAAACCTGTCAAAATGAGTGAACATAACTTTGATAAACAAATGATCTATTTTTCCTTTCATTCAAAGAGTTAAATTAATAAAGCTTTCAGCAATTGCTCTTCTCTATTATCATCTGAACTTATTTCATATTTTTTAAAAAAGAGAAGTCTCCCAATGTAAGCAGAGTTTTCCCTATATCTTATTTTTCTGGGAGGAAATTGAACCCAGCCTAAAATACTCAGAAAAAAGGTTTTTCTTTTGAAAAGGTAGTTCTTCAAATGAATTTTAACAAACCAATAAAATAATGTTATTGTTCAATAGGTAATAATTGCCTTCATATAAACTGAAAAATATTGTTTAGAGTGATTAATATACAATGCTACATTATGCATTTGGGAGTGTTGATGCATAATTTTTAGTTCTAATGTTATTATGTAATTGAGAGAACATGTTCATTTGCTCTAATAACTACTAAGATGCACTTAATAAAATGAAATGTAATAATACTTGTAATTTAATCTATTCATGGAAGTAATTTTAAAAGTCTACCACTCTCCTTAATGTGGATAACATTCATAATTTATAAAGTGTTGTGATGCAGAATTGACAATGCCATTGTTTTTTACACTTTGGGATGATTCTGCAGCCTTCATATCATCTGCATACCAACCTCAGGATTATCAAGGGCAAACAAAAGATAATTAACACCAGAAACAGGCAAATGCAGGAGCTACTGACTGAGGTTTCTCATTTAATGCAAGACCTCTGAAAATCAGAAAATGAAATAACTATACAAAACCTTGTTCTGTGCAGAAAACCATTTTGATACTAATTTTGTTCTCTAGATTAAAGTTTTTTTTTTCTTGGCCATAAAGACAACTTATCAGACAAACCAACAGATTCTCACAGACATCTAGGCATCAGAGAGAGAGAGAGAGGGGGAGAGAGAGAAAGAGGGGGAGAGAGAGGGAGAGAGAGAGAGAGAGAGGGAGGGAGGGAGGGAGAGGGGGAGAGGGAGAGAGAGAATTGGAGAAGTATCTTACACAATTATGAATTTTCACTCCTTAGCTTTGAAATTGTGTTTCTCTTTAATACTCATCATAATCATAGATTTACTTATGAAGTTAAGTGTTTGTGAGTGTGGAAAGATAGTGTGAAGAAAAATGAACTACTGAATTAAACTGATTTCTCCTTGTCTTCACTAAACTTCTGAAACAGACACAAAAAAAAATTCAGTTTTAAAACTACAAGAATAATGAAATAGGTTACCTCCATGTAACGTGATGAAATTTATATACTACCCACCTTACTTTATAATTTGTTTTATATAATGCCTCCAATTTATTAAAAATCTCAAATTTAGTCATGTTAAATTATATTACTGGTAAAGAACAATGCTATGTGTAACTTCTGATTATATCAATGTCTTATTGGTTAACTGAAATGATTTATAAGCTCTCAACTAGGTGAGCTTTAACTTACTATAAATTATCATTATGATTATTATTTATATCATGAATATAATAATTAAATTTTACAAGTAAAACCTAGGACATCTATTAGAACAAACTGAAAATCTCTAATAGTTTATTGTCATATTTGCACAATTGTTTCAGAAATAAATAAGTTGGGGTAAAATGAATAATATACTTGATTCATATTGTCAAGATTATTTTTGAATGAATACTTCTAAACTAGAGCAGCAAAACATTAACTCTTTTAAAATTCAAATACTGATATATGTACTTATAAATCAGTAACAAAATTGGGAAAGAACAGTAACAGTAAAATCCTGTTAAAATATGGCCTGTTATTACATAGATCTGGATATAACACAGGCCAAGTCACAGATTTTTCTCTTAAACTATATATGTATATATGTGTAGGTATGTATACATACATACATGCAAACACACACATATATATCCATTGGTACATCTTTCCCTTACTTGACTTTTAAAAAGAGATCTTCCAGTACACTGACATTATCACCATGATTGGGAATCCCACATTCACTTTCAAGTTAAAAACTGTCTAGGTCCATTATTCCCCTCAGACATCATTTAAATACAGTCTTAGAAAAGGAAATATAAAGTCAACCATCCTGGGTTTAATATAATTTTTATCTACAAACTAGCTAAAGATAAATAGTAGTAATAATAATAAAATAAAAATCCTAAAAAACCCAAACAAACAAGAGGATGAAAACCCTCTGTTTTCCAACATGGTTGCTGAATGGAATATCCAGAAAATGGAGTAAATGTTCTTTTGAAGGTTATAGAAGGATTAATAGTGTTCAAAGACTCAGGTTAAACTAAGATATAGTTAACACTAAGAATATAAAGAATATAATTTGATCTTTTTTTATCATTGTGATGGAAATTCAGGATTTTTCAGTGCCACTGGATCATCATAATAAAAGATTCATTATAGGATTGCAGCACCTGCTATAAGACAGTTCTAAATTGAAAGAATGCTGATAAGTAACAGTTTAGCTTCAGTGGTTTGCAAAAGTATTCTGGTAAATGTTTACCATCGAGTTCTCTGAAAATGTAAGCACTTTTAAGTTTCATCTGCATTATTACTATTCTCTCCATCACTTTTTTGATGTGTAGTTTGCTGATCCCAAGGCATAAATGGACACTCTGAATGTTTAACAATCAGCTTGGTTAGCTAGCCAATAAGCACTGGCTTCGGCATACCACTGTCCCTGGCCTTACTTCAAAATGGCAGATAGTCTGCTATTTCAACACCTAAAAGGAAATGCTGAATAAAAGCTTACATATATTTCTTTAGTGTAAAATTCTAAAATAGTCAATGCTACAAACATTTATAAAACACTTTCTATGTGCAAAACACTATGCTAGGTACTGAAATAAAGACAATGAAAAACAGGCCCCACTCTGCCCTCATCAATGGTACATTCTAATGTCTTGTTACTTGATAGAGTGACAAATAAATCTCATTTATTTGCTGGGAACAGTCGATATTTGCAACTGCTACTTCTACTCAATTTATTTTTTAAAAAGGATAATGTTTGTTTTGCAGTAAATTCAAAGTAAAGTTAGTTAATTGTCTGAGTAATAACCAACATTAGGTCCTCATCAAAAAATGTGCAATAAACTATAACTAGGAAGTAGCTTCATAATTATAGAATTCATATGCTTGGTTGTAAAATGGATTTCTCAAAGTAAGCTACTGATTGAGAGTTTCTTAGAAAAATTATTTCCCATTAGTAATATATAAGTATGTAGTTCCAAATACATGTTAACACCTGTATTAACTCTACTGACATTAGGATGTTATGAAAAAGAAATATTAATTCTGAGATGACTCTATATCTCTGACAATACAGGGCTACTAAACTGTTTGTTTTAGGGGCATTCAACCACCAGTATAATGAAATAGATTCTGAGGAATTTTACTGATATTTCCAATAAGACTGATCAATTATTGCGTGTACTTAACCAAACTCAGCAGTACTTCTAAAGCAATTTTATGGATATAAACTTAATTTATGCTAGTGCCAATAGCTGGTTTTGAAATTGAAACTAAACTAATTGGTTAACAATTAATTGAATAACTTGGTTTGACTGGATTTCTCATTTATTTCACTCACGATTAAATTCCCTCAATCTGGTCAAAATGCTTTCCAATTCATATCTATTCTTAATTATCTTAAAAAGGGCAATACAATTTACTAATTAATAATGCAGCCAGTGAATTAGAAGGACCACTCTGCTGGAAGCCCTGGATTAAAATCCTACCTCCAACTCTGTGGTCATGGGGCAAATCACTTAACCTCTGAGTCTCAGTTTCCTTAGATGAAAAATGGAAATAATAATAATTATTATTATTAATTCTGTAGGGTGATCAAATTAGCTAATATATGCAATATGTTTGCAAACTTTAAAACATTTTATAGGTATCAGATATTTATAAATAAATTATCAAAATTATATGAATTGATTCTTGGCTGCTAACCAAATGAAAACAAATACATTCTAACTTTATATGAATCCAAATAGGTATCATTCATGTATGACTTAAAAACTTAAATGTATGGACAAATAATAGCATTTGTGAGACACAGATATATTTAGAGGTTGTTGTTGATTCAAAATTTCCAGTGATCATTATTCACCTCAAACCATAAATATAATAGTAATTTATAATTTATTTTTAAAATTTTATTGTTATCCTTTCTTTTTACATCACTATCACTTATAAATCTCTGTCTCTATCTCTTTCTCTATTTCTTCTCTCTCCTCCTTTCCCCTCCTACTCATAGAACCATCCTTTGTAAAAAAGAATAAAAAACAGAAAAGAACCCTTGCAAAATCAACCAGCATATCGAACAAGTCTGACAATATATGTAATGTTCCATGCCCATTATATCTCACCTCTGAAAAGAAAGGAGGGAAATACATTTTCTAATCTCTTCTGGGGAACTAATCTTGGTATTCATAATTAAACAGTGCTCACTTGCATTTTTCTTGTTGTGCTTACCTTTCGCATTCTTGTAATCATTATGTTAAACTTATTTAGATAGTATTTCAAGAGTTTTCAAAATGCTTTTATATTTCACATGAGAATCTTACTTAACCTTCATAATAGCTCTGTGAAGTAAACAGGTTAGATAATAGTATCTCTGTTAAAGAGGAAAATAAACTAATGCTCAAAAGGCAATCTGACTTTTATACAGTACCACAATTATTAGCAGCAAAGTCTGGCATAGAATAAATGTCTTTTGCCTTCAATTTCAGTGTTCTTTTTACTATTTTTTCTTTGTCTCTGGTGTAATAAAAGTTATACTCGGAAAAAATTTCACAAGAGCTACTGTTAAGTAATATTAGACACATTTTAGCATGGTAATATTTATACTTATATTTTAAAGTTTATTTAGACTAAGATTTGCAAAATTTTTTGAATAATGAAGAAAATGTAATATGTATAAGCATCATCTGTAGCGGTTCAAAATAACATTTTCACGGTTTAAAAAATGAATATTATCGTTATGTGAAGGTATACTCTCATTGTTGTGTAATAGATGGAAGGAAAGAAGGAAGGAAAAAGGAAGGGAGCAAGGAAAGAAGGAAGGAAGAAAGGAAAGAATGGAGAGAGAGAGAGAGAGAGAGAGAGAGAGAGAGAGAGAGAGAGAGAGAAAGAGAGAGAGAGGAACAAAGGAAGGAAGGAAAGAAGAAAGAAAAGGAAGGAAGGAAGGAAGAAAGGAAGAAGAAAGGAAGGGACCTAGGGGAGGAAGAAGGAAGGAAGGAAAATTGAAGGAAGGAGGAGAGAGAGAAAAAGAGAGAAAGATGGAAAGAATAGTTATATGAGATGATTATGTGAGAGGCAATATAATCTAGTGGATTGAGGGTTGGCCTCCATATCAGAAAGACCTGGGTTCACTACTTACTTTAGACATGTTAGTTGTGTTCACTTGGTAAAGTCAATTATCCTTTTAGTGCTCTAGGTAACTCTCTAAGATTATAAATTGAAGAATATATGTTGATCTGCATTGGTAGATATAGTTTCACACCAAGAGTTTCCTACACCAGTGAAATCACAGGTCTGGAGTAAAAATAAAATAAATGAAATAACATATCTATACACCCAGAGAGTATTTTTACAAGGAGACAACTTTAGTATGTATTGAATTCATTTGGGACAACTACTATAGTTTAAAGTAAAGTACAAAGAGAATCCCTTAATAAACTCATAAAAGCCTTACTGATTCCCTGCACAGGCTAAGGACTTGGGCTCATTTTGCTGTAACAATGTTGGGTTGCAATAAAAGGGGGATGTTAAACAATAACTACTGCTAGATTTTTCAGCATTTCAGGATTCATTCAGCATTCCAAAACAATTAAGTGCCTGCTACGTGATAAGGTACCATTATCCTAGGCACTGGAAATAAGTAAAAACAGTGAAAAAGAACAGTGAAATATTGTCATGTAAAACACATTTCTATATTTAACCCAGCACAGGTTTCAAAATTCTAAGGATAAAGGGCCCTCTTCAAATTTCTTAAAAAGCAAAACAAAACAAATTAAAAAGCCTGCTCCATACTCTGAAACTATGCCTATAATCAACATGATCAGCTGAAAACTTGAACAACCAATCACCTGGTTGGCTGGTTGGTAGCCTGCTCCATCTATACTGAGCAATTTGATGAATTCTCCCCACCCCAGGAAAAGACGAGATGTTTTACCATAGTGTATACAAAATCTGCAAGTTCTTTAAATACCCGTAAGTTTTACTCTTGTAATACTTTAAGAAGAAGGAAGGAAGAAAGGAATGAACAAAGGAAAGAAAGAAAGAAGGAAGGAAGAGAAAAATGGGTAGATTAAAATAAAAGATTCCTTTTTTCTTTCATCTATACTTCAGATGTGAACAAATCACCATCATCTTCATTTTCAGTCAATCTATGCACATTTATAACCTAACTTTCCTTTGCTTTTTTTCCAAGTCTCTTGAATTTATGGAATTTTCTTTAATTTTTCCACATCAAAAATTAAATAGGCCATCTCAGGTGTATTCCTGTGATTTCCCCTGAAATTATTTACTTCTTTTAATTTGTTCCATTTTAAAATGTATCCCAACATCTTATGCAGACAAAAAATCATTTAAAGTCCCATAAATCAAATGAAAGTAGAACAAAACTACAACCAATTACACTCAAGCAATGTAAATCTACCAAGGTGAGTAGGCTAGCTAGAATGGATGATAAATCATTCAACGTGCTTTGGAAGCCAGCAAATTGAAGATTTGTGAGATAAGGAATAGGAGATGCCTCCAAGAAAATGGGGCAAAGTCCCTTCAGTTTGCTGAAATTCTAATTCAGTAACTGCTTGCTAGTTGGTAACATATCAGGTCATTTGACTAACTCAGGCTTGTTAGAAGAGGCTTGTGAACGCATGTCTAAAGAAAGTTACTCATACATGCTTCTCAGAAACGTGTACATGTTTCAAAAAGAATCGGAACCTTACTCCATCTTTCTTTGTGTTTAGGAGTTACTTAGAATTCGTGTTGCATACCAAATCCTCCTTCCCATCAAGAGACAGAATTAGAATATTGGATTTGTCTCTGAAATGATTTCTCAACCCTGGTATAGGTGTCTATAAAATGCCAACTTCATGTGAAGTTTGATATACATTTGGCTACCTTATCACTATTCTTCAATTAATATGACCTCATTTGAGTTTTAAGAATAGTTTCTGAAAGAAAGTAGTTGCCCACACACATTTTCTCTTCTCCTGCAGAGCTATCCATCTTCTTCAGACTTTTGATAGTCAGAAGGAAGAAGGTAGGCTCAAATGTCATTGTATTATAAAAAGAGGTGGAGGTATGACATGGACCATTTGATCGGTAGTAAGTAGAATTGCTGAAAAGCCCATTATTCTGGTGATCTAATTTTGAATGATTTCTCTTACTATACTATTTACCTGCTCAAAAAAAAGTGAGCCTTTGATTGGAAAACAAATGTTTAGTCCTATATCACATTCAATCTCTTTCCTTTGATGTTATCCTTTTAGATAAACATTTGTTAGTAGCAAGAATTGCTCTCAGAAAAAAAAGTAAGCGTGGGTGAAGAATTGAGTTCCCATATGAAAATGTGTCAGTGTGTGATCTTATAAGACCAGGGTCAAGGAAGACTAGCTGTAAGATTTTGAGTGTTCTGATTTGTTGTAATAAAGCTCATTTATAAAATGAAATTGTATAGTTCCATCCCAAAGCTGCCATGGCTTCGCCCCTTTCTCCCTGCTCCCTGGTGGAGTGACCCTACCAAATTTTTCAGTTCCAGTCATAGTCCAGATTATATGTCCTGTTTATGTAGATTTTGCATGTATACACACACACACACACACACACACACACACCCCAATATTTCTAGAACACATGATTTTGTTGGTGAGGGTAAGTTTTTGCAGCCGTAGATCACAAACTTACTACAATTTAGAGGATAATCTTTAGGGTTGCTATGGCTGAAAAACTCATCGTCATCTGGCCAACCTCAAGACAGACCTCTCTAAACTTAGCGACTCTGGGGCTGTACTAAGATTTGTATTTATTCCAATGAATCTACCATCACACTGATCCCACTGATTCCAAAACAGGGGGCACTTAGTTCACCTAAAGCCCATTTTACAGATATGAAAACTGAGATCCAGCTAAATCTAAGGTGACATGAATATTCAGTGGCAGAGACAAGTTTCAAACCTAGGTCCTCTGCTTTTAACTTCAGTGCTGTTTCTACTGGCTCACACTGCTTTTCTTCTAGCACTTCAGATCTCAACCCATCCATACCTTCTCATCTAAAATGAACATGAAAAAGATATAAATATGAGAGAGGGTGAAATGAAAGTCTCAAACACATCTACACCAGCTTATATACTATTCTCTGGTGAACAAAAACTGGTCAACATAAACTAAATTAGTGTCGAATACACTCTAAGCATTCAAGGAACACTTATGAGGGCAAAGATAATCCAGAAAATCTTATTTCAACATTTCCAATTTGAAATTCTAAAAAAATTGCCATGGCTTTCCAGGAACATGACATATTAACCTGAGACAGTTTATTTTTATTAATTTCAGGCCATCTATTTTTTTTTCCTCTGGACCAGTGATTTCATAATTGTGTGTGTGGCGGGGGGGGGGGGGGGGGGGGG
>CM053623.1:109941519-109955505 GCA_028646595.1 Phalanger gymnotis
ATATATAGCAAGTTATACAGATAGATATCAAAAATGCTCTCTTTTTCTCCCTGTCTTTCTCTCTCTCTTTCCCTTTTTCCCTCCTCTCTTTCTTTCTCAGTATATATATACACATATATGTATACATTGTGTGTATGTACATATGCATGTATACATACATGTAGTACTTTAGATTTAGTTTACAGATGATTAAGACAAATGTTTGCTAAGTCTAAATTATAGCCTACTAAAAACGTAACTGAAATGTAATATTTTAGTCATACAACCAAAACAACTAATTCTATCACCACAACCTCACTGATCAATTTGACTAACGAGGGATAAAATTGGCTTACGAGGCAGTGATATATGGTGGACAGAGCCTGACCCTGGCATCAGAGGACCTGGATGAAAATTCTGTGTCCATTTGGACAATTCACTTTACCTCCCTGGGTCTCAGTTTCCTCATCTATAAAATTAAAGGAATGTACTAGATGGAATAACAGTTCCCTTCTCTGTATCTGTGATCTTACCAATTTCATCTTTAATACCTTCTGGATGATTTGGATCAGATGGGTCTCTCCCTACATTTACTCTCAGGAGTCATTTTTAAAGATTGCTTAGCCAATACTTAGTAGAAATGGGAAATTTTGAAGTACACAGCAAATGAGACAATGACGAAAGGCACAGAACCCTTTTGACAATCCTGGACTTGAGAGATGGGGCATTAAACGGTGGCAGTTCGTTTTCAGGGAATGAAAATGACCAGGATTAGATACTGTTCCACCAGCTCATATTTATTGAAACTTAGGTCCATAATCTGGTCTTCGTAAGTAGCTAACTGCAGTTTTGGATTTGTCCTCAAAGTTGTGCACCCTAGCCTGGGCTAAAATTTTTAGTGTCCTGAGCAAAGTCTCATAGTCCAATGCTAACTCCATTTCGTCAGACTGGAAATGTTTCTTTCCCATTTTCTACTTTCAACATTTCTTCTTCTCTACCTTGACCCCCCCATCTTTTCTTATCCTCGTCTCTGTCCTCTCCCCCTCAAATTTGCAGCACATTGGTTTCACACGTCCTGTCCTTGACACGCGAAATCAGAGCAGCATGTCATGGGAAGCATTAAAAGTATAATTAATAAAATTACAATTTTGAAACCCTTGGTTTCAAAAGAATAAGTCTGTTCCTATGTATGTCAAAATACTGTGCTTTTTGAGACTCCGCCCGCCAAAACCCCACCTCTCTATTGCTGACAACTACATTCTTGGTAGAGATGTTTCTCTACATCATTCCAACCATGAAATAGGGAACTAAAGATTGCATGTAGGAGTCACTTTGGCATTTGATGGCAATGCCACATCAAGGACCCATGATTTCCTCCATTTAAGAATGCTTTCTGGGCATTTCACAAACTATCTGTAGCTTAGGATTTCAAGGAGTCTCTTGTTTATCAATAATTTAACAAGCATTTATAATGTGCCTACTAGAGATGAAAATACAAAGAATGAAATATTGCCTAATAACCAAATTACTTACATGTGTTAGAAGTAGAACATGGACCCAGGTATTCCTTACTCCTAGACTAGTCCTCTAACAATTATGCTAAACCACTCCTTAGAGTTAAAAATAGGAGCCATTAATTTATATAAGAAAATCTAAAGTATAACAATAGCCTTGATGGTCAGGGGTGGAGGATACCCTATTGCTAGAAGCCCTAAAACTTCAAAAATGTTGAGAGAAAATGGAGAAGAAATAAGCAACTTTTACATTCAGGAAGAAGTATTTAGGTTTCAATTCCCATGATATAGAAGGAAAATCAAAGACCAAATTGGTTGTACATGCAGTAAGAATATTCTAAGAAATTTAAAGGCACTCCCCCAAATCCCATGACCATAACCATTACCACCATCACTGGAAGCAGCACAAAGAAATATTTAGGAGGCTAACTGGTGGCAATACAAAGATTTTTTTTTTTGTATCTACTCTATCAAAGATATACGGCAGAACTCTGGCTAAGACCAAGTTCGTGTTCATTTATAGAATTCCACAGATCATTGAAAAAGAAGAGAATAGTTGAGCAAATAAGATCAACCTAGTGATAAAACAACACTTTTCCAGATTTACTGACAAGATCTTTTAGGATACTAATCTAGTTTGGTCTATACTACGAGGGACTGCATGATTCTATACCAACTTCTTGATGATAAATGATTTTTGAGAAACCAAGTTAAAACTACCCCAATGCCTGATTTTGATGAGAATGATTAAATGTGTAGATTAGCAATTTGAATGTGATCAATGTTCTATCACATTATGTCACTTCAAAACTTATACATAATTCATGTGTAACAGAAATAATGCTTTCCACCTAAAATTTCTATGTCTGTGATCTAGAATCGTCTAATTATTGTAATTTAAGAGTCTCAAACTATAGAGATGTGTTGAACCAGAGAAATTACCAAATCCATTTTTTGTTTTCATTACTGTGTCCAGTTGAAGAAAAAAAATAATGTTATCAATTAAGGATGAAATTGTATACTACACCTATGTGTACATTTGTAATTCTTTTATTCAAAATAACAGAATCAGAGTGTCTTCTGGAAAGTACTCAGTGGGGACAAGAAGCATTTTTTCACCCAATCTCCCAGTGGTCCAGAAAATAACAAATCCTCCTAAATTAAGCTCTCTCAGCCTATCATTTTAGAGTTGTGATGCATTTTATCTTTCAAACGTCACTCATGCTTAATTTAGAGGGTTGTAAATTCATATATTTGGAAGTCGGGGGTCGTCCACAGAGAGGAAGATTCACAATTCGTTGAAATTGCGGAGGGGGGAGGAAACTTTGAGGATCCAGCAAGGTATCACGCTCAGACTTTTACTCACTTCACTAATGGACGAGATCACTTCACTGCTTCAAGTACCAGTTTCGTGATTTTGATTCCTTATGTTCCCCCCTCCAAACTTCTCAAGATAACCCTTTTCAAACCCTTGAGATTCTGCTTTTTCCTTCCTCTTTCTTTCGCTCCCGCCCCTGAGAGCTCTTATGGCCTCCTCCTGGCTTCCTCTCCTCCCCCACGCCCCCCACCCCACGCCTTTCGCTAGTCCCAGCCCCTTAGAGGGTTTCATTTTTCAAAGCAAACGGACACCTGCTTCATGGGTCCTGCCTTACTAACCAAGCATTCCGGGAAAAAATGAACTTGGGTACGCGAAAGCATTTCTCTGGGATCCCGGCTGCAGGAGCAGCCCTTCCTTCTCCAAGCTGACACGACATTCCTTTCAGGTTCGCTGTACGGGGGCCAAGAAAGAGGGAATATAATTAACCCAGAATCCCCTTGGGTCCAACCGTCTTCCCTCTGTGGGCCCCAAGCTATTCCTGGTCTCAGAAGCTGCTTGTATCGGCCAGTCAGTTCGTCAGTTCCGTGACCCCGCTCTAGTCCAGGTTTGGGCGTCTGGGCTCGCTCCTGGCCTGGAGAGTAATCTGGCTACACAGATCGCTTGGGAAGTTTGCATTATAAATTAGCTAACTGGGTTCCAAAGGATTTTGTAAACACCTCCACAACCCTATCACGCACTTACACACTTTCCTTTTCGCTAACATTTGTGACATACTTTCTCTCTCTCTCTCTCTCTCTCTCTCTCTCTCTCTCTCTCTCTCTCTCTCTCTCTGTCTCTCTCTCTCTCTCTCTCTCTCTCACATCCCGTCTTCCTCCTCTCTTTCTCCCCCCCCCCCATTTATTGGTTGCAAAATCACGTTGAAGTGTAATACACACACACACACACACACACGCACGCACACACCCAGCCCCGCTGCTCTTTTAGCGCGCCCGTGACCTTGAAGCCGTGATGAGCCAAGGAGACGTTACAAATGTACAGGCTCCACTAGATGAGGGACTTTGATGCTGGGGGGAGCTCTGGGGTCAAGCGCAGAAAGGGGAAATAAATGGTAAAATCACTGTCTCTAGACTCCTCAGATAAAATGGAAACAAGCACTTGGCATTTTCAGTACTGACAACCTGGCTTGTTTGTTCACTCTAATGAGCACTCTGGCTCCATTAATGAGCAGACTGAATCCATTATCATCATCATTTCAAAAGGCAGCGTGCCACTAAATAGCTTCCCATATTAGCAGGCATTGCCCTTGTTGTTCCATTTGATCAGCGGTGGCAGCAGGGAGCCCGCCGCACTCCCACTTTTTTTTTTTTTCTGCTGGGAAATTAGCAAGTGAAAATTAGTCCCCCTCAAAAAAAAAAAAAAAAAGTACTATAGTGACCCTGAGAAAGAGCCGTGATCTAAGATAACAGGGAGACGATGGGAATTTGAGAGGGGGAGGGAGGTGGATCTGGGAGGGGGACGAAAAAGAAAGCGCTGTGGGATCAGCCAGAGATAGAGTGTGTGTTTTTTTAAACAGATAAACAGGAATCTGTGGAGAAAGGGAGCCTCTCGCTTCTTTCTATCAGCACCTTTCTTGAAACATCAAAGAACCAATTAACTCCGTCGCAAATTGGGTGGCGGCGCTTACACTGGAAGGCTGTTGAGGGCAGCAAAGGCTCACAGTGCAGATGTCTGACTGTGCTGGCGAAAAGTCTCAGGCTCTCTCTCTCTCAATCTCTCTCTCTCTCTCTCTCTCTCTCTCTCTCTCTCTCTCTCTCTCTCTCCCTCCCTCTCTCTCTCTCTCTCATTTCTCTCTTTCTCTGGCTCTCTTTCTAGCTCTCTCTCTCTCTCTCCTACCCTCCCTCTTTCTTTTACCCTTCCCTCCCCTCCCACTTTCCTTTTTTTTTTTTTTTGAACCGTAGCCCTTGAATGTATGCCATTCTTTAGACGTTCATTCTGTTCAAAGATTTTAATTAGGCCTTGACTCCACATCACCGTGTTGTGCCTTTGTGGGCCAGTGAATGGTACAAGAGTGGTGAATCCAGCCTCATACAGCACTAAGCAGCCTGTAAGAAATACTCTTTCAGCGGCAGACGTGCCACTTCACTACAGTCTGTCTTTTCACTCTCTTCCTTTGGCTTTTGTGCCTTTTGAAATTATTAAAATGTTAACATGACTGCAGAGCTTTTGATATTTAAGACAAAAGAGGACGAATTGCAGGCAAGCGAGGCATTCAACAAACTGCAAATGGGAGGAAAAAAAATCAAACCTTCCTTTTTTTTGCTTTTGCTCCTCCAATTTTACCACTTCTAGGAATCATTCCTCCCTATTTTACTTTAATGCCTTTAAAACATGTTTGCATTTCAAGTTTCAAAGGTATAAATTTAATTACTGAAAAATAAATATATATCTTCCTACAGATATATACATACACTTAGTATAGGCAGCCTGAGTAGGAAAAGAACAAAGACCTGTGCTTGCATTTGAATTTCTATTAGTTTGTCAGCAATTGATTCTTGTAGTTGTTATCTAGTCTCTGTCACTGGGAGGGGAAGTTGAATCCCTTCTAAAGACTTAGGGTGTTGCATGCACAGGTTGACTTCAAGTGTCAGACAGCTTGCAACCATTTTCCCCTTTGCCTGTTGCAGATAGGTTTCCCCCCAAGTGTAAGATATCAGTAACTTGTATGTTTAATTCATTTCAGAAACACAAGAAAGCAATTTGCAAATGCAAAGCCTCAGAAATCCCTGATTACAGAATCTCCACCTTCTTTTTTTTCTTTCCTTCAGGCATCCAGTACCCATTCTACTGCTATCTGATGATGCCCAAGGGTACAAGCAGCTTGCCCAGGCCATACCAGTGTGCTCCAACCCCTTCACTCACTGCAACTTCAGAGATTATGCTTTTGGAAACCATATCATTTCATATAATAAGCAAGTGCAACATGCTATCATATTTCTGTTATGAATTAAATCAAATAATGATATACCACTGCATTACTCTATACTTATAACATGTCATATACAAGTGTGTATACATAGGTAGATATTAAACATAATAGCAGCCCATAGATATTTACCTATTTTAAATTTTAGGTTTATTTTAATAGGAAATAAAAGCAGCATTTTTTCATTTTCTCTTAAAGGCTGTAAATAAGCTAATTTGCATGTCTTTGCAGAAAGTTGCTGTACATACTGCAGTAGGAACTGGCCCTACCTATTTTGGCACAGTATGCAAAGTAGGATTGGCTGGATCAATTAGAGAATTATCTATTTATGAAATGTCTGGCTGCAATGAAAAGAGCTGGTACAATTATGAACTGTTGTCTTGACAACTGGGAAGGACTGATTGGATCATTTTATCAGTAGGGTTGCTGATTTCAAATACTGAAAAGCAAAAGCTGCCGAAAATAGTAATGAACTTAGGTTTGGGGGGAAAAGGAGATTGTGTGTATGGAGGCGGGGGTGTTAGCAAAAGGGGCTTTCACCAAGAAGGACCATGCAGATTTACTGGCAATGAGCCAGAGTTGCTATTGTAAATTTCCTAGTCGGTTTCAATGTCAACCTAAGCTCATATTTGAACCTGGAATCGGGGCAAAAGCATTATCGCTCTGTCACTTTGTTGCCAGAAGTGGAATTTTTTTTTTGTTAATATTTTACTGTTACATCTGACAGGATTTCACATTTTCTGTAGCCCGCCTTTAGTACATTGAACTGCCAGACAGAGAAATTAATACCCTGAGTGACTGTATTTTAATTAAGCAATTTCATGCAAATTACAAATTTTAGATTGCCAAATAATATATTGCACAAAAATTGTAGGCTGGCTGATCTGATATGCATGGAGTATTACTCTTCTAGGCACTGTGCATACATGGGAAAATGAACAAAAATGCTAATTTCCAATCTACTATGCAAACGGTAAAAGATGCCTATTTAGATACATATGCTTTTCTTAGGAAGGGTAAACAGTTCTTTAATTTAATATAGCTGACACTTGAAGATGTGTTTTTCTCTTTTACAAAGATAATTTTTGCATTGAACAAGTAAATGAGAATTCAAGTAGAAAGCATCTTGTTAATGGCGACTAATAAAAACTAATATTGCATGCAGTATAATGATATTAAACCTTGTAACTGGTACATAAAGCAAGATCATTCCTATTGTGACTCTGTCAATGAACATCAAATATACTTGCATATTAAATATATACTTTTCTACTGAAGAAAATGTTAACCCTTACTGTACAGGTCTGTGTTTCCTCTCTAGGGCTTACAAACTACTCGAAAACGACAATAAAGAAACAAAGAAAGGTGGGCAGACTTTCAAAAGAGACTCTAAATCAAGTCCCTTCTTATAAGCTATGTTTAAGGCTTTCTTTAAAGATTTACAAGAGAATAAAAATAAAGTAACTACTCTTGGGGAGTTAGTCAAAGTCACTTTTTATACTTATTTTGCATCTGAGGACCTTAGGGAAATCAGATGACCTCTAACACCAACGCATTCTCCTGTGCTTTCATAATATCAGTATATTTTAAAAGATGTGATGCGTCTAAAGAAAAGTGCTCCTTTCCCTTACCACATCACATCTATAAGATTTTTTTTAAAAAAAATATGTTTCAACACTTGGAATCATGGAAATATTGCTTTATATGAGGGAGGGAGGAAGGAAAGAAAGGAAAGAGAAAGAAAGAGGGAAGGAAGGAAGGGAGGAAGGAAGGAAGGGAGGGAGGAAGGAAGGAAGGAAGGAAGGAAGGAAGGAAGGAAGGAAGGAAGGAAGGAAGGAAGGAAGGAAGGAAGGAAGGAAGGAAGGAAATAATGTGTTATTCAGCCAAAACAAATATTTACGGTCTGGCTCTGGGAGGGAAAAAGTTTTCCAAGGAGAAGATTGAAGACAATAATCAGCCATAAGGTGATTTTTCTAGTTTCAAAAATGACTACGAACACACAGAGTGTAAGGTTTATGGTTTTATCAGAACAAATTTCTGTGTAGTATTAAAATGAGGATCTGCTCTAGAAAGTTTGCCATGGCTTTAATTTACATCCACTTTGTTTTTTCTCATCCCTATGGATGCAGAAAGCTAATGTATTTACATGTTGCTATAGATCTATATTTGTGTCTTGCACCTTTAGGAAGTACTACACTTCTGGAATATACATTATCTCTTTATTTGGACTCATCAAGTGGGAATCATCAATGACTTTGTGCATACTGTACACAATTGGTCCGCTTAGTAATTTATCAGCCTCAGTCCCAAAGAAGACTGAGTTCTTTCTCACAGCGTGTTTGAGACTAAATGTGCCTCCCCATAACTCACTGACTACACAGGTTTAACAGAGCACAACATAACACCTCATTTATCTTTACAGTTTCCTTCTTTCATCCAAGATAATAAGCAAACAGTTTAATTTTTAAGACTAAGTTTGTGAAAAACAAACTTGCCTACTCAAAGGGTAGAACCCATTCACGTGATGCCATTTACCCTCTTAAAAAGTGGGTCTTATTAGTGTCATTTGGAAACAATGTATTATTGCTTATGAACTTCACTACATCTACTTTTCCCTATGAATATGGTATTTCCATCTTGCCTGAGTAGATTTTACATAATTTGACATTATAGGCAAATCTGATGGCAACATAATTCATAAGGACCCAGAAAATGAATAGAGCATGAAAACAAAAGATTACATCTTAAAGAAAATGCTCTGCCTTACACACCCCAGGAAAACAAATTTTAAAAAATCGTAAAACATCTACTAAAGATAATAATCAAAAGAGGAACATGGTAGTTCATATAAATATATGTATGTATATGTGTGTATATATACATATGTGTGTGTGTGTGTGAAAACACACACATACACACACAATTTTGTATTAGAGGATTTGGAAGTGGCGGTGCCCAGAGATGGGTTTTGCCTTTTATAATGTTTTCTGCTCCAAATCTCTGTCTCCCATTTTGTATCTTTTTTCTTTCTTCCTCGCCGTTTTGTCTTCTCTATCTCTACCTTCCTCTCCTTAGTGTATCTGGCTCTATCTGACTCCTTGTCTCTTATGGACTATGCTTGATGTCAATGCCTTTCAACCCAAACTGGATGGGTTAAATGTCTAAATTCTCTCCCCATGGATTGTTCTATCGTATGCAGCTGCCACATAGATAGTGTCAGAGATTTAATAGGTAGGTATCCAGAATGAATGAATGAATGAATGAATGAATGAAGAATTTATTAAGACAATTTTTCAGTCATGTCTGACTCTTCATGCCCCATTTGGAGTTTTCTTGACAAAGATACTGGAGTGGTTGGCCATTTCCTTCTCCAGATCATTTTAGATGAGGAAACTGAGGCAAACAGTGTTAAGTGACTTGCCCAGGGTCACACAGTAAATGAATGAAGCCAGATTTGAACTCATCAAGATAAGTCATCCTGACTCCAGGCTCAGCACTCTTTCCACTGTGCCACCTAGCTGCTGTGAGCCACCTAAGTGCTTACTATGTGCTAAAAGCTGTATACGCATATAAAAGTGAGACAGGCCCCACCCCACAATTTGAATTGGTGGTGATAATTGTTACTTTCCTCATTGCAGTTTCGATATATTGTGGGTTGGTATAAGAAATTAAATGGGATTTTTTGGGAGTTGTGCAGAAACCACAGATCACATGCAAAGGCCAACGAGACAGAAAAAGTTTAGAAATTCAGAAATGCATAAAATATATGTACACCTTTTAACACCAGAACAATTCAGACTTCTTCTCTGGTATGAAGGAAGGACCAGAAAATTTTATGCTTATGTTCCAAGTCATGGGGCACCACACTCCTAACACCATGTGATGTGGAAGGGATAACTGTATAAAGGAATGGTTTCTAGAGAGAGATATTTGGGTTTGGGAAGTCCCAGGAATGATGAATGGAGCTATAGGGTCATTAATTGACATGCCCTTACCAACAGCAATAATATTATTTGTTTAATTATCGTTCCAGTGCTACACAGTGATGGTAGTGGTACAAAGAACAGAGGCAGAGGCTATGCAGGCAAGGCAGAGGGCAAGTAGGACTTAGATGACCAGGCTGTAATATGAAGCATGTCTAGGATCCTGTGAAATACTCACTAGGCGGGGCAATGTATGCCCCAGGATAGAAATTCCAGAGCTGAGAGGATTAAGTCTTCAGGGTGTGTACAGCAACAACCCAAATGACTAAAAGATGAGTAGGTAGAAACAGAGTGCTCAGAGTGAAAGAAATAATGAAAGAGAAAAGACAGGTTAGCATCTTCCAGCTTTCAGATTTTGAGATGGACTGGTAGCAAGAAAAGTTTTGATGATCAGTAAAAATTTTCCATGACTGATGCCACTCATTAGACTGTGATTGATAGATACCAAAGTTATAATTAGGGTGAGGAAATAGATGAATTTAGAGGACCCAGGGAAAAAAGAAAAAAAAAACAACCACCTTGATAATCTTCAGTAGAAGAAAAGGCAGAATTTATCATCTAGTTAGCCAGAATTAGTTAAGAAACTACCAGATAACCAACTTCCTTAGCCTCACACTGGGGGATGACTATGCTCTAGTTGAATTACTCCTTTGCTTGCCAACACCTTATTCCTACCAAAAGAATGTCCCTGCCCGTGAAAGGCAGTGCAGTTTGTGCTATCTAGGGTGTAAAAAATGGTACTTACAGCTCTGAGACACGCTTCCTAATGACATATGTTCCTCTAGAACTACAGAAGGAAGGAACGTCTTCCTCTGGCTCTCCACTTAGATTCTTCGCTTTCCCCAGACTCCTCAACTGAAGCCTGCCATCCTTTCAGTCATTGCAATTTCATAAACAAATTTTATAGCGGAAACTCTAAGTATATTAGTTAAAGCAGAAGTAGCACCTCCATGAGTGAGAAAATAAGTGGTCCTCAGCCATTCCCCCAGACAAAGCCAGTCAACTCTCTCCATATCCACATGTGAGACCAAGTTATCATATCTTTGGCTAGGAATGTATTGAAGAAGCTTCCCAGTAACTGAGCAGGAAGTTGTGATCTACTATTAGACTTTACGGTGAAAATCATACTGCATATTACTGGATCTACTTAATTTATATTCTAATAAGATTCATATAGATATGTATGAAAATTTCCTTACACAAGATTGATGATAGTGATGGTTTGGGGGGTGGTAGGGGCTGCTATATCAACTATATAAGGAATATGAACTGCAGTTATCCCTTTCACATAGTGACTTTCTCCATCATGGCTTCAGTATATCACAGGTTGGCACAAGAAATTTAATGAGAATTTTGGGGGAGTTTTGCATAAGCTGCAGACCATACCCAAAGGCCCAGCAGACAACACAGAAAAAGCTGCAGACCATACCCAAAGACCTAGCAGACAACACAGAAAAAGTTTAGAAACTCAGAAATACATATAATACATGTATGGTATTGTATAATAGCAACATATTTTGTCTTTTAATACCATAATAATTCAGACTTCTTCTCTGGTATGAAAGAAGGGCCAAAATTTTTCACCGATTTTCCAGATTACAGTTGTACTGCACCCCTAACTCCCATGATATGGGAGAGATAACTGTAGATTGTTTTCATTTTTAAATATTTTATATTTTTGAGAAAATGGAAACGATTTGCCTAGAAGTCTTAAAAAACATAGGACAACCTATATGTACACTTTTAAATTACAATTTCTACATACCAATGCATTTCTAGGCCAAAGTTTATTGATCACATAGTACAGGAAGAAAAGAAAGATAAGGAACAAATCAAGCAGTGCATGTGAAATATTTAAGATTCCATATGGGTACTTTATAGGGGTTATTTGCTGAATAATATTTGGCCATTTGGCATTTATAAATTTACTTAACACATGGCACAATTATGTAAAAAATATCTCTGAACTTCCATCTTTAAGAGAGTATAACCATGTAATTACAAAACCACCACAAACTGCTTACTATGTAATTAAATGGTCAACAGCATTAAAGAAAAACTCAGATTTGTATACTATAACTTCCTAAAATGGACCATACCACTAATAAAAGAATGTGTTTTTTAATTTTATTTTAAAGTTTTAACTGGATTCTGCACTAGACTGACTGCTTTTTATGATTTTTAAAATGATTTTTTGCAACATTAACTTTATAATGTGAAACATAATTAGGACAATGAAAATAAGGGAGAAGTGTTACGTAGCCCACCAGATTACAGGGCTCCATTCTCCTTGTCCTCCCTTTTGGGGATGATCTTTACACTGACCACATGTGAGAAATTTCCAGTGATATTTCAACAGGTTTTGTAGTATCTTGAAGTGCTAAAAAAATTTAGTGTTTCAAGATGTCTTTTCTTCCTTTTGCCACCCCCACCAAAAGATTGCCATTCTGTGAAGAAATTAAATTTGAAACTATTTCCCTAATGTTAGAGCCCTTAAAAATCTTCTCAGTGCTTTCAACAATGTTACTCCATTGGTATCTATTCAATTTTGAAAGATCCAAAGCAGACTTCTTTAACCTGTTTTGTGTCATGGGCCCCTTGGGCAGTCTATGGATCATTTCTTAGGATAATATTTTTAGAGGTATAAAATAACAACACAAACCAGTTACACTGAAACAGAAGTGTATTTTTCCCATCCAAGTTCGCAGATTCCTTGAAATCTATCTACAAACCCCTTGGTGGTCTATGTACATCAGATTAAGAATCATTGACTGGGAGGAAGGTCTCCAGTGTGTTGGACAGAAACACGAAGTGATGGGAGAACATGGACAAGAGTCATCTTGGGTGAAGGCATGGATCGGGTGCCAAGGACAGGGGGAAAGGGAAGGGAAGGGAAAAATCAAAATAAAATTTTCTATTTCTCAAGTGAATCCCAAAAAAGCAAGAGGTTCAAATATGTCATTAGACAAAGAAAAAAATGTTTACAGTATCAATAGATAAAAACCAGGGAATTATATTAAGCTTAAAGGAACCATAGACAACAAAACAGTATAAATACTAAGCATACAGGTGCCAAATAGCACAACATCTAAATTTATAAAGAAAAAAATTAAGTAAATTACAAAACTACATCAAAAGCAATGCAGTAATAGTTGACTTTATTATTCATCTAGGAATAATCTAATCCAAATCTAGGAGAAAGATAAATAAAAAGAAAGTATAGCACTAAACTATTTCAGAATTTAGAGTAAATAATTTATGGTGTCTTTTTTTTCCACTTTTTAAAAAATTTTGGATTATTCATTTATTTATTTAATATTTTTAGTTTTCAGCATTGATTTTCACAAGCGTTTGAATTACAAATTTTCTCCCCATTTCTACCCTCCACCCCACTCCAAGATGGCATGTATTCTGGTTGCCCCATTCCCCAGTCAGCCCTCCCTTCTGTCACCCCACTCCCCCCACTCCATTCCCTTTTCCCTTACTTTCTTGTAGGGCAAGATTGATTTCTATGCCCCATTGCCTGTATATCTAATTTCCTAGTTGCAGGCAAAAACTTTTTTTTGACATCTGCTTTTAAAACGTTGAGTCCCAAATTCTCTCCTCTCTTCCCTCCCCACCCACCCTCCCTAAGAAGGTGAGCAATTCAACATAGGCCACATGTGTATCATTATGTAAAACCATTCCACAATACTCATGTTGTGAAAGGTTAACTATATTTTGCTCCTTCCAATCCTGTCCCCCCCTTATTCAGTTTTCTTCCTTGACCCTGTCCCTTTTCAAAAGTGTTGGCTTTTGATTATCTCCTCCTCCATCTTCCCTTCCTTCTATCATCTACCCTTTTTTATCTCCTTCCTCCTTCTTTCCTGTGGGGTAAGATACCCAATTGAGTGTGTATGTTATTTCCTCCTCAGGTCAAATCTAATGAGACCAAGATTCACTCATTCCCCCTCACCTGCCCCCTCTTCCCTTCCTACAGAGCTGCTTTTTCTTGCCATTTTTATGCAAGATAATTTACCCCATTCTATCTCTCTCTTTCTCCCTCTCTCAATATATTCCTCTCTCGTCCCTTACTTTGATTTTATTTTTTTAGATATCAGCCCTTCATATTCAACTCACTCTGTGCCCTCTGTCTCTCTATATATGTATATTACCTTCAGCTACCCTAATACTGAGGTCTCATGAATTATACACATCATCTTTCCATGT
>CM053623.1:109956005-110006075 GCA_028646595.1 Phalanger gymnotis
CCCATCTGCCCTCCCTTCCATCATTCCCCCCTTTTTTATCTTCTTCCTCCTTCTTTCCTGTGGGGTAAGATACACAACTGAGTATGTATGGCATTCCCTCTTCAGGTCAAATCTGATGAGGGCAAGATTCACTCATTTAGGGATACCTTTTCACTTGCAGGAATGAGATTCACCTTCTATTCCTGCTTCCTAGAACCTCCTCTTTATCGCTTTTAACCCATTCTCCCAACTTCAATCTTGCCAAAAGACTGAATAAATAAATTACTATGCCTTCTTTGCTTACCTAGGGACTCATTGAAGTTTCATCTCTAGCTCCCCTTGGCATCTTAGCTCTGTTCACATCATTTCCCACTTTTCCAAGGAGTATTCGTTCAGCTTTTCCTTCTTTCCTCTTGATTCTTCAAATTTCCCCTAACTCTTTCATTCTTTAGTTCCTTTATATCTGTTTGTAATGCCTCTTTGTTTTTTCTCTTACCTCCAAAGTCAACTTCTTGACATTCTTTTTCTTTAGAGAAAAATATATACATATGAGAGAACTAATTTCATTATTTAATCTTTTCATTATAAATTTGAGGGGTTCACAAATGAAAAATTCTCCTCTCCATCCCCCCCCCCCCAGGGATGACTGAAATATCTCTCTCTTGTTGAAATTCTCCTTTTTTTGTTGATTAAAATGCTCACCTTTGCAGTATGTGTAATTGTGGGCTGCAGCTTGAGCTTCTGTCCCATTCTTTTCTTTGATTTTTCTTCACTCTGGAGTAATCCAGGTTTGTTTGAATTGCTATGCCTTTATTGCTGAAGTTCTTTTTCCCTGGCTACTTGCGAAATTTCTTGCTTGTTATTGACATTTTGAAATTCAACTACTACACACTTTGTAGTTTTACGTGTAGGATTTTTCTCCTGCAGAGATCCACATATTTGATATCTTAATATTGTGGCATCTCAATTAAAAATTCAGAAATAAGATGTCACAAAATTTAAATCATAAAGGCAAAATTAACTGAATTAGAAAAAGACATAAATAGTAAATAATTATAGGAGATTTTAATGCTCCTCTTTCAGAAGTGAGCAAATGTTGCTGCGATCATTTCAGTTGCATCTGACTTTCTGTGACCCCATTTGAGGTGTTCTTGGAAAAGACAACAACAACGACAAAGATCTGGGGGACAAAAGCATGGCATCTTTTGAATCTTTGGTTTGGGCAATGTTTCACAACTACTATTTTTGCTACAGTCTATAAATATCTCTTTGCAAAGCCTAATTGATACCAATTTGTTCATCAACATAAGAGTAGAGTACACTTATTGCAAGTGTCTGAGCATTAGAAGCTATAATTCCTCAGTGTCACCCCTAGATCACTGATGGAAGCAATAATCTGCCACCTTCTGGGGACCCAATCTACCAATGCAAGTAGGAATTAGAAGAATAAACCCAGGACTGATACAGAAACATTGGAAATTTAGGAGGAGACATTATGGTTGAGTAAGGAAGTGGGGTGGGGAATGCAATGTCTATCCTGACCCAACTTCCCAGGTATAGTAAAACAAAGAAGGTAGATTTCCTTTCAGGTACAGTGTGTTATCATTTTAGAAGTAAGGAAAAATGCCGCTGCACCACCCTTCCCTTCTTCCTCCCTCCCCCCTCCAAAAAACCTTCCTCATTATTTGGCATGGTTTTAATACCTTTAATGAAAAAAAATAAAACACCTTTCTCTTCACAATTAGAGATAAGAAGGCAATATTTCAAATTGTAAGAGTTAATTCTTTGTTACAACTTGCTTTCAGTTAAAGTATGCTGCCAATTCCTTTCTAGATTTTTTTTGAGGGAGAGGAAGAGAAGAGGATTAGAAAAGCAAGCTCAAGCTAAGAGGCTGAACATTGTGAGATATTCAATGGAATGGAAAATGGGAGTAACTACGACAGTCTGGAAAAAAGGAGAAACTAACTATGCTAGCTGAACAGCTTCTATTGTAGATGACCTTGGAGGTCATTTAGTCCAACTCCTTCAGGATACCAAGGTCCAAACTTTCTCTAATGCGCCACATAAGTCTCTTCAACTTGGAAATTCACTCTACTACTGGATTTCTCATACTGGAAATACTCTCCATTGCTTGGGCCCCTTGGCAGGTTCCTCTCAGAACCTCCTTATTTTAAGTACAGTCAGGCCAGTCAGGTCTTCATTTCTCACCTAGCCCCACTTCTGACTTCCTAGACATTCTCTCTTATACCACGGAAGCCTCCTCACCCTGGAAATTCCCTAGACTTCTCACACTGAAAGTACTCTCCATGTCACAGATGCCTTCCTCTGATTGTCTGGATCTACCCAGACCCTCCATTTTAAGGAAAATTCTGAGGCCAGCCTTGTTGTCATGCCTCTCCAGCCTTTCTCCCAATTCCCCTCCCACTTAGATCTCTCTTATGTTGTGGTCTTTCCTCATTAGTGCAAGCTCCTTGAAGGCAAGGATTGTCTTCCTTTCTATTCCCAGCAGTTAACATGGGGCCTGGCATGCAGTAATAGCTTAATAAAAGCTTGTTAACTTGACTGGACGTCTTATATTAAGGGGCTTTTGTAGCATGTCCAGATCACCTAACATGGAGGCTCCCTGAGTCCCCTTCCACGTGGGTGGAGGTTGCCTCCTTTGATTGGCTATGTTATCAGAGAAGCTGAGTCTTTAAAAATGACCAGATGGAGACAGTCACTCCCTTTCAGGTTTCACATTTTCCTGGGTGTTCTTTCTTGCTTCAGTCAGGGGCTATCTCCTAGCAAGACACCATGTAATGAAGTGATGAAGGGCTTTCTTCCTCTGCTCTCCTTCTTTTACCCTAGCCCTGAGAAAGAGGTCGGGGTGTGTTTCTTTCTTTTCTGCTTCATTCATCCTTCTCAGTTTTAGGTACTCACCACAATCCTCAGGGACTTGTGAGTTTGAGTTATGGAGACCTTACAGCCAGAATTCTAGGCAGGGTGTTATAGCCTTGCCTGCAAGGCAGGGGCCCCTGAGAAGCCGCAGTGCCAGAGACTCTAGAGTTTGGGCTTGTAACGAAGTACAAAAGTTAAAAAAAAAAACCCAGCAACTTTTGTAACTAACTTTGTAACTAAGACTATAGTCTTAGCATACTTGTAGACGGTATAGAAACTGAACTAAACTGTGAATCAGAGACTGAGGTTATACAAGGTGGGGAGGAGGATTAAGTCCCTATGTGTTGGGGAGTAAGCTTTTATATTTGTGATTATGCCTTTTAAAATAAATACTCCATTATAAAAGCTCATCTAATTTGTTGTCGTTCAGTCTTTTCAGTTGTGTATGACTATTCATGTCCCCATTTGGGGTTTTCTTGGCAAAGATATTGGAGTGGTTTGCCATTTCCTTCTCTAGCTCATTTTACAGATGAGGAAACAGAGGCAAATAGGGTTAAATGACTTGCCCAAGGTCACACAACTAGTAAGTATCTGAGGCCACATTTGAACTCAGAAAAATAAGTCTCCCTGACCCTAGGCCCAGCACTTAATCCACCAAGCTAGACTATTAGAATTAAAATTGAGATATAGGGGACCCACCCCTCCAATTGGCAGAACACCTTCAGTAGGGGCTAGAGCCATTTGCAGAGAAGCTAGGACACCCCGGCATCCCCCTTAATAGTGTGAAAGAACTTTGGAGGGAGGAGTAAGATGTAACACAACTGGCCTTGAGGCAGTGGTAGCCAGAGAGGTCAGTCTTACCATGAACTTAAGTGATTTTCCTAAGGTCACACAAGTATTAATAAAAAACAGAGACAAGTTTTGAACTCAATCCTTCTGACTCCAAAGCTCTCACTCTTTCCACTGAAAGATGCTAACTTCTCAACTTGCCAGGAAGATTCCTGTTTCTCTTCTGTGAAAGGACAAGTTTTGCTTTTGTGTGTGGGTACATCCTACATGGGCAACCAAATCACACCTCAGTGGGACCTCTAAATGTAGCCCCAAATCAAAGGTCATTCTTACACCTAGTCCTCTAAATACTGAAAGGAGATGCGAGTTTATAAACAGTCTTGCAGGCAAATGCACTAAACAATTTAATACAATTTTCTATGTTAAATATTCTGCTTAATGCAAAGTGTGTAAGGTGAAGTTGTTCTTTCTCGATGTAGTCAACTTTTATAGCATTTCTACTGGTAAAATTAAATGTAATCTACATTATTAAATAAAAATTGATAGTGCTCTATTTTGTTTTACTGACATTTGAGGATATGTCCCTTTTATTAATGGAAGTGAACAAAAAGAACAGACACAGTATTTTAAAAACAGCACCCAAAGGATTTTTAAAAACCAGAAAATTGAAATAATTTTGTAAAGGTGGCATTATTTCATATTTAGAATTTTTAAAAGGCTTCTTTCATTAAAAATCACCCCCAAACCACATTTCTTATAAAAGGAATTGAATCCACTCATTTATATTAGTTTTGCTTTAATGCTGGTACTCTGGTTTATAAGTGCAGTATTAGAAAAACAATGGATTAATAATAGATGTCATATGATGCTTTTATATCTCATTTTGTGTTTGATTCCTCATTCCTTTTCTCTGTTGCTTGAACTCCTAATCACTCTCCCCCAAACAGAGAGCATCTGCCAATTTCATTATATGTGAACTTAATAATACTTAATTAAAATACAAAGCTCTAGTTGCAATCTACCACTAAATTGAATGTGATTTAAATAAAACAATAATGGAAAAGTATCAGATAATTCATATATATTTCTGTTTGAAAAAAGGATATTATCTTCACAATTTCTTCTTTGGAGCTACTATAGGTTACACAATTAAAAGAAAAAAAAGTCTTTAGAAAATATTTCCAGTTTTTCTTTCCTCTTTCCTACATTGTAAACTTATCTGTAGATACTGCCTCATGCAGGTCTATAGGTATTGTTTTCTTTCTTTCTTTTTCTCTTTCTTTCTTTCTTTCGACAATGAAAGCAAGGCAATTAAATCCTTCCATTCCTAGGAAATGTATCCCAGAAATCATTTTGTGCAATGTTGCTCGAATTCAGTTCTCTGATGTTTGTTAAAATTTAGCATACTTTTGCTAATAGTCCTTTGTTCCCAGAGTTTGATGAGATTCAGTATCAGCTAAACAAAGCTTCTTCTATAGGGGAAATTATAAGAAATCAAGAGGCCTCCAGATAGTTCCAAGTAGTCACCAGCCTGGTTAATATTAGAAAGAGTCTAATGCTATTTTTTATTATCTCTACATGGCCCATATTTAATATAGGCTTTGTCTAATAACAAAGACTATGAAGGTTTTGGCAGCAAGGTATGAGAAAAGGGAATATCTGGTATTGGGCCCTCAGGGCAGTTATAGCTTAAGGATTGCTGAGCAGGAACCACTGGAAAAATTCCCTGCTCCACCTCCAGTATACCCACCCCTTTCTCCTAGATCACTTGATAGTTGTGGTAGACCTTTGGAAGGCAGACAATGTGCTTGTGGCCTATGACCATAAGAGCACCATTCATCTTCCCCACCCCTTTTTGTTTTGGATAGGCCTCAGAGTTCAGAGAATGACTAGGGGTATGCGGGTGGGAGGGACTTGTAATCTTCATCACAGATCTCATTATATTATGGCAACTGGGTGGTCTGATGGATGGAGTATCAACCGTGGAGTGAGGAAGACTTCAGTTCAAATCCAGCCTTGGACATTACTACCTGTATCACCCTGGGCAAATCATTTAACCTGGGTCTGCTTCAGTTTCCTCATCTGTAAAATGGTGATAATAGCAACTCCCTTCCAGAGTTGTTGTGAGGATGAAATGAGGCTTGTAAAGTTATCTGCAAACTTCCAAGTCCTAAATAAATTCTAAATGTTAGCTGCTTTCCTATTAATTTACTCCTCCTCCAAACTTCCAGAATAGCACCACTATTCCTCTCCCTGGATTTGCAACCCTTGGTATTGTTCATAATTCTATCACCCTCAGCCACTTTTCTCACTTACCCCCCATACCCACTCAGTTGTCCACTCAACAACCTCACTCAAATCTGTGCCCTCTTCTTTATTCACAGAGCTACCACTTTAATTCAGGTCCTCATCTGTTATTGCCTGGGTTGCTGGGATAATATCTTAGTCTCCTTGATTCTCTTTTTTCCTCTCCAATCCATCTTCCATACATATGTCAGAGTGATTTCTCTAAAGTCTGTCCATATTACTCTCTCACTCAGTTAACTACTGTGACTCCCTCTTATTTTATTCTTTTTAAATTTCTCTTTTTGCGTGATCTTCAAATGTTCATAATCATTGGTGTAGTAGTACGTGCATATGATTTATAAATGTACAAATATGCATATCATGGGGGCATAAGCTCAATAAATAATAATAATAATAATAAAATTGGACCTTACTAGTTTAAGTATCTTTATCATCACTTTCCAAATGGGGAATAAAAATGAATAGAGGTTAAATGATGTGCCAAAGGTTACGTAACCACTAAGTGTCAGAACCAAAACTTGAATCCAGATCTTCTTATGCCATGTCTAGGTTTCTTGCCATTGCTTCTGTAACTCCATTTGCTTTTTGGAATAATAGCAAGACAGCTCTGACTTGTTGGAGTAATAACCAGAAAGCTACTTGAAGCCTGCTTAACCATGTCGCTTAGGATAACGTCCCCATTACTTCGTGATATGTACGTATGTGTGTGTACATATATACACATATATACACACACACACATATATATATAAATAACCATACACACACATATATGTATATATATACTCTATATACGTGTATATGCACATGTGTATATATATATATAAATATACACATACATATACATATATATATATGACAGTATATATATTTTGTATGTACTCCAATGTGTATATATTCTCAGAGGAATGTAAACTCACGGATGTCAAGGATATTTTGTTTTTGTCTTTGGATCTCCAGCATCTGGTCTGGTGCCTGACACATAACAGGTACTAGTAGGTGCTTACTGACTGAGAGACTATTATGGTGAAATCAATTTATAAAATTCACTACAGCAGACAAATATTCAGAGTCTACCACGTGCAAATCACATACACACAAAAACTTCTTTCTCTGGTTTTGTTATTGCATTTCAGGGGGCTAGATGGTCCTTTTGCAATATAATACTAATTATGGAGTGTCAATAGGTAATTATGGAGGATGTCAATAAGTGAAGTTCTATGTTTTGTGTTGGGAATTGGTGAGTCTGAATGGTCAGTGCACAAAACCTGCATTCAGGTAGATGTGGGTTCAGATTACTACTATAACACTTTTAATCTGTGTGACTAAATTGTAACTATGAACAAGTCCCTTCATGTGAATGAGTCTTAACTTACTTGAATGTAAAATGGGATTAATATTACATGTACTTACTACCTTATAGAATTTAGAAAAAAAATGCTTTGTAAACTTAAAAATGTAAATTATTTTGGCCATTGAAAGACTGCAGATGACAACAGGGAAATCATCTACTCTATGCTAAACTAGTGATTGAGAAAAAATTAAACTGTTGTCATGACATTGAGTAAGGCAGGCACTGAGTTACAGAGGAAGCATGATATGAAGGATGGTGACCATATTGTATAGTAGATAGAGTGTTGGGTTTGAAGTCAAGAAGACTCAAGTTCAAATCCCACCACTGGTAATTACTGTGTGACTAAGGGCAAGCCACTTCCATTATGTGCCTCAGAAAACACCTCATAACTTATCTGTGATCTGATACCTACTATGTCAGGGATGTGTGGCCATCTACATTGGTAGAAGGAGTTCCCACATCAGAGGTTTCCAACACTGATGAAATCACAGATCTTTAACATTTTTGCTGGTATAGAATAGGGGTCAGGAAACCTAGACCTAGGTCTATAACTAAGCAGTTACGTGATACCAAAGGAATTACTTAACCTCTCTGGGCTCCACTTTACTCTTGTGTAAAATGAAGGAGGTGGAGCATATAGATGACCTTGAAGGCCCTTTTCTAGAGCTGTGCTTCTCACCTATTCCCACACGTCAGAGATATTGTAGAGAGAATTTGTGTTCAGTTACAGGGTTACAGGTCATGCTAGATAGCCTCTGAGGTTCATTCTGACTCCTTTCAGCTGCCTAGTGCCTCCATCAACACTTGTTCTCAGGCTAGTCTCTGATCTCAAATTTCTGTATCAGAGGTGTCAAAGGTGTGGCAGGCTGCATGCCACCAGCAACACTAATGAATGCAGCCCCAAACAGATTAAAACGTCACGGGGAAGTTTTTAATGAAATAAATAAAAATACAATATACACAGATAATATTAGACTTTAAAACTAAGTCAATATGTGGCCCACAGGGATCCTAATGCATCGATTAGTGGCCCCCATTTCTATTTGAGTTTTACATCACTGGTCTATACCATAATGTGCATTTAAGTCGAAATGTGACCCCTCCCAGGTAGTTTGTCTTATTTCTAATTAATAATAAGAGTTGGCATTTACATGATGCATTTTGCATACATTCCTGTGGGATCATAGATTTAAGAATTATGTCTGTCATCAAAGCCCATCAAATCAAACTCCCTTATAAGATCAAAGTGTTCTATATATCTAGAATAAAGAGCTGAAAGGGATCTCTGAACCTATGTAGTTTACTTTCTCATTTTATAAATGAGGAATACAAGGTACAGAGGCAGCTGGGGTGCAGTAGCAGAGCACTGGGCCGAGTCAGGAGGACCTGAGTTCAGATGTGAACACAGATACTTACTGGTTGCGTGATGCTGGGCAAGTCACTTAACCTCTTCCTGCCTCCATTTCCTGAACTATAAAACGAGGATAATAACGGCACCTACCTCCAGGGTTGTTGTGAGGGCCATATGAGAATAAATGCTAGTATATACCTGGCACAGAGAAGGCTCCATATAAATACTTACCCTTTCTCTTTCCCATAGAGAGTGATTTTCCCCATATCGTTCAGACAGTAAGATCTGCAGCCCTCAATCACCCTATGAGGTAGTTACTACAGATATTTCTGTCCCCGTTTCATAGTTGAGAAAGCTGAGGTTTGGACAGATTGTCTTTTGCCCATTGTCCTGTTTTAAAAGTGAGTAAACGAGCTACACGCGATGTTAAATTGCTTGTTCATGGTCACATTTAAGTCACGTAGCTAATGACTAAATAAGGTAGGACTTGAACTCAGATCTTCCTAAATCCAAATCTAACACTCTTTCTACTAAACCATGCGGCTACTCCATTATGAAATGACAAGCTGTTAATTATAGACTATAAGGCCTTATCTCCTATTAAAAGAATTGCAAACATAAGTAAATAGGCAAGATTTACCTGTCAGCAAGACGAGTAGTTTGCTTTAAGGAAACATGAGGAAGGCAAATCATAAAATGGGATTGCCTGCACAGGATGTCAAAGGAGAGGTGAGATTCCAATAAAGAGAAATGGGGTTGGGCAAATTCTGAATTCCAGGTCCAGGGAACTCACCGGCAAGATCCAAGGCGTGAGGAGAAGGCAATTACATAATTTGGCTGGAACATAGTACAAATGGAAGAGGAGTATGGTAAAGACCACTAGACGCCCTTAGCATACCAAAACCAGTCTAAAAGGAACTGAAGAAACCAAGGAGGCAAATGCTTTTATTTGCAAAGCACCTTAGCCTTGCTTGTTCAATGGACTATGGGATTTCAGAATATTGGGAAGTCCGTGGCTGTTTCTCTATCAAGTAAAGCTGTGTAGTCCAGCCATATCCAGATAAATTCAAGAGCTTCTAATTCCTTTGGTCAGAGCCCTGCTCTCCTGGCCACCATGTCAGGATACTTCAAAACATGTTGCAGGAGAAGGAAGATCTTTCTGTAACTGGACACTTTAATTTCGTCTTTCAAATAAATCTCTATCTTTGCTATTATGAATGGACTTTTAAAGACACAATCACTGTCTTCTTTTATAGGTAAGGAAGAAAGCAAGGCAATTCAGGATGAGAGAATTTTATTACAGGAGTCATAAATTTGGTTTATAAATATAAAGCATGACTTTCCATATGTCTGAAGGTCAAAACATAGCACGTGTAACTCCGAATAAGATTCCACGTGTCTCTCGGTTTCTAGTGTTACTGAGAATACCTAGCCAGGCTCCCATTAGAATTTAGCATCACACTGACATGTCTCCTCACTGAAATCCAGATTCCAGAATGACTGTAACTCTCTGGGCTTAGTATTGACTATTAGGGTAATATGTTAGCATTATTTTGCTGTGCCCCATTTCGAACCTAGACACATTCCTGGATCTCATATATCACAGATACTATTGAAGAGGCCCCAAACCTCAGGATTATTTATAGATACTGAGTAGCATATCAGAGTTCAGTTCAATTCAATAAGCATTCTTTTTTCCCCTGGACTTGTGATTTCACAGGATCGTAGATCTGGAGCTACAAGAGACCCCTGAAGACATTTGGTCCAGTTCTCTCTTTTTATAGATGAGGAAAGGCAAGGCCTAGAGATATAAAGTGATTTGTTCAAGGTCACATAGGCAATAAGCATCAAAGGAGGTATTTAAATCCAGGACCTTTGACGGGAGAGCTAATGTTCTTTTCATAATACAGTAGAATTCCCTCTTCTAACTCATATCAACAAACATTCCGCAACTTCTAGTTTTACCAGTGTTCCCGTGGGTGGGTGGAGGAGTGGAGGGATTGAGAGTTTAAGCGGCTTGTCAGGGGTCACATAGCCAAGTATGTATGTTACAGGCAGGACTTGAACTCAGGTCTTCTTGACTCTTTATCCACTATGTCGTGTTGCCACTCAGTATTTATTAAGCACAGAAATTTGTTAATTGCAAAGCTCTGCTCTAGAGGAAAATAAAAAGAAGAAAATAAAACAGTTCTTGACCTTACGGAGCATATATGGGTTGGCAAGAATCAAAATAATATTGAATCAACCATTTCAGATAAAATTATGCTATATCGTGGCCTAATGCACCTGGTACCCAGTGTCTTATATGCACTTTAATACCTAAAAGCTGTGAACTCCATGAAAGCATGAATGGTTTCCTTCTTTGTATCCCCAATGCTTAGCCCAGTGCCTGGCACATTGTAGCCTGGCACATTGTATGGCCTGGACAAATGCTAGCTGACTGATCAAATCACTGACTCAGGTCACAGCTATCCATGCCTTCTCAGCCTGTGTAATTTATAGATATGTATTTCTATAAATCTTCTTTAGAGGAAGCATCTAATACATTTGAGGTCTTATACTAGAGATCTCAATATGTTGTGGATATGAGTGTAACATTTGGGCTGCCCGTCCACTATATCCCCCATATATGAACAGCCCAACTCCTTTTCCAAACATAATTGCCAGATAGATACATACAGGTCTTTGATAGATGATTAGCTATATAGATGGATAGATGATGGATACATATAGATACACAATAGGTGATAGATAAATATGATCAATAGATAGATGCATATAGAGACATGATAGATTATTAGATAGACATGATCAATAGATAGATGCACATAGATAAATGAAAGATAATTTGATGGATAGATGATAGATATTATCAATAGACAGATAGATGTATATAGATGCATGATAGATATTAGATAGATAGATAGAAAATACAGTAGCAGCCCTGGCATAGTAGATAGGAAATTGGGTCAGGAAGACCTAGGTTAGGTCATGAAGACTTCTGACATATATTGGCTGTGTGACTCTAAGCAAGTCACACAACCACTCAGTATCCTGAGCAACTCCAGGGTTGTAAGTTGTGGGGCAGATGCTGATCTGCATTAGTAGTCATATTGGTGGAGGAAATTTCTACACCAGGAGTTCCCACTCAACCAAAATCAGTTTCTTGATATGATGACCCTTGATGAATGTTATATAAATTAAACTAAAGCACTAAATTTAAGCATGGACTTCTCCCAAAAAGTGCTATCTACAAAGTTTCTGAAAGTGATTTTTAAAACATTATTTGACTGCATCACCTCTCTTTGCAATAAACTCCAGTGGCTACTTACTGACTCTAGGCTAAAATATAAATTTTTTCACTCTCCAGCTTCCTATAATTTTTTTTTGTACTTGTTGCTTTACCTGTACCTTGCCAAGGAAGAAGCATCCCTAGGCAGCCATTCTTTCACATTCTAGGGATCAGTTTCTAGCTGCCTGACTTTGGTACAACTCTATCTTGAGCCTGAAGCCCCATGTAGGGACTCAAAAGAAATCCAAGGTACACAAATTTAGAGAATCCAACCCAAATGTCCACGTGGACTATTTGTGCTCAACCTATGCTAGAGCATTCTGAGCTTGTATTGGTCTGATCAGCCACAGTCAGGCACATTATAACTTGACTTTGTGATAGTGATGTCATTTTGGTCATCTTCAAGAATGAAGGACAACTACCAACAAACCAACTAACCAACCTAAACTCATTCTTCAGTGCTTAACATTTTACTCACCACACAATATTCATTGGCCATGTTTTCTGTGTTCAGAAGTTCTGGGCAGTTTTCTTTCTTGCATTATGGTGTTCAGGTTTTTTGACTTATTTTGGTCTTCTGGGAGATCTATAACCTTTAAGTTGTCCCCATTCATCTTGTCTTTAAAATCAATACACTTTGACTATATAAAGATTATGTTTTATTTTAATGTTATTGGTTTTTGTTTTACTTTTCCAGATTGTCTTTTACTTCTGCGTATTTGAATTCCAAGTCTGTTGCGCTCTCTCTCTCTTTTTCTTTTTTTTTTTTTGTTTTTGTTTTTGGAAGGGGGAAGGCAATCGGGGGTTAAGTGACTTGCCCAATGTCACACAGCTAGTAAGTGTGTCAAGTGTCTGAGGTCGGATTTGAACTCAGGTCCTCCTGACTCCAGGGCCGGTGCTAGCTGCCCCTCTCTTTCCTTAGTGAGATTTGTCTCAATGGATTCAAGAATCAGATTTTTTTTTATTCTGCTGATTATTTCTACTGAGCAGGCCATAAATTCTGCATTTGCAATTCTTATCTCTCTTTTAAGATATTCAGGAATATTCTGCTGTGGTTCCATGCTACCTTGGAAATGCATGGGATCTGTTGCCTCATTAGGTGTCAATTAATTTTCCTTTGTCTTACAACATTAATTCATAGATGTTTGGATTCATTTAATTAATATAGATACCACATTCACTTTTGTTATTAATACCTTCACTGCTGGTTTATCTGCTTATACCCAAGGTATAAGTTTTCTTCCTCTTGACATTATTGGTAATTTCATTCTCTGTAAGGAAAAGAGATATAATTTCCTTATTATTTCCTTATTACTCCTTATTACAGAGATAATATTTCCTTATTACTTGCTTTCTGATTCCTTCCCTCTGATGGCAGTTTCCTCTGGGGCTATACCTCAAAACTGTCTCAGCCTCCTCCTACTCTTGGAGATTCATGTTTTGCTGGCTATGATTTCTGCTTAAGTGACTTCTTGTGGGACAGACCTGATCTCAGCTGGATGCCAGTCTCTTTCCCTAAAGGCCTAGTGGACTGCCACATACACTGGCTCTTGCCCTTCTTTTCCTCAGTTCTTTGAGATTTGTTATAGAACATAGTACAGCTGTGCTGCTGTTCTAGACAAAGCAAGCTTTTGTCTGTTTTTTGTTTGTTGGTTTGTTTTTTTTTCCAGCATGGAGGTGAGAGTAGACAGAGCTTCCAGAGAGTGGTGGCTGGTGGAGGACAGGGTTCTGAGTGAGTGTTTGTTGGGGATTAGCTTTTCTTGCTGTTATTTCATCAGGCTACTACCGTGTTAGGGTTCTTGGTGTCTTAGACTGTGAAGACAGTCTGAAATTGCTTTATTTATTGTTATTATTTATTTATTTTTGCCCAATTCTTATTTTGGAGAGGTTTGGGAAGCCACAAGGACTGGAGAGTATTCACCCCTCCATCTTGTTGATTAGATGACCTCTTTCATTTTATTCTGAATGCTCTGTGGTATGGTTTCTAATTTTATCATTCAACCAATACTGCTGTTTTCTAAAGTTGCCAAATGATTTCTCAAGTGTCAAATCTAATGGCTTTTTCTCAGTCCTCATCCTTCTTGATCTCTCTGAAGCCTCTGACAAAGCTTACTACTCACATCTCCTTAATTTCTTCTCTTCGATACTCTCTTCTTTCTAAGTTTTCAGAGCACTGCTCTTTCCTAGTTCTCTTCCTACTTCTCTTCAGTCACCTTTGTATCATCTTTACTGAGTTCATATTCACTAACCCTAGGAGTTCCCCAGGGCTCTTCTCTTCTCCCTCCATATTTACTTCACTTGGTGATTTCATCAGCTCCCATGGATTAAATTATCATCTCTATGTGGGTGATTCTTGGATCTACTTGTCTAGCCATAATCTCTTTTTCTTAACCTCTAGTTTCGTATCTCCAGCTGCCTTTTGGCACCTTGAACTGGAAGCCAGTATATTCAAAATGAAACTCACTAACTTTCCACCAAACAACCCTCTCTTCTTCCTAACTTCTCTGTTACTGTCACGGGCACCGCCATTGTCTCAATCACTCAGGCTCACAATCTTGGTATCATCCTCTACTCCTTTCTCTCACCACCCATGGTCAATAAATTGACAAGGCCTGTTATTTCTACCTCATATACTCCCTTTTCTCCCCTGATACTGCTACTACCTTGGTGTAAAGCCTCATTTTATGCTCATAATATTGCTGGGGCTTGCTAGTTGGCCTCTCTGTCTCAAATCTCTATCCACTCTACATCTTCCACTTAGCTGTCAAATTATTCTTGACAAGAGTAGTGCTGACCATATGACAAGCCCTCCATCCTTGGCTTCCTTCAGTAAACTGCTGTGGCTCCCTCTTGCCTCTAAGATAAAATGTAAAATCCCCTGCTTGGTTTTTAAAACCTTTTATAATATCTCCTCCCTTTCTACCTCTACAATTGTATTTTATCTTGCTCTCCCCCACTTACTCTGAGAGCCAGTAACACTGACTGGCCTCCTTGCTCTTCCTTTCACAGGAAACTCTATCTCCTGACTCCGGGCATTTTCACTTGCTGTCCCTCCGTGCTCTTCTTACCTCCATCTTCATCTTCCTCCAAATCTTAGAAAAAATCTGAGACTTGCAAAAAAAAACCTAGAATTCTTTTCCAATTTGTCTTAATCTTAATGCTCTCCTCCTGAGAATAACAATTTACCTTGTGCATATCTTGATTGTACATAGTTGTTTGATATTGCCTCTCTCATTAGACTGAGCTCCTTGAGAGCACCATGCATGTGTGTGTGTGTGTGTGTGTGTGTGTGTGTGTGTGTGTGTTCTTTGTATCACCAGGTCTTCATGTACCCTCAGTAGCTGGCACATAGTAGGTGCTTAATAAATGCTTGCTGACTTGACTTGTCTTCACAGTCGGGCCCCCACCTATCTTTCCAGCCTCCTTATACATGACTCCCCACTATAACCCAAACATAATGGCCAGCTTGTATTTCCTTTCACATAGCCCCCTATTTCCTGCCTCCCATAGCTTTGCACTTGCATCTCCCCTGCCTGGAATATACTCCCTATTCCCATCCCTCATTTCCTTCTGATATGGCTAAATCACCACTTTCTACGTGGAACCTTTCCTGATCTCTATGAAGTAAGGGAATTACTTTGTCTCTTGTATTTTTGTGTTCGTAGTTAATATTTTTATATTTATTTCCTAAGCATTATTGTACCTAATTAAGCCTCTTGTGTATATGGATGGTCTCATTCTTTGTAACCCTGATGCCTACCTCTGGGCCTTATACGCATAGGACCCTATGTACATAGTAGGCACTTAATAAATTATTGTTGATTGATTGACCAAGTACGTGTTGTCCTCATTTCAAATGTTCTCAATTCTGTTGCAAATCCTAGAGGCACCACCAATAACCAGGGAAGCCATTTGAGCAAAAGAATTGAGACACCAGGAGGCAGCAGGAACAATGCCTTTGAAACCATTCATGCTCTCCCCCTAACCCAATCCCTGCTGGGCAGCCACTCGGGACCCCATGCCAAAGGGCTTTGGAAGTAGCAGCCCCCTCCAACACAGGTCACTGGCCTGCCTCTAAACCAGACTCAACATTATCATTCAACCCCAGGGAAAATGTGGCTTTGGAGGCTGACTCTGTAGGTGTGGCATTCCCTACCACCTTCTGAGCAGTCATAGCTTCTGATGGTCTGAAAAAGAAATCCTTTGCCACCCACGTCTTTGAAAATGTCGAAAGGTTCCATGTCAGAAACAGATATGGTTTTATCATTTGAAATAACATGAAAGATGTGTTTGTACATCAGGCATCTCCCTTCTACACTCTAGCTGGACTGGATCACTTGCCATTTGGACCCCCGGGCTTCCAGGATATGCCCTGCTGATCTTGGATATTGCTATTTGCCCTGAAGCCGCACACTCTGGAACGTCAGGCCATACTATCTGGCTTGCTGCAGTGCCTAAGGACCATTGGGCCTTTCTATGCAACCTATAGCTAAACACTCCTATAAATGAGGCCACTCAGTAGTGCGGTAGATGGAGGAGAGGGCCTAGAGTTAGGAAGGACCGAGTTCAAATTTGGCCTCAGATACTTACTAGCTGTGTGATCTTGGGCAAGTTGCTTAACCTCTGCTTGCCTCAGTTTCCTCAACTGTAAAATAGGGATCACAATAGCACCTAGGCCCCAGGTTGTTAGGAAGATTGTATGAGATAATGTTTGTAAAATGTTTAGCACAGTACCTTAGCACATAGAAAGTGCTATACAAATGTTATTTTATTATTATTATTCAATATGTTGTCTTCCCCTGTTAGAATACTAGCTCCTTGAGAGAGCAGACCATGTACTACTTTTCTATTTGTATCACCACGCCTTAGCACAATGCTTTGCACATAATAACCCCTTTATAAAATAATTTTCATTCATTAACTCATTCATTTCTAAGATAATAGACTTAGAGCTAGAAAGGACCTCAGTGTTCATGTAGTCCAAGTCTCTCATTTTATAGATAAAGAAACTGACACTGAGAGGTCACACGGCTAATACCCTAACCACTTAGTTCCTCAGCTCATTCACCTTCCATGAGCCATCCCTCCACCAACCTCAGCCACACACAAAGAGGGTAATACCCTTGATCTTGTCATCACCCACAAATGTACCACCTCTGTGTTCAAGAATTTGAAATTCCCCGTGTCTGACCACTGTCTACTGGCTTTTCACATCTACCTCACCTTCCCTTACAAAGTCCTACTCTTGATCTGCATTGTGACCTCCAATCCCTTGACCCCTTAATTTTCTCCCAAGCCATCTCTCCTGTACTAGTTACTCTTTCCTTTTCTCCTCATCTTGACCACTTGATGAACCAATTTAACCCTATACAGTCTCCCTCTCTTGAATCCCTAACCCCCTTATGATATGGCCCCTTATGCCTCAACCTTGGATCACTCCCACCATCCATCATTTACCTTCCTACACAACCACTGCTGAATGAAGGTACAGAAAATCACGTGCCTGCACTGATTGGGTCGCTACAAATTTGTTTTACATGACTTCAATTTGGTCCTCACTGCTGACCAGTCAATCTTACTGTACCTTATCTACTCTCCACAGGCATTCTTCCAAACCTTTTCTCCCCTCCTCAAATCTCTCATGGCTCCCCCCTTTTCTCAACAGAGAACTCTGCCTCATATTTTGCAGAAAAAAATGAGTCCACTTGATATGAATTTCTTCTTTTCCCCTCTTCCTCATCTTCTATCACTCAGATGCCTTCAGCCACTCTTCCTCCTTCATGCTTATCTCATACGAAGAGGTGCCTAATGCCTCTACTTTTTCAAGCATTCCCATTCCATCCCACCTCCTCCAACAGGTTATTCCCTCTACCATCCCCATTCTATCACTTATTTTCTATCTTTACCTCTCTACCAGCTCATTTCCTATTGTCCACAAACAGGCCCATGTCTCCCCTATGCTGAAAAAAAGCACCTCACTTGGTTTTTCTGTCCCCACTAACTATTGTTTTAAATCTCTTTTGTGCTTTGTAGCTAAAATCATGTCTAATGTCTTGCACAATATATGCTTCTATCACTCTCTTCATGTCCCTTTTAATCTGGTTTCCAACTTTATCATTCTTCTGAAACTTCTCTCTCCAAGGTTACTAATCATCTTTTAGTTGCAATCCAACAGTCTTTTCCCAATTCTCATATTCTCTTTAGTCTTCCTGCTACCTTGGACACTGTTAATCACTCTCCTCCTTGACACTTCTCTCTAGGTTTTCAGGGCACCATTTTCTCCTGGTTCTCCTCCTCTGTCTCCTTCACCGGGTCCTCCTCCAGAACACTCTCACCTTTTCCCTCAGGCTCTCTTCTCTTCTTCCTCTATACCTCTTTACTTGGTGATCTCATCAACTCCAATGGATTTAATTATCATCTGTATGCTGGTGATTGTCAAATCTACCTGTTCTGCCTCAATTTGTCTGCTGACCTCCAATCTCAAATCACACTTTTAGACATCCCAAGCTATATATCTGGTAGACATTTTAAAATATGTCCAAAACAGAACTCATTATCTTTCCCCCAAAACTTTTCCCTCCTTTTCCCACCTTCTCTGTCACAGTAGAGAACAACACCATCCTCCCAGTCCCTGAGACTTCTAGGAATCATCCTGGACTCCTCACTATCTCTCACCCTCACCCCCTCCCTATATCCAAGTTGTCACCAAGGCCTGCTGATTTCACCTGTATAATATAAGTACCTTTCTGTCCTCTGACACTGCCCCCTACTCTGGTGCAGACCCTTATCACCTCATTCTTGTATTATTGCAATACCTGCTGGTGGGTCTGCCTGCCTCAAATCTCTACCCACTCTAATCCATCCTCTATTCAGCCACCGAAGTGATTTTCCTAAAACACAAGTCTGATCATGTCACTTGGACCCTGCTCCCCCACTCTCACCCCCAACCTCACCCCACTCAGTAAACTATGGGGACTTCCCACTGCTTCTATGATCAAACACAAAATTTCTAGCCTGACATTCAAAGCCCTTCATAACAAAGCTCTTGCTTACCCTTCCAGTCTTCATACCCACTCCTTAACACGTACTCTTTGGTCCTGTGGCACTGGACTCCTGGCTATTGCATGAAAAGGACACTCCATCTCTTGACTCTAGGCTTCTCAGGCTGTCCTTCTATTCCTGGAATGCTTTTCCTTTTCCACTCCAGTTACTGACCTCTCTGGCTTCCTTTAAGTCCTAATGAAAATCTCACCTTCTACAGGAAGCCTTTCCCAACTTCTATTAATTCCAGTGCCAGATTCTCTCTGTTAACTATTTCCTATTTATCCTGTACATAGCTTGCTTTGTATATATTTGTTTACATGTTGTTTCCTTCTCTTTAGATTATAAGCTCCTTGAGGACAGGGACTATCTTTTGCCTCTTTTTTTTATCCTCAGAACTTAGCACAGTGCGTGGCACGTAGTAGGCATTTACAGAATCAAACATTTATTATGTATGGGATGAACTCTGTCTAAAAACTGAATTGATTCACTCCTGGAAGAACTGAAACATTCATATTTACAGACTCACTAAGAATGAAACCAGGGCAGCCAGGTGGCCCAGTAGATAGAGTACTGGGCCTGGAGACAGGAAGACTGATCTTCCTGAGTTCAAATCCGGCCTCAGACTTTTACTAGTTGCGTGACCCTGGGGAATTCACTTCATTCTGTTTGCCTCAGTTTCCTTATCTGTAAAACGAGCTGGAGAAGTAAATGGCAGACCACTCCAATATCTTTGCCAAGAACACCGCAAATGGGTCATGAAGAGTTGGACACGAATGAAAAATGCCTGAACAACAACAACATAAATGAAACCAAAATCATAAAGAGTTTGCAGGAAAAAAAAGGAGGGATGGCTCAGAGGTTCTCTTTGGAGAGACAAATAAAGGAGTTGGCAGTGGCAACACCCTACCCCACCAGTGTGATGACTGCTGGGACCAAAGTTACAAAGCGAGAGCCAATAATTTTAGAGACGGGGTATGTCAACCGTGATTTTGAGCAAGATATTTTTAAGGTTAAAAGTTTGACTTACATGCCAAGGATCTAAGGTTGTCTTTTATTGCAATAGACAGTAAAGACTTTCTTCACAAGGAGGCATATCAAAGCATAAAAATAAAGATCCTGATGGTCATTTCTGTTGGGCCAGAATATTTCTAAGGAACAAAATATAAGGCAAAGCCCCAGTGCTCAAAAACCTTGTTGATAATGAGGACACAACAGAAGTTCTAAAAGTTCTGGGGCAAGTGACAATCAAATCAAACAACCCTAAATCAGAGGCTAAGGCCACACAAAGTAATTCTTCCTCACTTTATTTTGGAGGTCAGAATTTTGATTTTTATAGAATAAAACTAAGTGGGTAAAGCAAATAAAGATTGTGAAGGTGGCATGTTTTTCATAGCCAGCAAACTGTTGTAAGACATGGAAATGCTAATCCCAGCTCAATTATGATATTAGAACCACTATTTAACCATTAACATCTCAGAAGTTTTATCTGTAATAGGGGCAGGTAGGTGGTGCAGTGGATAGAGTATGGAGCCTGGAATCAGAAATACCTGAGTTCGAATTAGCCTCAGTCACTTACTAGCTGTGTGACCCTGGGCAAGTCATTTAACCCTGTTTGCCTCAGTTTCCTCATCTGTAAAATGAGCTGGAGAAGGAAATAGCAAAGCACTCTAGTATATTTTTGCTAAGAAAACCCCAAATGGGGTCATGAAGAATTGGAAAGGATTGAAATGACCAAACAACAGCAAGGGAGCAGTTAGGTGTCAGGATGCTAGAGATGGAGTCAGGACTATTACAGTCTGAATCCAGCCTCAGACACTTACTAGCTGTATGATCCTGGGCAAATTGCTTATGCTCTCCTAGCCTCAGTTTCCTCATCTGCAATATGGGGATAATAAGAGCATCTACCTCACATAACCTGTCCTAGTCTCTGTTTGATCACCTGTAAAGAGGGTATTAAGACCACCTATCTTGAAGGATTGTTACAAAGATTAAATAAGATGGCATGTAGATGTTTTTAAAAACTTAAAACACTAAATAAATAGTAGTTACTATTGTTATCATGACTACTTTTAATACCATTATCCCATGATTGACATACTTGTAAACCATTGAACTAGGAATATATTGACACTGGGTGCATTCATGCTTTTTAAACTTATTTTATTTTTAATTTATGGACTAAAACAAGCATTTCACCCTTTGCTATGAGTCATTTTACCTGATTCCTTGAGACTTTATTTTCTGTTACAGGGTGATGGCTGCCAACATTTAAGGAAATAAAATAACCCCTACAAGCATGTTACTCCTCCCACATAACATAATGCCCTTACACCAATGCACAAAGGAGCTGGGAGTTGTCAGCCTAGGAAACCTCTCCATCAATGCAGACTGCAAACAAGAATCTATGACTTAGTAAAGAAAAACCTAGGGAGTTGCTGGAGGTCCATAAAGGTAAAGTGACTTGCCAAGAGTCACCTAACTGGTAATTGTTAGAGCCTGGATTTATAACCAGATCTCTTGATTCCAAGTCCTTCTCTCCCCCCATGATACCATCTTGCCTCTGCCTTTACCTAGCTAATGTGTATTTCTAAGATGGAACTTCAAGGATTCATGATTTCGAATGTTGCAGAGTCCCTTCGCTGGTGCAGATCACAACTGTTCTAAACCTGAGAAGCTAGGGGTGGTGAATTACTCTAAGAAAAAAAAAATCCATAACTCCATTGTCAAACCTATAATGAGTTTCTCTCAATGTAGAGTGATAACCTGCCAAAAAATAATGCAGTGTACTACCGTGCCCACATGCAAAACCTTTACAGGCTGGTCAGATCTATGAGAGCTTGTGCTCAATTGGCATAGACATTCAGAACTCAGGTTCATATCCACACCATGATGAAGCGCCAGTGGAGGAAAGCAACACTGAAGGGGAAAATTCAAACAGATAAGGGAGCTATTTTGTGAAAAGTCAGTCTCTAGTGCTGATTAAATCATATCCCATACAAATGTGAAAGTTGGCTTTTCGAATTTTCCAGAGGCTAAAGATTGCTCCTATCAGTAAAGCAAATACAATTATAATAAACATTATTTATAATGATAAATTGGAGAGCAGATAGGTGACTCAGTGAATAGAGTACAGAGACTGGAGTCAGGAAGACCTGAGTTCAAATCCAGCCTCAGACACTTACTTAGCTGTGTGACCTTGGCAAACCACTTACCCCCATTTGCTTCAGTTTCCTCATAAAATGAGCTGGAGAAAGAAATCCAGTATCTTTGCCAAGAAAATCCCAAATGAAGAGTCAGACATGACTGAAATGACTCAACAAAAAGAACAAATAATCATAAATTCTATTTAGACACATTTAAACAAATCAATTCATTAAAATTTGATATCAGAACATTTTGTTCAACATAGGTATATACACCCTTAGAGGCTTGGAAGACCAAACTATAAACTTTAAATGCTTCTTAGAGTATTTCCCAAAGTGTCTCCCATGCATGCTAAAATCATAGAACATTAGATGACAGATGCCACCATGGAGATTTCTTTAAGGCACAGGAAGACTTCTATGAACTAATGCAGAGTAGAGTAAGAAGAAAGAGGAAAACAATACCACAATAAAAAAATGTAAAGAGAAAAAAACTTATGACACCAAATGCTTTATAATTTTAATGATCAAGCATGCTCCCCCTCCCAAAAAAGGAAAACACATTTCAATTCCTTCTTTACAGAGGTAGAGAACTATTGGAGTGGAACATTGTATGCACTTTCAGATGAAGTTTATGTATTGTTAGTGTTGTAGAATTTTTTTTAACCTTTCCCCCCCCTTTCATTTCTTCATAGTTACAAGGAGTGTTTCTTTGAGGTATGAGGTTAAAAGTATTTGGAAATGAAAGTGGTATGAAAATGAGAGAGATCAATGAATACTTTCAAAGAAATAATTATTTATAATTTTATTGATATACAGTGCCTCAGTGAAGTTATAACTATTTGACATGGCCAATAATGCTCCACAAACATACAAACAAATCCCTCACAAAATATTTTCTCTACAAACAGGTAAGCAAAACCGACTAAAGTAGTAATCACAACTTTAATTGTAGATAGTAATCTACTTTTGTTGTTTCCAACTGTTCAAACAGACAAGAGTTCTATCTAGATTTCAGTAAGTTAGCAAGCAATTATTAAGTGATGATCATGTGCCAGGGATAGTGCTAAGCACTGGGGATGTAAAGAAAGGCACCACAACAACTGCAAGTATTACTGCTGCCGCTGCTACTACTGTTACTGCTAATACTACTACTGCTGTTACTAGTACTGCTGTTACTGCTGCTGCTGCTACTGCTAATACTACTACTGCTGCTACTACTACTGCTGTTACTGCTAATACTACTACTGCTGCTACTACTACTGCTGTTACTGCTGCTATTGCTGCTGCTGTTACTCTGCTACTGCTACTACCGCTTCTGATGCTGCTGCCGCTCCTCCTCCTTCTCTTCCTCCTCTACCTACTACTATTACTACTACTACAGCCTCTGCTCTCCAGGAGCTCACCAGAATTATTTTGGCAACAGTTTTGTCTGTCTTTTGTGACCTTCATTTCATTGCCATTGTTTGTTTTTGAATGAAGAAAGCTGCATAAGAGTAATGCAAAAGGGGCAGCTAGGTGGCGCAGTGAGTAGAGAACTGGCCCTGGAGTCAGGAGGACCTGAGTTCAAATGCGACCTCAGACGCTTGACAGTAGCTGTGTGACCTTGGGCAACTCACTTAACCCCAACTGCCCTGCCAAAAAAAAAAAAAAAAGTAACGCAAAAGACATGAACAATCTTTCAATACGGGCAGTCAGAAGTTCTTCTGAATCCTACGCGTTCATGATTCCCTTTCTGTTTTTGATTTATCATTGTTTTTGTTCAGTCATTTCAGTCCTTTCTGACTCTTCGTAACCCCATTTGGGATTTTCCTGGCAAGGTAGTTTGTTATTTCCATTTCTAGTTCATAGATAAGGAAAGATATATAAGGAAACTGAGGCAAACGGGATAAGTGATTTGGTCACAGTGCTAGTAAGCATCTGAGGCCAGATTTGAACTCATATAGATGAGTCCTTGATTCTAGGCCCCAACACTCTACCCACTGCACCACCTAACTGCCTTTTTTTTGGTTTTTGTTTTTTATTTTTTTATATAGATCTCTGATTTCATTGTTTAAGAACTCTCAGGGGTAGAACTCTCAAAGAAAACATTTCCTTTCTACCAATGCAAATAGGCACTTATCCTACACATTATAGTCTTAAGAAGCTGGTTGATTGCATTGAGAGGTTAAATTACTTGTCCAGAGTCATATAACCAGCACGTGTCAGGTAAAGATTAGAACTCAGGACTTTCCGACTCTGAGGTCAGCTCTTTCTCCCCTTAGCTACACTGTCTTTCTCATTCTTTACAGTGAAATTAAAAAATTCCAACACAATTTATTCAGTCATTCCCTATTCATTGAGCAAATAATTCCCTATTCATTGGGCAAATAATTTGTGTATAGTTTTTTACTATTATTATTAAATATAATATATATATCACCTAAAATTTATATAGCACTTAAGGTTTTTCAAAGTACTTTATAAATATCATCTCATTTTATCTTCAAAACAACCCTGTTGTTGTATCATTATCTTCATTTTATAGACGAGGAAATTGAGGCATACTTAGATTCAGTGGCTTGTCCAAGATCACATAGCTAGAGAATGTCTGAGGTCAGATTTGAAGTCAAGTCGTCCTGATGCCAGATCCAAAATTCTATCTAATGCAATGCCATGCCTTTTCTTGCTGTGAACAATCTCTCTTTTCTTAATTTGTTTCTTGCTATTTCACAGTCTTCACCAAGATCCTTCAAATAGCAATATCACAAGCCTCAACAACATGGTATCAGAAGTCAAAATGAATCCAGATGGCCTGAAATGCTGCAATGTCAATGTCAAGTACCTATATATGGGGTACTGTGGGAGAAAAAAAAGGGAATGGAAGTTAATGGAAGGCTTTGAAGGGAAGAGGAAGAGGGAAAGGGAGAGGGAGAAGAGGAAAAAAGATGAGAGAAGAGGAAAGGAAAAGGGAAAAGAGGAGAGGAGAGGAAAGGGAAAGGAAGGGGGAAAACAGTCTGCTTTCATGGAGTAGTTATTAGTTTCCTAGCTGCAAAATAATGAGGTTAGACTAGGTCACAGATTTAGAGCTAACAGGGACATCAGAGGCCATCTAGGCCAAATCCCTCTTTTATAGGAAATGTAACTGAGGCCCCTTGAAATTAGGTGACTTGCCTAAAGTCACACAGCTAAATATCAGAGGCAAGATTTGAACCTAGGTTCTCCAATTCAGAGCCAGTACTCTTTCCACTATTTTAAGTAAAATTGAGATTCGTGTACTAGATCACGGGTTAATATTTAGAAGATATTCAGGACAAGTTCAGAGGAAGCGCTCAAATTCAGGGGTTTCTGATCCCATACCCTTTTGAACTGTGGACCATGGTCCTGGTCGTGTCTTTCCATTTTTCTTGACGATTTCAGACTTGAGGGATGTTCAGTAAAAAGCCATGAAGATGGAGATAGAGTGCCATGTAGGGATACATACATATACCCAGGAGGAACATACATGCCTAGATAAATGAATGAACAAATGAATAGAATATTTGTAAAATATTTCATTAATTAGTTTCTCCCACCCCAAATTTCAGCCAACTAGGTTATGCTTTTCTGAAGGAAGGTATCAGTACATTGTTTGGATCTCCCATGATGAATACATATGAGGAAAATGGATGTGAGTGGAAAAGCATGAGCAGGTGAAAGGCTGGTTTGGATAAGATGTAAACTCTGTTGTTGGAAGCAATGGCCAAATCAGTGAGACCTCAGGTCCCCTGGAGTATCCATATAAAAAAAGAGAGAACAACTATAAGACGTGCAATTCTGATGAAAAGATCAAATATTAACTATAAATTTGGAAGAGGAAGATTTTGATTAACAATTTATAAAATGTGTTCCGGAATATAAGTGATCTCTTTCTTCTAAATATACTTAATTTTTTATTCTGCTCACCTTTCAGTATTCATAATGTATTTCTTTCATGAAGTGTGGCCTTATTTGGATAAATTGTCCTACATGATCTTTTTGTATCATGTACACGGTATTGTTTTTAATGCTCCTAGTCATGCCAGGTATGATTTTGTCTTTAATTAAAGGATTTTCTATTGTATAGAAGTGGAATTTTTTAGCCACTCTGTCTTCTCTTGGAAAACAAACCACATCTCAGGGAAAAAAATGTTACACATAGAATTCATAGATGATAAGAAATTCATTCCACAAGTGGAGTAAGACCTTTAAAAGACCTTTATCTACCTCACGGAATAAATTTGATATGCCTTACAAACCATTATGCGAACTCTTCCTTTCTGCATGCAGATATAACTATCTCTCTAAAGTACTAACACCATAATTTCCATTCAGATGATGAAATTGCAATAAAAAACAGTTTATTATGCTACATTTGTATATGATTACATATTAGATTGTAGAAAGTTAACATTTATTTTGCTTCTACTAATAATCTTTTTCAAAATCTAATAAATCCAAGAAGCTTATAAACATGTTTAAACTAGGAAATCCATTCAGTTGGACATTATGCCCTGCTGGTGGTGCTGCTGAAGCTGGTCTGAAGCCTGGCTAAATATTTCTATTTCCTTACACTAGACACATGGGGACTCTACATCATTTCTATGCTTTATAATTTTGTTAGTTTTTGGTTTGGGGTAGGCTTTGTTGGTGGTAGTGGGGCATATGGAGACATGGTTTAAATCTGATTGTATTGATTTAAGAAACTCCAGGTGTGGACACTCCTCTGCATGCAGCCCATTAACTTACCTGTAACTTATAGTTATAAAGGGGCTTCTGGGTGATGCAGTAGATAGCGCCCTGGACCTGGAGTCATGAATACTTGAGGTCAAATCTACCTTAGACACTTACCAGTCTTGTGCCCTAAGCAAATCACTTCACCCTGTTTGCCTCGGTTTTTTCATCTATAAAATGAACTGGAGAAGGACATGGAAAACCATTTCAGTATCTTTGCCAAGAAAACTTCAAAAGAGGTCGTGTAAGAGTCGGAACCAAAATGACTGGACAACAACAACAACAGTCATAAAAAGTTGTCTGGGGGGCAACAAGAGGTTAGGTGACTTGCCTAAGGTCACATAGCTAATATGTTTCAGAGGTGGGACTTGAGAAGAGGCATTTCTGACTATGTAGAACATTGTCTGCCAAAATGAGGAAGTATACAGAAAGCACTCCAGTCCATAGCACTGTTTTGGAGATATCTTGGATAGAGGACATTAAGGTATCTTTTTTATTTTTCTTTAGAGCTTCTCTGCATCTTTTGTTGCACTATTATTGCCGGTTTTTCCACTGTATTTTATTCAAGTGATATAGCAGTTAGGACTATAAGGTTGAGCTTTCTCATGTAATAGCACTTAAAACACAAAAGGTTTAGAAATGCTCAACTCTCTAAACTTGATGAAGATTCACTCAATATTTTGTTATTTTATTGTAAAATAATTTGTTCAGCACTCAACTTCAAACAGCAAAACTAACAATATACTTTAGAGCTATTCACACATATTTAAGTTCTATTTAAGTTCTTCTCCTGTTTGTTGGTTTAATCATGTCTCTGTTTTTGTATCTATGGGCTTTGAATACAGGTTGTTAGCTAGGGGCAGTATGCCCAAATGGATAGAGAGTCAGAGGGAACTGGATTCAAATATTGTCCCTGACATATTCCAACTACTTGACCTTGGACAAGTTACTTAACATTTTGGCTCTCCTGGCAACTCTCTAAAGACTGTGAGTGGCAGAGTAGGTGACACTCCGTGCTGCTAAAAGAGATTTCTACATTAGAGTTCTCTACAGCAATTTAATCACAGACCTTAGTCTTTTCCTCTCCCAACCCCATCCCACCCTAAGTCAGTCTGTATGCTAGTCTTCTGGTTCTATTTTGTTTGAGATGTAGAGCTTTATAGGTCATTTCATATTTATTCATATATTTCATATTTATCATTTTAATCATTCTATTATATTCTATTATATGGATACAGCAGAGTTTACTTAGATATTCACCAACTGTTAGACCTATAAGTTGTTTCTAAATCTTGGCAAATATAGTGAATATATATGGCAAATATAGTGAATATATATAGCAAATATAGTGAAACATATGTGAATGTGTGTATGTATGCATATAAATAGACACATAAATAAATATACACATTGCTTATAATATAATATACAGAATATCATATATTGCTTATAATGTCTATTATAGGATATATTATACATACATGTATATATAATATTGCTTATAATCAAGCTCCAACCTGTATTTCTAAACTGATAGCACACAGCTCCCCATCATTTACTCTATATTTCAGCCCAAGTGGCCTACTTATTCTATAAGAAATTTCAGTTTTCATCTCTGTGCTTGTACCTTTTCCTGGAATACCTACCCTCCTTACCTCTGGAGGTGCTTTATACACACATATAGCGTAAGGTTGTTTTGATTTTATATACATACATACGGAAATAATGTAATATATAAATATAGATTATGAACATATATACAGAGATTACACATATCTCTATGCATATAATCTATATTATATAAGTATGTGATCGCTGTATAACTAGATGCATTATGTACATATGGCAAACCACTCTCTGATCCTTGCCAAGAAAACCCCATGGACAATATTGGCATGATATTGTCCATGGGGTCATAAAGAAGCAGACACAACTGAATAACTCAACAACAACATACATATGAATTATATGTATATATTCATATATATACATGTATGTTATACCTATAGGTTTATTCTATTATACATTATCTAATATATTACATATATGTGTTACATTGTGTTATATGTATATATTTTATACATACATATATAATCTATATGTGTATACTTGCCCAAATATGTAAATTTATATTATGTTACAACTATATATTATATTACACCTAATCTATGAGTCTAGTTGTTTATGCTCTCTCCCCAAATGATCATATATATATATATGTATATATCCATACTCATAATGTTTATGAATTATTTTATATTAGCTTTATCATATTTGCCAAAATTTTCAAAATTTTAATAAATAACTATTAATCACAAGATCAGTCATATAAATTCAATGTAAAATATTTCTTTTGAAGTGAATATACTAGTGATATAATAATTAATTCTAAGCTAATACTTGCAGGAAAAAATCTCTTAAATCACTGAATTTGGCAGCTGTACGAGGCAGCATGCAAGAGATCATCCAGTGCCATCTCCTCATTTTATTGTAAAGGAAGTTGGGGAAGAGAGAGATTAAGGGAGATCGCGTCCGAATTGCTGTGAGAACTCACTTTACATGATTCTTGCTATGGTGCTCTAGCTAGGTACTGGGAAAGTAAAGGCAAGATGAAATAGTGCCTGACCTCAAGAAGCTTTCATGGGAGAAAGAGAATAAATACACACCTAACTATATACAAAATATATATCAAGTAAATACAAATTAATTTCGGTGGGGACAGAGCGTGAATAACTGAGGTGGAGAGGGAATCAGAAAAGGTCTCTTGGAGAAGAAGTCCCACCAGTTATGCTTTGAAGAAGGCCAAGGATTCTTAAAGCAGAGGTGAAGAGGGAGAGTATTTCAGGGAATGGCACAGGCACAGATATTAAAAAAGGTGAGTGTGACTAGAACACAGAGTGATGAGGAGCAGTGGGCTATGAGTTTGGAAGTAGAGGCTGGAGCCTGATTATAAGGGCTTTGTTTAATTTAAAATGTTTATATGCCCAAATAGTAACAAGTAAACAGGCATCCCAAAAGCCCTTTAAAACTGATGCCATGTAAATTCCCCATCAGAGAGACATGTTATGTTCACTATATGTGTGCATCGATATTAATGAGAATTCAATATTGAGATCAAATATACAATACCCTGTCAAATGTTTAATAATTCTTCAGTGTCTAATTAGGTCCAAGAAAACTACACTTACGAGTGAATAATTGTAATTTCACATTAAATACAAAGTAATGAACCAGTGTAAATAGAATAATACTGAGAAGCCAATGGCTGCTTGGTTGAAAGCACCTTTCATTCTACTACAACCTTTTCAGGATGAAATTAGTCTTGGACACAAGGCACAAGGAGAGGAAATTTGTTTCATCTGCCGAATTATATGGAATTGCATAAACCATGGTTTTAAATCATTAATTTCTTTGCTTGGTCTGTGCAAAGGCTTGAGAGAAACTCAATTGTAGGAATCCACAATGAAAAGTTTCTATCTGGCAACATAAGCTATAAGAGCTACAGTTGAAAAGCTATAAAATGTAGGTCAGACACCTAAGAGTGGGTACTGTTCTTTGAAATGCAACTTGCTTTACATTCGCCATCTGTAAATATATCTCACCAAAGAAAACAGAAGGGGATGAAAGATGATGGATGAGTTCAAGGTAACTTTACTGGATTGTGAGGGAAAATAATTTGGTTTGTGATACATCAACAATCAGTTTCTCCTTTCTAACATACACAAACATAGACAAACGTGGTTTTCTTTGTAGAGAGCATGAGCAGGCCCTGTCCACCTGATCTGTGGAGATATGCCTCTTCGTGTTTTTATTTCTGTATGCACTGACTGATTCTGACCTCAGCGGTGCCTCCCCCTATTCCTTGAAAACCCTCTGTTGGGAACTGTTCATGGAACTAAGTGTGAATTGCCTGGAAATAAAAGAGAGTTCTAAGTGAGCAAAAATGGAAAGATAGTTGTTAAACGACTCCTCTTTGTTGCATTGTGTCCAAAAGATTTGATTTGATAATTTCAATGTTGAAAACGCGTTTATGGGTATTCCAATGGAAATTATTTGTAATTCACATTTTGGAACTAGTAATAGTTTGGTTCATATTAGTTAATAGACTGAAAGAATTTTATTGGTTGAAGATAGTTATATCAGAGCTCTTCTTTTTCATATCCTTATAAATTCAGAATTGTTCTATAGTTAAATTTTTTCTAATGTAAGTTTTTTTCAAAAAATAATTTAGTAGTTTGAAAAGCCTTCATTGCACATATTTATTGCTTTTTGTTTGCAATAAATAATTAAATATTTAAATATTGTTTTTATTAATATTAAATATAAATGTTAAATATTAAAATAATTAAATAAATAAATAAATTGAAATAAAAGGGTAGAAGTATGAGTGATGGATGGGAAGCTGCAAAGAAACAAATTGAGACAATTTAAGGAAGAAAACTAACTAATAACAGATTAGCTTAAAATGGGTGGGGGAGCCTGGGAGGTATTCGGGTCCTCCTCATAGGAGGTCTTCAGGATAAGGTCACATGTCACTTATATCACAACGGGGAATTCTTATTCAGAATCCTTTAGTTGGACTAGATAGCCAGGTTCATATCTGAAATCCTATGTTGATGTAAAATCCAAATGAAATTCTATAATGTCAATGTAGTAACCTGATATTTTCTGTTTTATTCATTAGTCCTTTTATTCATACAAGAGACATTTATTAAGGGCTTACTTACACTACTCAATGCACTACCAGGCAGAAGGGGAAAGCCAAAAGTACAGGACACTACTCCTGCTCTCAAGGACTTTACAATCTAGTAGGAGTGGTAGAACAAGAGAGTCCACACAAACAGAAAGGAAAATGGGGTAGGAAAGATGGAGAACAAAAGACAAAGAGAGAGTGCAAATGCAGGGGAGAGAGAGACAAAGACAGAGAGACAGAGAACAAGAAAGAGATGCAGAGAGACAGAGAGAGAGACAGGGAAAGAGAGAGACAGGCAGAGATGAAGAAAGAGACAGAGAGTGACAGAGACACAAAGAGAGAACATGGTTAATGAATGAGAACACGAAGTGCTTTGAGAACAATTCAATTCGATTCAACAAACGCTTGTTAAATGACTACTATATGCTAGGGGTTAGTAATTAAAAGATAATACTTAAAAAGTCCCCTGCCTTTATGGAGCTTATATTCCATTGGGAGGATTCCATGGATACAGATAAGATAAATATAATGTGAACTGGGAAGAGAAAGAGCTATATCAGCTGGCATAGTCATAAGGGGCTTTGTGGCTGTTGTGCTTAGTCTTTAAGGAAGCCAAGGATTCTCACAGATGGAGGTGAGGATGGAGAGCATTCCAGGCCATGAGGTACAGACTATCCAAAGGCATGGAACTGTGAAAGAGGATAATAAATTTGGATAACAGCTGGTACACCAGTTTAGCTAGTACATAATGTACATGAAAAGAAATAGTATGAAATAAATATAGAGAGGCATAAGGGAGCCAAAATGTGATGGGAATTAAATGCCAGGGTTTATATTTTGTCCTGGAGGTAATAAGGAACGATTGAAGTTTTTTGAGTAAGCTTGTAACATGTCCAGACCTATGCCCTATAAATATGACTTTGGTAGCTGTGTGAAAGAATTAGAGAGAGGAGAAACTGGAAACAGGAAGTCTAATCGAGAGAGCCTTTCAATGGTCTGAGTGACAAATGATGAGGGACTTAACTAGAATTCTAACTGTGAGTGGAGCAGTAGAACGATAGCACTTGACAACTAACTAACAAATGAAGGGTTGGAAAGAGTCTATAATGGCTCTGGTGTTACGAACTTGCGTGACTGGAAGAGGAGTGGTGCCCTCAACCAAAACAGGAAAGGAAAGGTTAGGGTAGGATGTTAGCGAGTACCATTTCTTATAGATCGAGTTCGTGAAAAGTACAGAACAATGAAGCGTCCTGTAAGCCGCTGATGTGGAAGTGGATCTCAGAGAAGGTATTAGGACTGAATATATAGATGAGGAGAACAATTTGCATAGAGATAATATTTAAATCCATAGCACTGATGAGATCAGAGTTTGTAGAGTAAGAGAAGAGACAAGAGGAGGGTCCAGGAAATGGCTGAGGGGGATGTCCATGTTGAACTGGAAGATGCTGGAGGATGGTCTAACAAAATCAGGCTGAGAAGGAGTGATCACAAAGGGATGAGGAAAACCAAAAGAGAGCAGTGTTATGGAAAGGGGGAGAGGAAAGATTTCACGTGGCCTAAAAATTCTAAATCAAATGTCTAGTGGAGAAAGAAATGACTAACCGCTCCAGTATCCTTGCCAAAAAAACCCCAAATGGGGTCACGAAGAGTCAGATACAACTGAAACACCTTAACAGCAGTTACAATGGCTATTGGATTTAGTAGTTAAGCCACGAAGAAAATGATCATCTCACTTTTCCATCTAACAACAAAACCTGCCTCTAAACACTTTTAAACTATGATTTTTTCCCTCTTTAAAAGAAGGGTCACAATTTTTAGACATATTTAATTTTAATCTAAAGCAATTTAGATTTCAGAAAGTGAACATTTGTATTAAATTATTTGTTGCTATCAGGCAGTAGGACTCTTTAAAAAGTTGATCCTTTCGGTCTCCTAAGAACTGGCTATCACTAGACTAACAATGTGCAGAGTTCCTATATAGCTCTGACAACACAGGGTTGCTTTTTGACATGAACTAATGTCCACTGGGACCTACCACTACCGAAGCCATCTTGCTATGCAGCGTAACCCAGGTGTGAACCTGCTTCTCTAGAGAAGGGCAGCTAATGCATTAACTCACTATGCCACCTAAGCCCTTCATTATTTTATCTTTCTGATCAGTATGTATTTAGTGTTTTCTCCGTAGCTGTGGTTACCAAGTTAGATTACCGAGTTGCCCTTCACTCTAACAACACACAGCCAAAGGGCTCCTTGATGAGTGCCCACCTATTAAAGCAAATAGGAAACATTATGAGAAACATGCTTTATGAGAGAATTTACATTTGGGAATAATGTGATAAAGTCTTTTTTTTTCTTATGTTATTTCCAATTAGAAACACCATGAGAAAGCATGTTTCTCATTATATTTCCTATTTGCTCAAGTGTGTGCACATGCCAAGGGAGCAGTCTAAAGGAAGACAGGGCCTTGGAGTTAAGAATAGCCAGTAAAGCAGGTGAGAGATAATTCATTTCTATTTCTAAATCAGTAAAGCCTTTCAAAATATTTGGCTCAAACTTGGAATAAAAAGAACAGGAATCTAGGAAATGTCATGATGACGCACCTCTTAGAGTCACTTAACTACTTAAAGGCAAAAAATCCTTTTCATAGCATTATAGATTTAGAGTTGGAATGAACCTTTGACATCATGGGATGAGTGAGGACTAGATCTGAAGGTCGAGGACCTGGGTTCAAGTCCTACCTATTTCTTGTTACTTGAATCCCCTTGGACAAGTCACTTCCTAGGACTCAATTATTCCTAGGACTCAGTGTGTTGGAGAAGATGACCTCTAATATCCCAGGCTCTAAATCTATGATCTAGTCTAACTCCATCGTTTTGCAACTATGAAAATGAAGAACCAGGGGTTTGATCAGTAGAATATAAATAGTACTTTGACAGCAAGGGATCTTTGAATTCTTAAGTCTAGTACAGTCAGGTGAATCAATTAGTTTGGACAAGCTCCTTAAAGCTGAAGATTAAATTTTGAGGGTGAAATCAGGAAACTACAAATCGGGGCTTGATTTATTGTTTTAGTGATTGTCTAGACTTAAGAAAGTAACAGAGAAAATGTTAATAATATAGATTAAACTTAAAAAGTGTATCCTATGTACATTTTCCCCCCATGGAGAGTGGGTTGTTAAACATTTATTAGCAAATCCCTGACAGTATAGGTAATTCATACGTATTTGTCAAATTGAATAACCTAGGATATTTGTAGAAACTTATGCAGAGTGAGGTAAGCAGAATTAGAAGAACAATTTACACAACATTATAAAGACACTAAACTGAAAGAATTAAGAACGCTAATCAATGCAGTGACCACCCATGACAGAGGACATGGGGGAAGCCTGCCACCTCAATGGGGAGGGAATGGACTCAAGATCCAGAATGAGACATACATTTTTGGATAAGTCTGAATATAGAAAAAATATTTGTTAATTGGGAAAAATGACCCCGCAGAGGGGGTAGGTAACAGAGCAGGTATTCCAGCCAGGCTTTAAAGTTCTTTTTCCCCCTGTTTCATGATATTCCTCTTTGCATTCAGGTTCTCTTTATTGGAAATTTCAAGGGCCAAATGAGTCATCTAAAATTGGAATGTCTATGTTTCTTATGGTGCCTGGTGGCCTTCACAGTCATGTTCTTCATTTCAGGAAAAAGAGGGGAATTTTGCAAAGTCCTGATGAGTTTCATTTTTCTTCTGGCCACATGTGAATGCTTACACTGCTTATTTAGTTTTCCACTTGCAAGTATCACCCATGGTCTCAATTTCAGCTTTTCTAGCTAAAACTATCCCTACTTTTGTTAATTCAAGTGGGCTTTTGTAAGTAACTCCCATTCCTGCTGCTTCCACCCTTGACTATGTCAGACCAAGGCAGCTACTCATGTGTATCCTTTCCTCTACTGGTCCCATATTTAATTTTGGTTAGAGGTTGGCATTTTATGCAGACTAGCATAGTCTATGATTGGAATAAGTGGCACAGGATGGAGAGAGCTTTCTGCAGACAACTTGTCACTGAGAGCCTCACACTGACTGACCATCCACGTTTGCTTTCCTTGGCATGCATGCTGTAATGACTATTTTTTTTCTGCCATGTCAGTCAGGAAATTGGGTACTATCTGAGGATGTGGGTATATTTTATGAAGATGCAGTGAGTGATAAGCTTCATGAAGAGAAGAATCCATGCACTGGGTACTTGAGCTTATGTAAGATTTCAATTCCAAAACCTAAAAGAGATTTTAAAAATGATTCTATTATAGCCACGTAGTTCCCTAATTCCAAAGGTTCTGGAAAAGCAGGAATACATGTACAACAGGAGAGGGTGTAGAATATGAACTTCATGAGGTCAGGTTTTGCTTTTATATCCTCAGGAGCACATAGTAGGAGTTTATTGAGTGCTTGTTGGATTGAACTCAGTTCTTTGAGTATTTTTTAAAATTTGTTGCTAATTAAGAATATTATTACATGTAAAGATTTTGATTACTTATTTATACCAATGGGAACTTTCATCTTGAATGATATTTTTAAATGTCTACAGTGTGAGACACTGTACCAGATGCTACAAAAAGTTTCATTCTTTTATCCTGCTCAGGGTATGGGGAAGCAGTGTGGTATGGTAGAAAAAAATGATGGATTGGGAGTCAGAAGATCTGGGTCCAAATTCATATTTAGCCATTTACTACCTGTGTAACCTTGGACAAGTCAGTTAACCTCCTCTCTGGGATTCAGAGGTGGTACAGCAGATAGAGTGGCAGGTCTGGGTCAGGAAAACCTGAGTTTAAATCTGACCTCAGATACTTTACTAGCTGTGTGATCCTAAATATGTCACTTAACCCAGTATGCCTCAGTTTTCTCATCTGTAAAATGAACTGGAGAAGGAAATGGCAAACTACTCCTGTATCTTTGCTAAGAAAACCCCAGATAGGATTACAAAGAGTCAGACAGGACTAAAACAACTGAATTCCAACAACAGAATGAGGAAATTGGGCTATTATACCTCTAAGACCCCTTCTGCTTCTAGATCTCTGTATTATCCAATGAGAAAGGTATTTTGTGAGGATCCTCAGTTCTTTTTTTCCCACCAGAAACAAAGTTTTTTTTTTATCTATACCATTTTATTTGGACATCATTTTTTCATGTTACAGATTTTTTTCTTTTGATTCTCCTGGAGTCTTCTGAGTAATTTTGTAGTTAAAATGAGAAGTCTTATTTTTCCCCCCTGAAATAATACTATATCTGCTTCTTTCTTTTCACAACATTTGTAAGGCTATTTCTACATTATTTATTTTTTAATTCTTTCCAAAGGATGCAAACAAATTTTATCCTTTTATTATACTTTAGGATACAGAGGATGTATAAAGGGAAGGGTTTTCTTATTTTAAGAAGTTAGAGATATCAGTCAGAAGGGGAGAAAAGCAATTACATTCCTCAAGAAAGAAAAAAAAAACCAAAATCTTTTTGAAAGAGTATGATAAAAAAGGAAAGAATATTATATATAAAAGTAATATAAAGGATCTTTCTTTTTGGTCCATACCTTTAATCTTTATCCTGGTTATCTTTTATCCATAAAGCATTTTTTCTTTGATTATTTTTTCTTTATTCATGTACTAATTTCTAAGTAATAGCCGCTACCTCATTGGTTGTTGTGAGGGTAAGATATGTTAACATTTGTAAAACACTTTGCAAATCCAACAATGCTATCTAAATGTAGCCATTCTTGTTATTACGGCATTACTATTTCTTCCCAGGCTGAGGTAAATTAAAATGTAGCACCCCTATTACTAGTGGCTTCTCTCTGGGATTACCTCCAATTTATCTTGTACATACACAGTTGTTTGCCTGTGATCTCCCCTATTAGAATGTGGGCTCCTTGAGGAAGGATACTTTGTATCCCTATGGCTTTGCACAGTACCTGGCTCATGGTAGGTGCTTAATAAATGCTTATTGCTATGGTATGGAAGCTAAAGAGAAATATAAAAGACTTTATCATTAGTTCTTACTGTCCCCAATTTGGGGTTCAATGGCGTTATTTCAAAATTTTGTGTAGGATTTTACAAAGTTTGATTTCTGATGAGAAGAAGAAAAGATGCTGGTGGTGGTGGTAGTGGGGAACCAGCTAAAATTGGCAGTGGGCAGCATGGTTCAAGTCTTCTTTCTTCCTTTAAATGCTTGCTTAATGTTGTTTACTTCTTGAGTCTGCTGCTGAATTTATCATTAGTCATTGTGGAACACAGAGCAGCTCCTGAACTTTAGTTTCTTTTGTTTTAAATGATCTATTTGGAATGAAGCCTACCCACATAGGCAGTATCTTCTCTTTAAAATAATATTGACGTGGAATATTGCCATATTTTAAGAAGCCTGTGAAATGGAGTACATTCATTGAGCATTCCTATTTGAATCACAGAAATTAGAAGTTATTGGGAAAAAAATATTAAGTACAAAGCTAATCAGCAGATTAGGTAGATGAATAGACCATTGATAAGCACCTACTATGTGCTCAGTGCTGTGATACAAATAGAAATAAGTAAGATGGTCCCTGCCTTCAAGCAGCTTCCATTTTCATGGTGAAGGACATTATATAAAGGGACACTGGAAAGAGAGTGAGGTGGAGATGATACCATCAGGGTAGCATAGTTTGGAGCTAATAACCCATGAAGTAGAGGGTTGGTTTTAGTCAAGGTAAGGTGAAAGCTTAATTATGAGACCCCAGGCTATTTCCCAGAGTAGAGTCCAAATTTAAGTGGGGAGGAGGTAAGAATGATTGGTTGAATGGTAGAAACATGGTTTGGAGCTGGTGACCAGAAATGAATTACAGTACTGACTACTGAAACAATTCCTTCTCCCTCCTATTCTTGGTGCACATGTATCTCTCACACTAATGATACTTTTTTTTTTAAAAAAAAAAAGCACTTTCCTATGTATTATTCAATTCAACAACTGAGTGAGTACTTATTATATAGCATAAAGCACTGTTCGAGTTATTAAAGGAGATACGGAGATCAAATAAGATATGATCTCTGTCTCTGTCTCCAAACATAATTTAGGAGTGAGAAATAAGATACACACAAGGGTATACTGATAAATGTTTAACAATGGGCTCTCCAAAACTGACACACTTTAAGTCTAATTTGCATTATTTTCTCCATCACTTTCTTAAGTCTAACCAACAAATGACACAACAAACCAAGCCCCATTTTATAGCATTTCCCAATTTTGAAGGTATGAATACTCATACTGAAAATTTAATAATTGGCTTTCATGTGAGTGGGCTCTAGTCCACCTCTGTAAAATATAAAATACATAACAAATAATACCAAAAAGCAATGAGACAACCCTATAAGTGATACATGGTAAGAAGATATGAGAATTCAGAGGTGATAAAGATAATTTCTAGCTGGTAAGATCAGGGGAAGCCTCATGGAGAAGGTAGCATTTGAGTGTGGCCTTGAAAGATAAGTAGAATTTCAAAAGTTAGAAGGATGGAAGGAAAGTATTACTTATTTAAGAAATATCATGAGCAATACTAGAGAGACTTAGGAAAATGCAAAGCATATTCAGATACTAGCATGTAGTACAGTTTGAAAAGCAAGTAGAAGTAGGGCTACGAGGCTGGAAATATAGGTTCAGACCAGAATTTGGAGAGCTCTGAAGAAGTTAGAACTAATCTAATAAGCAAGGGTAAGAGGATGAGGTTTTTAAGATGTAGGGCAACATAATTAGAGCCAGTCCTATAACAGTGTGTGGGAACACTCAGAGAGAGACTGGAAGATGCAAGATCACTATGAAGACTCCATCAATTGGGGAAAAATGAAAATATTACCTTCGTTAATGAGAATCCATTAATTCAAGGAGTTTGGAAGAGCACTCAAAGGAAAATTCAGGCATCTAAAGGAATTTATTTGTGGAAAAATAAAAGGATGGTCCCAAAGGGCACAGCAGATAGAAGCAGAGCAAACCTGTAGAGAGAGAGAACTGTTTTGGTCAGGAGTTAACGAGTCCAGCATGAAGTATAAGGGGAAAATGGGGCTTGTACTTGGAGTGGTAATTCTGGGTAGTAAGGACTGTAGAACCAAAAGGTTAGAAGGTGAGCTAATATTGAAGGCTACCAATTTGAAGATGGATAGTACTGAGCAGACAACATTTATTTAATGAGGAAGCTTACAGAATTAACCAGAATTTTCCCAATAGCCCCAGGTAGGGCAGATTTTGCTTTCTTACTCGGAAAAAATGTTGCCTAGGAATATTATGTGACTTGATTTAGAACACAGAGTAACTTAAAAGTTAGTTTAGGAAAGTCATAGGAAAAGGAAAAAGCCTCTTAAATCCTCATCTGGTATTTTTTACACACTTCTCAAGGCTCAAAATTCAAGGTTCGTACCAGCTTGAAAAGTTGGAAGGCTCAGAGAAAGCTGATGCTGCAAAAAGCTATTTATCCCTCTCTCCCATGTCCAACCTTCTGATCAATTCTTTCTTCCTCCTCCCTCCTCGATGGATGTTGACACACTTCATTTCCATCCTTTCAGGAAGGAGCTCATAGATCCTATGCCAATTGACCCTTGGTTGTGGGCTACCTCCCTCCAATTTCCTCCTTACACCTATATGAACTCTGTGAGTGGACATAGCCAAAATACTGTTTGGATGAACAGGGCATCACTGACCATAATCCCTCTGGTAAGATAGAGAACACTGGGCCTTATCACTTGTCAGACTATTTTACCCTCCAATCTGCTAGGTTTGCCAGCTGCTCCTCTGCTACACCCTCCAGGCCCTTGGCCATTGTGATCTCACATACCAATGTACCCTAAGGACCCTCTGGGCCTTGTCATTTGCCCTTTCATTGTACCATAAGGACTATCAGGCCTTTCTGTCCACTCCAAGATGAAACATCCTTTATGAATTATTTCCCCCATTAGACTGAATTCCTTGAGAGAAGGAGCTATCTCACCTTTTTATTTGTGTCCTCAGTGTTTATGGTGGGCACATAGTAGGTGTTTAATAAATAAAATTCATTTATTCATATTATATATTATACATACATTATACATTATCATGCAGTTCATTCATATAAGCCTGAAAAACATTACCTATTTATAGATTCCTTCTTTTTTTTTTTACCACAACCTATCATTTTAAAATTTTCCTATCTTTTCTTTTACTTTCTCCATAATTGTGGTCAGATATTGATTCTAGGTGTTACAGTCATGTATTCAAAACACTAGCAGCAAGTGCATTACCTGCTAGATCTTAGTCAGAAGAATGTAGATTGGTATATTCCAGAGGGGTTCCGCCCTAGGACTTTCAAGGGTTTCCAGATAGATGAGGCTCACTTTAATCTGGTTGTTTCCAGGTGCATTGGTAGCTAAGGTGGGGTTCCAGGTGAGGCCAATGAAGGGAGGCCTGATTATATCTTCACTCCCAAGTAGGCCCCAAACCCCTAGCTACTAGGTGCTAAGCCGATGTAGGTGCGAAGCCCTCAGGGTCATAAGGGGAGTTGCTAAGACAAGAGCCAATAGCAGGAGCTTAAGTTCTGGTTGCTCAGATGACATTTGATGATGGCCAAAGAGTGCATAAAAAGAGAAGACAGAGCTATTTGCTTAGGACTCTCATTCTTGGCTGTGTGCTGATGTGGAGACTCTGGGAAGCTGTAGTTAAGAGCCCTCCAGCTTATAAACCCAGATGTTCAGACTTTGTTAAACTCTGGTGACTATGCACTGATATTTGAATCAGACAAGGTCTGTCTGTTGATGTTTGTAATTTGTTTGTATTTGCTCTGAAGTTCAGAGTGCTGGCTTTTCCCCTGAACTAAGTGAATGGTATTTGTATACTGGATTAAAGTAAGATTGTTAACCCCTTAATGTTGCTTTCCTTAGTAAATCAGATCAAAACAATCTGGGCTTGCAGCATTCTGTGAGATGGTTGTTGTTGGTTTTACACCCCCCACAGCAGCTGCTAGCCGAATTGTTGCAACACCAGGGCTTCTTAAATATTTTTATCACTAGATCTCTTTTCACATTTCAGCAACATTTGTTGGCATTGCCTGGCCTGATGGCATGAGCACTGCAAAATGCGATGCTTTGTATTCAGAACCAAGGTTGCAGTAAAGTTGCTCTTTGCAAGATGGGCAAGCGCTACCAGAAACACTTCAAATTCATTATGCATTTGATTTTGAATTCATTTTTGTCGTTATGCATTTAGAAATCTGTTGCCACATTTTTTGTGACCCCATAGGGGGCTATGACCCACAGTTTAAGAAGTGCTGGTTTAGACCATGTCTTCTGGGCTTATTCTGAGCCCAATTAAACACCTTTACATTAGATCAAATCTTTTCTAGATTCCCTTAACAATCTGAGAGAAGTCCAGATTCTTTTAATACAAGGAAAAGTCATGAGTCTAGCATTTTCTTCAGAAATCATATATTACAGGATCTCAGAATCAAATGAAAGCAGAGATCACCTAGCCTAGCCTAACCCATATCTGGGCAGGAACAAGTAATTTACAACAAGTGATATACATAAAGTAAGAGTGGATGGAGAAAACATGAGACTTTTTTGAGATGGAATAAGCTACTTATTAACCCAGGAGAACTTGGAACTTTCAGTCGGTATGTCTCAATCAAATGACGGATTTGAATACATTTTGATGAGGTGTCTATTGCAATTCAAGTACTCACCACTAGATAATTTGGGGCTTGCAAAGTAGGAAAACCTGCATTTACGTTCACATGTTTCTCCATTATCTCCTTCAAGGTATCCACTTCCAAACACAACTACTTTGGAAAGTGACTTGCAAAAAAGTAGCCATCATATAAAAAAAATCAGTATGGATATTTTTTTACATTTAATCTATAAGGAGTAAGAAATGACAAAATGAAAAGTTATGAGTTTTTAATGTGCTTCTTATCATCTAAATATTCTGTGTTCCCCTGTGTTTAAGTTACTAAGTCATCTAATCTCACTGTGGGCTTGTGAACCTACTTTTATTTCATCCTCCATGACTGGGACCTGGAGGTATCCACACGTTGTGTATTGTTCTCATAGATTTTACCTGCAGACATAGTTGATGCTAATTTGATATTTAAAGATAACCAAGAAATTGGCTAAATGTTTCTTAATTAGTTAATTGCCTTTCCTAGTAATTTTTGTAAATAGTACTATTTATTCCTCACTTAGGTTTTGCTACAGTACCAGACCTTTTGTCTCTGTTCCTGCTTGTTGTTCAGTTGTGTCTGACTCTTCCTGACACCATTTGGGGTGTTCTCAGCAAAGATGCTGGAGTGGTTTGCCATTTCCTTCTCCAGCTCATTTTCCAGATAAGGAACTGAGACAGAGTTAAGTGACTTGCCCAGAGTCACACAACTAGTAAGTGTCTTATCATTTAACAGATACCTATTAAATGCTTGCCTTTGTGCTAGGCACTCTGTATACAAAGATAAAACAATTTAAAAAATAGTCCTTGCCCACATACAGCTAATAAGCGTCTGAGGATGGATTTGAACTCGGGTCTTCCTGACGGCAGGCCCAGTGCTCTCTCCACTGCACAAACTAGCTACCCCATTCCTGCTTCAGGCTCAATTAAAGCCAAAACGGAACTAAAAGTCTATAATATAACAACTGGAAGTCTTCCTGAGGGGTTTCCCTTCAAGAACTACCTCCTAACGTTATCATGAGGTTTGTTAGGTTACTATATGACTATCCTCACATCTTCCCCTACTAAACTCTCAAAATCTACATGCAAAATAAGGCAAAGTAGCACTAAGCTTCCTAGCTTATAGACCAGCCTGTCCCTTAAAGGAAGTTTACATAAAGGGGAGGGAGGAAAGGGAAGGCAACAAATATTTATTAAGTGCCAATTATGTGCCAGGCACTGTCCTAAGTGCTTTACAAATATCTCATTATTCAAAAGACTCCTTTTATTTTGAATGTAAGATTTTTAAACATATAAACACAGCAAAGTACATTTAAAGTATTTCCTGCCCTTTACCCAAGGGGTTGGCAAAGATGCCAAAGGACAGGATTTTATTTCCTACTAAGTAGAGCAGTAGTATAGTGTTGATTTGAGAGCATTATCACAAGTCATTTAAATAATTTTTGTTATCAATTTGGTACCCAGATTTGGTGCTCCTGAGAATTTTTCTATGCAGTTTTCATAATCAAAGGCTTCTTTGATGGCATAATCAAGTACAAGATAATGCAGGAACTCTCACTAACTCTAAAGCAGCATTATATTTCACATAGACTCCATTAAACCCGAAAATTACACCCCTGGTCATTCATTCCTGTAAATTAATTTTGACCTAATTCTAGCAAAAAGAAAGAGTTAGCTCATTCACACTTTCAATACCTCCTGACTAGTCCCAAACATATCTTAGCTATCATCAAAATCTGGCAGGTCCATAATCTCTTTTCTTAAATACCTTCATTAAAAACATGCTTATTAAATGTGTGTCAAAAATCAGAATTTGATTAGCTGTGTAGTTAATCTCCAATTAGTTTTGGAAATAGAAGTACATTATAATCTCTTTTCAACTATTAAAACAATTTCAAATTTGGTAAATTTCTGCTTATAATTGTGTAAAACAATGGCAAGTGTCTTTTCTAGATAATTATAACCAATCAATTATAATTTAATCTATTTTAATTCTACTTTGAGACTTTTTAAAAAGCCAAATATTATGCTGCTTGAATGTTGCTCATTCCATCATGTAATGGGCATGTAAAATGTAAGGCATAACATTTTTTTTTCAAAATGAAACTATTAACAATAGTGATAACAAATTAACGATGCTTCTAGGACATATAATTTGTGTTTCAGAAATCAAAGTCCACTGGCCAAGCTGATTTACAGGTTCTTTCCCTTCCCCCAAAATATTAACTATTCTAGTAGTTTCCCCAATGCTGAACCACTTTTATGCATCAATCCAACTTGATTTTAATGAATGTACAATAACAACAGCTAATATTTGCATAGTGCCTTAAATTCTGCAAAATATTTTATGTATGTAATCTTATTTGACACTCACAAATACCCTGCAAGGTGGGTGATACTGTATTCTCCATTTCACAGATGAGATAACTAAGGCTAAGAGAGAGTAATTACTTTCCCATGACAATGCAACTCTTAAATGTCTGAGGCAGGATTTGACCTCAGATCTTCCAAATTTCAAGTCCAGTACTCAACTCAGATGACATCACACGTATATGTATATACACATATATGATGTACATACCCATATGAATATGCATATTTATGAAAATACCTATTTACATACACATGATAGATACCTTACAGAAATAGGTAAAAGTTTTAAAAATTTACTTGAGAGAACAAAAAATTTAACAGATTAAAAGAAACAATGGAAAAAGTCAAAATCAAGGGTCAATGGCACTCTTCACTTGCTTTTCAGTCATGTCTGACTCTCTGTGACCTTATTTGGGGTTTTCTTGATAAAGACGTTGGAGTGGTTTGCCATTTCATTCTCCAGGTCATTTTACAGATGAGGAAACTGAGGCAAACAGGATTGAGTGACTTGCCCAGGGTCATACATCTAGTAAATATCTGAAGCTGGATTTGAACTCAGGTCTTCCTGACTCCAGGGCCTGTGCTCCATCCAATGTGCCACCTAGCTGCTGCTGGCAGTTCCAGACATGAAATGATATTAATAGACAGTAATCTTCAAATCTTATTTTTTTTAGTACAAGTTAAAAATAGAGCAGACTAGATAAGAAAATCAGAACTAACTGAACTTAATAATAGAGTATATGATAAACTTGAAAACATAAATTATCTGGGGAAGAATTCCTTATTGGACAACAATTGTTTGGAAAATGGAAAATGCTCTGGCAGAAATTCGGTTTAGAGTGAACATGCAGCCTCGAGGCCACATGTGCGGCCCTTTGACTGAATCCAAACTTCACAGAACAAATCCCCTTAGTAAAAGGATTTGTTCTGTAACACTTGGACTCAGTCAAAAGTCTGCACCCAAGGACCTAGAAAGCCACAAGTGGCCTCGAGGCCTCATGTTCCCCACCCCTGGTTTAGACCAACATTTTACATCATATGCCATATTTACATCATACACCACCATGTGCCATAAAGTTGATAATTACCTGAGTATTTTAGATCATAACATAAAAATTTCAGAAGAAAACAAAATCAGGTATTTTTCACTGTTATGATTAAAGAGCAGATTGAAGGTCATTTTAGAGGAAAGGACCACAGGGAGAGGATAGATAATAGAAAAGGCATGGATTTACAAAGTAATTCTGTCAAATATTCAAAAAGCAATTTCTGTGCAACAAATATTATTCTTAAAAACAAAAACAGGCAATACTTTATTACATTCTTTTTAAGACAAATGTCTTAAAACAAATAACAGAGAAACAGGTAAAGAGAAGTACAGATACCAAGGGTATACTTTAAAGAATTACAGATGAAAATCAAAATTTCATTTGGAAGGACAAAATGTTATAGAATAACAAGGAAATTATGAAAAAAAACTATAGATCAAAGGGCTATAACATTACCAGAAGTCCAAGTGTATTATAAATTAGTAATAGTCCAAACTATTTGATAATGGTTAAAAAAAGAAATGAAGACCAGTAGAATGGATTAAGTTACCAAAAAGCATAAGTAATTCAAAATAGTAGCTTAATTATTTTTATAAACCCAAGAACAAAAAGTTCTAAGGGAAGGGCCACTCCTCCCTTTTAAAAATAAGAACTGATAGAAAAATTAAGAATCAATTTGGCAGCAATTAAATTTAGACCAAAACTTTTCATTTTTGCGAAGCAAATGAAAGTATTACTGAAAGGAAATTGACAATAGCTGTGGAGAACAGATAATGAATCATACCTGCCTCTTCTTGATAGAGAGATAGCACAATAGTAGAGCAGAATGTCGTATACATTTTTACATGCGTTATCAGGTTTTTCTTAACTAATTTGTTGTGAAAAAATGTGCTCAGAAGAATAAAATGTACAAGTAAAGGCTTTCCTCATATGAGGTGTCTCCCATGCATATGTGGATGTTATAGAAGACTCCACAGTGGATGCAACCATGTAGACCGGTGTTTAAAAAATCAATGAACATCAATATCAAGAGAGACATCAATCAGGAAGGCTCAAGAAAGGTATTCTTAAGGGTAAAAGAGACTGTCCTAGGCAAGAACCAAAGAGAAGAAAGATTTCTGTTTGACATTGAGTTTCTCTAGATGCTCCTGCTAAGTAAAGTAAAATTAAGATAGTCCAAGTGAAGCAGTACAATGATGAGAGAACATGTAGCTGACTCTGATGAGTTAATATCACCAGGCATTCTGCTCTAAAATATCCTGGATCTCTCCAAAGAGCAGGTTGGTATGTTTCATTATCTTTTCTCAAACGCAATCACTAGTTTCCTTTTAGTTATCTTTTCATTTACTTTGTTGTAGTGGATGCATTGTTCTTTTGGCTCCGATATTTCACTCTGTATCAGGTGAAACACATCCCAGGATACTGACAGAATTGGCAATTATGACTGCTGAGTCATTGCCAGTGATCTTGAAAGATTGTTGAGAACAGGACAGGCACTATAGTACTGGAAAAGGGCAAATATTATCCAAATATTGAAAAAAGAGAGAGAGAAAAGAATAGGCTGCAAACTGGTTAGTTGGTGAACACAGAAGTAGCATCTAAAAAGAACCAGCATGGCTTCATCCATTAAAGGTCATGCCAGCTCAACCCATTTCCTTTCTTGATTGGATTACCAGATTGGTTGAACAATGTAGGTTTAAAGAAACATGCATGAAACATAAAAGTGCACACAGAGTTAAAAAAAAAAGGGCTAAGGGAAAATCTGTTCTGTTTCAGCTGGACTCAGAAAAGTAGGGGTAGCAGTTAAGATCACAAACAAGGCATTAGCAAAAATCAACTTGATTAGAAAAGACATATGGGGAAATATTGAATATATTGAAAGGAGCTATAGAAAATGAATTAATATTAAATGTTTATGCACCAAACGACATAGCTTCTAAATACTTAAAGGAAAGGCTAAGAATTTACAAAGAAAAATAGAAAGTAAAACTATGACAGTGGGGAACTACATATTTCTCAGTTATACATGTCATCTTTACAAAAATTAACCAAGTATAACATCAAGAAAACCTCACAAACATATGCAGAATAACAGTAATATTAAAAACCCCTTTCACTTACTGCAGGTCAGTAAATGCATTGAAGACATTTTTAATAAAAAAATGCATACATCTAAACACTTTCGTCTACAAAAGAAAGAACAGATTGGTGAACTGGTCATATAAGTAAACATTCTAGAGAAAACAAAAAAAAATTAATAGAATTTCAAAAATCAAGGAAGAGATGAATAAAACTTGAAGCAAAAGTAGAATTGACAAAATTCAAATCTATTTTTAAATAAGACAAATCATTAGCTAATTTTATTTTTTAAATGATAACAGAAAACCAAATTATCAGTATTAAACACAAAAAAGGAATAATAAGTAGTAAATCTTCATAGGGAACCCAATGCTTTCTTTCTTTATTTAATTTTTTAGTTTTCAGCATTGATTTTCACAAGAGTTTGAATTACAAATTTTCTCCCCATTTCTACTCTCCCCCCGCTCCAGGATGGCATGTATTCTGATTCCCCCATTCCACAGTCAGACCTCCCTTTGTCACTCCACTCCTCCCATTCCCTTTTCTCTTACTTTCTTGTAGGGCAAGATAGATTTCTATGCTCCATTGCCTGTATATCTTATTTCCTAGTTGCATGCAAAAACTTTTTTTTTTGAACGTCTGCTTTTAAAATTTTGAGTTGCAAATTCTCTCCCCTCCTCCCTCCCCACCTACCCTCCCTAAGAAGGCAAGCAATTCAACATAGGCCACATGTGTGTCATTATGTAAAACTCTTCCACAATACTCATGTTGTGAAAGACTAACTATATTTTCCTCCTTCCTATCCTATCCCCCTTTATTCATTTTTTCTCTCTTGACCCTGTCCCTTTTCGAAAGTGTTTGTTTTTGATTACCTCCTCCCCCATCTGCCCTCCCTTCTATCATCCCCCCCCTTTTTTTTTATCTTCTTCCTCCTTCTTTCCTGTGGGGTAAGATACCCAATTGAGTACGTATGGTATTCCCTCTTCAGGTCCAATCTGATGAGGGCAAGATTCACTCATTCCCCCTCACCTGCCTTCTCTTCTCTTTCTACAGAACTGCTTTTTCTTGCCACTTTTATGCGAGATAATGTACCCCATTCTATCTCTCCCTTTCTCCCTCTCTCGATGTATTCCTCTCTCATTCCTTAATTTAATTTTATTTTTTTAGTTATCATCCCTTCATATTCAACTCACTTTTGCCCTCTGTCAATATATAGATGTATATTCCCTTCACCTATCATAATACTGATGTCTCAAGAATTATACACATCATTTTTCCATGTAGGAATGCAAACAAAACAGTTCAATTTTAGTAAGTCCCTTACGATTTCCCTTTCTTGTTCACCTTTTCATGCTTCTCTTGATTCTTGTGTTTGACAGTCAAATTTTCTATTCAGCTCTGGTCTTTTCACTGAGAAAGCTTAAAGTCCTATTTTATTTATAATTTTTTAAATAATTTTATAATTTTTATAATTTTATAATTAATTTTTTATAATTATTTATAAAAGCTATTTTATTGAAAATCCGTATTTTGCCTTGGAGCCTGATACTCAGTTTTGCTGGATAGGTGATTCTTGGTTTTAATCCTAGCTGCATTGACCTCCAGAATATCATATTCCAAGCCCTTTGATCCCTTTATATAGAAGCTGATAGATCTTGTATTATCCTGCCTGTGTTCCCACAATACTCAAATTGTTTCTTTCTGGCTGCTTACAGTATTTTCTCTTTTTTTATTATTTAATATATTTAGTTTTCAGTGTTGATTTTCACAGGAGTTTGAATTACAAATTTTCTCCCCATTTCTACCCTTCCCCCCACACTCCAAGATGTCATATATTCTGGTTGTCCTGTTCCCCAGTCAGCCCTTCCTTCTGTCACCCCACTCCCTTCCCATCCTTTTTTCCCTTCCTTTCTTGTAGGGCAAGATAAATTTATACGCCCCATTGCCTGTGTATCTTACTTTCTGGTTGCATGCAAAAACTTTTTTGTATTTGTTTTTGAACATCTATTTTTTAAAACTTCGAGTTCCAAATTCTCTCCCTTCTTCCCTTCCCATCCACCCTCCCTAAGAAGTCAAGCAATTCAACATAGGCCACATGCATATCATTATGTATAACCTTTCCACAACACTCATGTTGTGAAAGACTAACTATATTTTGCTTCTTCCTAACCTATCCCCCTTTATTCAATTTTCTCCCTTGACCCTGTCCCTTTTCGAAAGTGTTGGTTTTTGATTACCTCCTCCCCCATCTGCCCTCCCTTCTATCATCCCCCCCTTTTTTATCTTCTTCCTCCTACTTTCCTGTGGGGTAAGATACCCAATTGAGTAT
>CM053623.1:110006575-110100705 GCA_028646595.1 Phalanger gymnotis
CCTCATTGACTTTTTGTAGCTCTTTTGCCATTTGAGTTAGTCTATTTTTTAAGGTGCTGTTTTCTTCAGTATATTTTTCAGTATATTTTTGGGTCTCCTTTAGCAAGTCATTGACTTGTTTTTCATGGTTTTCTCTCATCCTTCTCATTTCTCTTCCCAATTTTTCCTCTACTTCTCTAACTTTCTTTTCCATGCTCTTCCATGGCCTGAGACCAGTTCATGTTTTTCTTGGAGGCCTGGAGGCTCTTTGACTTTGTTGACTTCTTCTGGCTGTATATTTTGGTCTTCTTTGTCACCAAAGAAGGATTCCAGAGTCTGAGACTGAATCTGGGTGTGTTTTTGTTGCCTGGCCATGTTCCCAGCCAACTCACTTGACCCTTGAGTTTTTCAGCGGGGTATGACTGCTTGTAGACTAAAGAGTTCTATGTTCCAAGCCTGGGGATATGTGTCAGTTCTGCCACACCAGCACTCCTCCTTGCCCAAGAACCCCCAACCTGGACTGGACTTAGATCTTCAGCAGGCTCTTCACTTCTGCTCTGATCTGCTACTACCCACCAGGTGGGCCTGGGGCCGGAAGCAACTGCAGCTGTAGTTCTAAAGCTGCCCCACCTCCGCTGCCCCTGGGGCCGTGGCGGAACCACAAACTCTGTCCTAGTCTCCAGTAGCTTCTCCCACTAACCTACTCTGTTGTCCTTGGTGTTTGTGGGTTGAGTAGTCTGGTAATTGCCACAGCTCATTGATTCAGGATGATAGGGCCCGCTCCTCCCGGCTCCTGGTCTGGTGGGTCCACCCCGCCCATGCTGGGCTCTGCTCTAGTAGCTCCGCTCCCCTCCACTTCCAGCTCTGTGCACAAAAGACCTTACCCAGAGACCATCCAGGCTGTCCTGGGCTAGACCCCTGCTTCCCTATGCTATTTTGTGGGTTCTGCAGTTCTAGAATTGGTTCAGAGCCATTTTTTTATAGGTTTTTGGAGGGACTTGGCAGAAAGCTCATGCTAGTCCCTGCTTTCCAGTCACCATTTTGGCTCCACCCTGCTTACAGTATTTTCTCCTTGATCTGGGGGCTCTGGAATTTGGCAACAATATTCCTAGGAGTTTTCTTTTGGGGATCTTTTCAAGAGGCATTCGGTGGATTCTTTCAATTTCTATTTTACCCTCTAGTTCTAGAATATCAGGGCAGTTCTCCTTGATAATTTCTTGAAAGATGATTGTCTATGCTCTTCTTTTGATCATGGCTTTCAGGTAGTCCAATAATTTTTAAATTATCTCTCCTGCATCTATTCTCCAGGTCAGTGGTTTTTCCAATGAGATATTTCACATTGTCTTCCATTTTTTCATTTCTTTGGTTCTGTTTGATAATATCTTGATTTCTCATCAAGTCACTAGCTTCCATTTGCTCCAATCTCATTTTTAAGGTAGTATTTTCTTCAGTGGTCTTGTGGACATCCTTTTCCATTTGGCTAATTCTGCCTTTCAAGGCATTCTTCTCCTCATTGGCTTTTTGGAGCTCTTTTCCCATTTGAGTTAGTCTATTTTTTAAGGTGTTGTTTTCTATATTCTATTGTTTTTCTATTTCTGTATATTTTGGGGTCTCCTTTAGCTAGTCATTGACTTGTTTTTCATGGTTTTCTCACATCACTCTCATTTCTCTTCCCAATTATTCCTGTACTTCTCTAACTTGCTTTTCCAAATCTTTTTTGAGCTCTTCCATGACCTGAGACCAGTTCGTGTTTCTTCCAGTTCCTTGAAGGCTTTTGATGTAGGCTGTTTGACTTTGTTGAGTTCTTCTGGCTGTTTTGGTCTTCTTTGTCACCAAAGAAAGTTTCCAAAGTCTGAGTCTGAATCTGAGTCCGTTTTTGCTGCCTGGCCATGTTCCCAGTCAACTACTTGACCCTTGAATTTTTCATCGGGGTATGACTGCTTGTATAGAGTACTTTGTCCCAAGCTTGAGGGGCTGCACTGTTGTTTTCAGAGCTATTTCTACACAGCATGCTCTGCCACACCAGTGCTCCTCCTTCCCCAAGAACCACCAACCCAGACTGTGACTCAGATCTGGGCAGGCTCTGCAATCCTGCTGGGATCCGCCACTTAATTCCTCCCACCAGGTGGGCCTGGGCCCAGAAGCAACTGCAGCTGTAGTTCTGTAGCTGCACCACCTCCGTTGTTCCCTGGGGCAGTGGCCAAACTGCGAACTCCTTTCACTCTGTCCCTGCAGTTTTTTTCCCACCAACCTTCTCTGTTAGGTGTTTGTGGGTTAAGAAGTCTGGTAACTGCCACAGCTCACTGATTCTGGGTGCTAGGGCCTGTTCTGCCTGGCTCCCAGTCTGGTTGGTCCGAGCACAGCCCAGGCTGGGCTCTGCTCCAGTCTGCTCTCAGCTCCGTGCAATAGACCTTACCCAGCGACTATCCAGGCTGTCCTGGGCTGCAGCCCTGCTTCCATCTGCTATTTCGTGGGTTCTGCAGTTCTAGAATTTGTTCAGAGCCATTTTTATAGATGTTTAGAGTGTCTCAGGGGAGAGCTTTTAGCGAATCCCTGCTTTCCAGCTGCCATCTTGGCTCTGCCCCTCAATCCAATGCTTTATATACAAATACTTTAAGACAAAGGATAGTAAAACAATGCCTGACAAAATACAGGATTTTGTAAGCCCTTAAGAGAACATGGTACATCAAGAAGTAATCCCATATTGGTTTAAAATGGACGTGAAATCCATAAAAGAAGAAATTAGGAATGAATATCGGTCAGAACTTGTAGTATTAATGTGATAGAAAATCTTCCCCACTTATTCGATAGGCCTCAGGTGAGTCTAGAAGGGAAAGCTCGATTATATCTCTGTGTGTAAGTAGGCCTAAAGCCCCTACTTACTAGGTGCTAAGCTGATGTGGGTGTGCAGCCCTCAGGACCCTAAGGGGCCTTGCTAAGACCAGAGCCAATGGTATGTGCTCTAAGTTCTAATCAATCATGAATTCAGGCAATCAGAGTACTGAGGCCTAGCCAATCAGATGCTGGCTAGGACTGTATAAAAAGAGAGAGCAGAATTGAAGAAGAGAAGAATTGAAGAGAAGCAGAATTGAAAAGGAGAAGAGAACCGAGAGCAGCAGGGCTGAGAGCAGCAGGTCTGAGAGGAAGACAATGAGGCAGTAGACATCAAGAGGGCACTGGAGAGCTGAGAACCAGTGTCAGCAGAGTCGCAGAAGAGAGTGTTGGGCAGAGAGTTAGGATACGTGAGTGATTGTTAACAGGAATGCCCTAGCAGGTGGGAAGGTTACAGGATGAATTGGTTCCTTGCTATAATATTGTGTTATAATTTCCTTGTTACTACCTTGAGGTACGCTTACTGGTTTTGGAATATGATTGCTACTATATGGAATTGGAAGTATTGGTTCTTGGATTTGATCCTCTGGAGTGTAAATAAATGTTATACTTCCTCTGCCTTCTACATACTTTGTGATTCTGAACCATTCGGGCATATTCATGGTCATTCTCGAGGTCATTAATCTTGCCTTAATGACATAGAACTTAAAGTAGAATTTTAATGAACACACTGAAAAATGGTAATCCATAATGGAAAGTCTCTTTCAGAAAGAGAATGAGAAATGAACAGATTTGGAATACAAAAATGCTGAAGTAAAGGAAAACATGTTAGAAGTGAAGCAAAAGGCAACAATTTTAAAAGAAGTTATATGCAAGTAAAAGTAACTAACTTTGAAGACTGACATAATCTAGATATTATAGGTCTTCAAGCAGTTCATGATAAATAAAAAACCACAAACACAATAATGCAAGAAATAGTATGATAAATGTTTTCAAAACACTAACCAAAAGAATCTACAGTTAGCCTCTAGGAGGGAAAAATAAAAGACATGTTTGAAACTCCAATAAATAGTAGTAAAATTTAACAATTTCGAATGACATATATTTGAGATATGATCCATTTTCCCCTCCCTGAAGATCTTTAGGTAGAATACGACTGACTACTTGAAGATGTACTAACATATAACTAATTTTATCAGCAGCCTCTAGAATGATTTTCAAATATAAAGGAAAGGAAATTCAAATATCACAAGATAACTCTATAACCATAAGAAATCAGAGAAAGGAATGGAATAATATATTTTGAAAAGCAAAGTATTCAAACTGCCATTCAAAATTATGTACTGTTCATTTGAGGCAGTTGTGTGAAAAAAACAAAAAAAGCACAGGTGTGAGTAACATATTGACTTACAAACACCCTTAAACAACAGAAAAACCAAAGGAAAAAGGTAAATAAGTAAAATGACTAGGGAGTAAAGAAAAACAAAGAGGAATCATCAAAGCTTAAAATAGTCATAAGAGGTTAAAGATATAAGCAGAACCTAGAGAAACTGGTGAAGTGGAGGTGGAGGACCTTACTGGCTAATAAGCCCTTCAGTTATCACTTGCATGAACAGATAGTATTTGGCATAGAGAAGAAAACTCTTGCCTGAGGGGCTGGTGGATAAGGGAGTGTGGTTATATGAGAGAGGAAGTAAATTTGCAAATGTAACAGATTGGCATATTTTGGCTCAAAATAAGGTATAATTGCTTGAAATATAGCTGTGTATTTGGATTGTTTTGAGATATGATCCATTTTCCCCTCCCTGAAGACCTTTAGGTAGAAAATGACTGACTACCTGAAGATGTACTAAATGGCCTCTGAGTTGCCTATCTATTTTAAGTGTCTGGGTTCCTGTGATTTACAATATAAATCACTATTACCATTAATCATCAGTCCAAAAAGCAACAAATAGATTTTTCATATTACCTATCAAAAATAATTTGATACGTGGAATTAATTTTCTTTTGGTCCTTACCAGCATGATTTAATGGAAAAATCACTGAACTTGAAGCCAGAAAATTTGGCTTTGAACCTTGGCTCTACATGATTTTTGACAGGACACATGATGCTCAGGTTCCTCTTCTCCAAAAGAAATGTCAAAATGCATATAGTACATACCTCAGAGAGTTATGGTAGAAATTAAAGGAGATAATGTATATAAACTCCTTTACAAACTTTAAGTTTTATAAATGTAGACTTTTATGTCTATTATTGTTGCTGTTATTGTTGATGGTGGTTTTCTTGTTCAAATTTGCAATGAATGTCACAGAATTACAATTGACAATAGTTCCTTTCTAGAATATGAATAGGCTTGTGTACAGGAGAAAACAAAACATATCAATTAGTAAATAGATTTAAGAAGCATTGTAATAAAATTACATTCACTACTACGATTTTATCAGATTTTTCATTATGACATGGAATGGACCCAGGTTTTTAAGGCCTATGCTAGGGAAACACATGTTTGTAGGTGTTACCAAGATGGAGAGGCTCCAAATATGGTCGTCAAGACAAGATTGAGTGTATTATACGAGGGCCAGCCTGGCTAACTACAGGCTTATCACCAGTAGCTTGTTCATTAAGTGATGACTCCTTTGACAGTTTTCAAAAAATGGCCCTCAGTCTTGAATAGCCCCATTCTATTTCTGATGTGATAGTGAAAGAATGGTGGGAAAGAGTATGAGTATGTTAGGAATCACATATTTTCCAGGCTTGAATTCTTAGTCCATATTACTATAGAAACGGGTCTAAATCAATATTGGCATTCCCAGTATAAGAGCCAACATTTGTTTGAGAGATGAAGGGGCAGATAAATGATATGGAGATCTGACAAGATCTTTCAAACAAATAAAACACATACTTTGATACAATGCAAAAGTAAGAAAGAGAGAACAGCAAAATTTATTTTTGAAAATAGAGAGTAGCCCTGAGAAACGGAAAAGGACAAAGGCTTGGACCGTACTCGAAATCCTTATATCTGATTATTACGAATATATTAAGCAAAGATAGAATTTGAAGGTGGAAAACTAGGTGATTGCTAAAAGAAGCCTTACAAAAAGTAAATTAATGGACAAGAAACAAGTTGAGGATAGAGGAGTAATTTCTGAATAGTTTAGCTGTGTGAAGTCAGACTAAGAATTTGTTAGAGCGAAAGGTAATACCAACAGAAAATTAGAACCATAATGACAAGAAGGCATGGTATATTCAATTACAAGTGCTCAAATCTGAGGTAATCAAACTGTTAACATGAACAAATAAAATCAGTGAGTAAAAAGACTTGCCATGAATGATCATCATTTCTTATATTTATTTGATGTAAAAACAATGACAGCAGTGAGGAGGAAAAAGGACCTAGAAACCACCTCCACCAAAGACTTAGTTTCCATTCCAAGATGAAAAAGACACGTCTGCCAAAAGCAGCATTTGTTCAGAATGTCACCAAGGAGGAGGGTGGGGGATTATAAATCATAAAGATTATAAAACACATCATTTCACAAAATACTGAAGTATGGTATGGGGGGAAGTCTACAGAAACCTAGGTATTGAGATATCCCTAAAACATTTGTAGTAGGAATTGGAATGAGAATAACAGATGAAAAATGAAAGAGATTTGTTATCATACACATGAATGAAGACAGCAAAACTTTCACATTTGGGTTCTTTGTGTATATGCTACATGAGGAAGTAGAAAGGGCATTTCTAACAAAGTCAGGAAGAACAACCAAATCAGACCAAAAATATGCAAAAAGAAAATATCTTATAGACGATATAATTTTGAAAGCTTTAGGGGAGAGATTTTGGAGATTCCTCAAAGAGGAAAAGATATGGATGAAAGTAGTCCATGAATAACAGGAAAAATTATAAGTGGTATTATTACTCAGAAAGGACAATAAGTAAGAAATTATAGGATTGTGGATTTAAAGCTAAAAGTGATCTTAGGTCACTGAGTCTAATAACCACTTTTTACAGATGAGAAAACTGAGGCATAGAGAAGTTATGTAGCTTATCCAAGTCATAGAAATAATAAGTACTTTAGGAAGGTTCTGAAGTCAGGCTTTCCTCACACCAAGTCCAGCACTGTAGTCACAAAAACAACTAGGCACTTGGTAAGTAGCTATCCATAGTCTTACTTTCTTATATCTTTAACATATTTATGATAATGACATACACATATATAAAGGCACCCTTCATGAAAATCTAAAAAGGAAATCAATGAGCTTCCACAAATGATTTTCATAGTAGATTTTATCTCCAAAGTGGCAAAATTGATTGCAAGTTGTAGAGAATACAAAAGTCTACTGCACTTACTGTTTCTTAGTTTAAAAAAAAGGCATTTGACTTAGTACAATAATACTGAGTCTATCTTCCAACAAAATGTCTATTGTGCATATGTTAAGATCATCTAAAATTCCTTGAGTCACATAATTACAGAAATAGTTGTTCAACAATAATCTATTAACATCACGTGAAACATAAACTAGGGAGATGTGTGCTTACAATGCCATGGAAGGTAGGTAATGAAGTGGATAGAGCATTGGTCTTAGAGTCAGGAAGACCTACCTGAGTTCAAATCTGAACTCAGACATTTAATAGCTGTGTTGTCCTTGACAAATCATTTAATCATAGTTTGCCTCCATTTTCTCATTCATAAAATGGAGATAAGAGCACCTACCTCCCAGAGTTGTTCTGAGGATCCAAAGATATAATATTTGTAAAGTGATTAGGACTGACATATAGTAAACATTATATAAATGTTAGCTATTATTATTATTAAGATATTCTGTGCAGAGTGTGAATGGACAAGAGATTTCTGGTAGATATTCTTATTTAAAAAAGGAGTTTATATTGTCGTAATTGCATTAAACCTCATAATGCTGCAGAGATCTCAAAACAAGAACTACAACCTTGGACTAACAATCCAATTCAAATGAGAAAAATAAAAAGGATAAAGAATGCTTATTGTCCATGTGGTGAAACACATTTAGATGGGCAGACCCTTGAGTCATCGCATTTGCACATAGATGTTGGATAGAAGCTTTAGATGATTAATGAACTGGGATCAGAATTGAAGAGGGTGAAGAGATAAACTAGACTGTATTTGGAAAATGACACCACCTGACCCTACTGGTGGAGGTGTAAATTGGTCCAGCATTTCTGAAAAAACAAAAACAAAACTGAATCATCCAAGAAAAGTTACTAAACTCTTTAATCCCTTTGACCTAGAAATCCCACTACTGAGCATATAAACCAAGGAGGTCAAAGACAGAAAGGTCTCACTGATACTAAAATATTCATAACAACATTTTTGTGATAGTAAAAATAAACAAAGCAACAAATAAACTGGAGACAAAGTGGGTTGTGGAGTGGCTGAACAAAGTGGGGTAAATGAATGTAATGGAATATTATTGTTCCATTAGAAATGATGAATATAAGGATTTGGTGTTACATGGGAAGATTTGCATGAATTGATATATAATTAACAAAGGAGAACCAAGAAAACGCTATACATAATTACTACAGAAAGGTAATGAATTATGAACCTTCATCCTAGAGAACTGAAGATGAAACATATTTTGCTCCTCTAATTAGGAAGGTGGGAACTATAGATGCGGAATGTAGCTTATGCCATCAGAGTCAGGTCCTATGTGGGCCAATTTTGCTTAGCTGTTTTTCATTGTTGCAAGGCAGGATTATATGGAGAAGGCTTATGGAAATATGTCTCTGGTACAAAAAAGAAGGCATTGATAAAGATTTTTTTTAAAAAAAAATTGTGTAACCATTTTAACAATACCCTCTATACAAGAATCTAAAATAACAAAATGTGACAAAAACCCTATCTTTCAAAAAATACATTCTTCTCATGATGGTGTATGGCCACATATTGTGGAATATTGGAAATTTCAAAGAATTCAAGTTGCAAGCGATCCAAAACCCAATGGGAAAAGAAGTGGTGAGTAGACAATATCATGTTATAAATTGATGAACTGCACAGAAGTCATATAAAAAGATATAGGAACTGACAGTGGGCTGGTCATGCAAAATGAGAAATAACATGGGCAGTTGAATGTTAAAAGACCAGGAAGAAAGCTCCAAGATGTCAGAAAGATCTGTCCAATGTGCTAGACACCTTCCTCTAGGCCTTTTATCATTCTGTGGCTACCAGTGTAATATTAGAAATGTCTATTTGTTTTCCTTTGACTGTCCAATTTCTTCTTCTGATCACTTATTTCGTGATATCTCTTAAGCCATTTCTTTCATCAATAAGAACATGCTTCTAGTCTATTTGTATTCACAAGACATCTTAATGTTACTTTTTGGGTAATTCTGAATTTTGAGTCTTCGGAGATTGTGGTGTTTTATGATTTATGACATATTTGCATCAGGAGAATTTGTTGATAAAAAGAAAGATTCTTTCTCCTTCTCCTTCACTTCTTTTCCGTTGCTCTTTCCCCTTCCTTTTTCCCCTTTGTTTTTCCTTTCACTTTCTCACTCTTTTTTTCCTTTAAATTTTTTTTTCACATGCATTTTCTCCAATGTAATCCTATCTGTTCTCTTCCTCTTATTTAATTCTAGGCCCAGTTCAAAGTCCATATGCAACATCAATTCAACATACTGATGGATCACATCAATGGGCTTCACATCCAACTGAATTAATCAATACACATTTTTTAAGTGCTTACTACATGTCAGTTATTGTGTTAAGTGCTGGAGTTAAAAAGACAAAAATAGTCCCTGTTCCCAAAGAATGCATTTTTTAATGGAGAAGACATGTTCATAGATAGGTATGTACAAATATTTAAAAATTAAATACAAGACAACCTAGAAGAAGAAAGCATTGGCATCCGAGGTAGAGGACCAAAAAAAGGACCTATTTCAGCAGATTACATTTGAGCTGAATCTTGAAGGAAGCCAGGGATTTTAAGAGGCAAAAGTGAGGCAGGAAAGCCTTAAAAGCATGGAGGAGAACTAGTGCAAAGGTATGACGGTGTGAGGAACTGCATGTATTCAGTATGGCTGTGTTGTAGACTACATGGAGGGTGATAATGTGTAACAAAATTGGGAAGGTCAGAAGGGAATCATTTTGATACCAGAGGAATTCATGTTTGATCCTAGAGGTAATATGGGGAAAATAACATTTTTGAGTAGGAGTGTGATGGGATGATCGGACTTTAGTAATTCAGTCTAGTGACTTTGTGGAGATGCTATTTGAACTGGAGAAAGACTCAAGGCAGACCAAATTGGAGGCTATTGTGGAAGTCTAGACAAAGGATGACAAGGCTCTAAATTAGGTTCATCATGGTTTGAATGGAGAGGAGGAGAGGTATGTGAGAAATGATATGAATAAAGGACTAACAAGTCTTGTAAATAAGAATTCTCTATCTTCCCTGCTGTTTGGATTGGATTGGCAGACCAATTTCTTCTGAGTGGTTGTATATCTCATTATCAAGTTCCTATTCGGCTGCTTAGTGGAATCAGTATAATACCACCTGCAAACAAGAACATCTGGAGGACGTCATCATATAAAAAGAATCTTTTTTCCATTTGGACTCTCTAGAAATTATTTTCCATGGTAGTGATGAATAGCTTTGGTGAGCATATTTCTCCCTATTTTATGTCTCAAAAGATGTTGATAATGAGTCCTGTGTTGCAGCCATCAAATGATCTTGTATCATTTTATGAATTAAGTAATTAATAATAATTTTAAAAAGCATTTCCTAAGTTCTGAGGATGCTAACAAAAGCAAACAAGATTGACTTTGGATAGGGCCTTTGAGATGTGGAGCGGCTAGGTCCAGGAAAATTAAGATGGCTGATCACCTTTCAGAAGCCTAGGGGGCCCAGGAAATGAAAGTTTGAGTACTGGGTTATTCGGAAAGACTAGTGCAGAGGCAGCAGGACCTAGTGAAGATTGGGAAATTCATGGCAGACTTTTTTTGTTTTGTTTTCTTCCTTTGTCTTCTCTATCTCCTTTTCCATTTGGTTGATTTTACTTTACAATGAGACATTTTCTCCGTTTATATTCTGATTTTCCTTAAGCAATTCCCCGATTTTACCTTTTAAAGATTTCTTTTCCTCAATGAATTTTTTTTTCCATTTTTTCTTTTACCTCCCTAATTTGTTTTTAAAGTCCTCCTTGAGTTCTTCCAGGAATGCTTTTTGGTCTGGAGACCAGTTCGCTTTCCCTTTTGAGGTGTCAGATGTGGGTGTAGTGTCCATGATGTCCTCTTCTGAATGGGTATTTTGGTCTTCCCTGTCTCCATAATATGAGTCAATCATCTTTGAAAGCTTCTTACAATTCTTTTTCAGGGTGTTTTTTCCCCCTCCTGGTTTCTGAAGTGGCTCTCTGTTTCTGGGGCTCAGGGGGCTCTGTCCCAAGTTTCTTGTGTTGGGATCTATCTTTATGTGCTATGGCCTCTGGTTTCATGAGGTATGGGGGAAGGGTGGTCTGCTTGCTGGGAGTCTCCTCTTCCCCAGGACTGTTCCACAGCCCAGGCGGTCTCAGCTTGTGTCTGTGTTGGTGTCTGCCACTTCCCCTGGTTGTGCAAAGCCAAGTCTAGGGTCCTGGCATTGGCGGTGGTTAGCTCCACCCCCTGGGGCTCAGTTAATCTCATTGTTCTGCTGAGGTGAGGGCTGCTGGGGCACCTCTCTTCCTGCGCTAGCTGCCTTTGGCCACCACAAGAAGGGCCCTCTCCCCCACTTCTCTCCCTACTGAAGCCCCTCTTCTGGCTCCTCTGTTTCTCCTGAGGTTTTATTCTCTGGGTTTATTCAATGGAGGAATATGAGCCATTTTACCTGCACATACCGGGCTACCAGGAGTCCAAGAAGGTGAGTTTCAAACCTTTAGACTGTGGGTTGAAGGCCTCCAGGCTAGCTGCTCCCATGGTTGCAATCTGACAGACTCTTGTCCTGGGCTGAGAGGCCTGGGGCTAGGTCCCAGCCTTAGTCGGTACTTCCTCCCTGGGCCTGTTCCTGCTTGAGTGTTTGGCGTACCCCAGACCGGCATGCTGGCTGGATTCCTCTGCTGTTCCTGCTTGGCTTGGTGTGGTGCCAATCCATGTGCCTGGCGCTCCTACCCCTCTCAGGCTACTGTGTGAATACCATTAGGAATCATTTTTTTACGACAAACTTATATTGATTTTTTTGTTGTTTTTACAAAGACTACATTTCTTCTTGTATCTCTTTACCTTGTCATTGTTTCTTAACAACAAATCTAGTCCACCAGCTTAATATTTTCATTTTTCTTCTATTCTTCTGTAGTCTGGGTATGTTTGTAGTCAAAACAGTTTGCTAGTCAGTAGTAAAAATTTGTCATCATCTTTGCCATGCTATCTTTAGTGGCGTGAATAGTGTTGGAGGAAGCTTTACCCTACCGACCATTCGCTTCTGACTGTTCTGCTTAGTGGCTGTAGGTGGGTCTTCGATATTTGACCTGATGTATAAAACGAGCATTTCTCTACTTCACAAGAATGTTGTATTTAGTAAGCGCTTTGATAACAATGTACTGTGAAAGTACAATGGAATACAATCGTTCCTCTCTCAAATATTGTGTGTATGTACACACACACACACAAACACACACACGTATATATATATATATGTATATACATATATATATATAGCTATTATTTATATAGGTTTTCTGTCTCATACACCCACCTAAGAAATGCTTATTATAAGGGAAGTGACATACACACCTACGACTAGGCCTCTATGTGGCCTAAAGAATTTAATTTTACAGTAAAATAGTGAGTAATAAAAAAAACCCACAATGAATCACAGAAATTAATATGAGCTTTTGAGATTCTGTTTAGAAAAAAAATGTGAAGAAATGGTACTAGGATTTTGTTAAATGAGAGGAAAAGAAATCTTTCGGTGATCACGAGTGATGTCAGAATGATATTTCTGTGAACAGGGAGCACAGCGGGATTTACTTACAGGTTGTCAGGGGCAGGGAGTGGGGGGTTGAAGCTGTTCCCTGTGGTATTCATTCATTTCTTGAGTGCTGTTACAATTATTTGCTCCAGCCAACATGTTCTGAAATGCATACAAAAAAGCATATAAGTATTGGAATTTTCAATGAAAATCTCATTCCTAATTAACTATAAATCAGTAAAGCTGGGTAGCCCGAGGTGGGTTAAAATGAGAACTTTGTACATGAAAGGCTACACGTGCCCCTAAATCTAAGAATTTCCTACTTACCAACCTCTAGATTCACTGCATGCAACTTCCCTAACTTCAATTATCCTAACGGATACATGGATAGGTTAACCGTACCAAATAGGAGTCTAGGCCAGCAGAGAACAAGTCATTTTCTGCTCATGTAGTAAAAGCCATAGATCTCAATGGGGGTGAACTTCTTAGCCAATCACTTGAGAATGTGGGTCAGAGCTGTGTCTTCTAACTTCATCTCTATATGACTGGGACACCTGTAACTCAGTCAATTTGTTCAAATTCAACAAGTATTTCTCATTAACCCCCAACTATGTGGTTAAAGAACTCATAAAGATATGTAGCAAGTGAGTTGTCTTAATATACTTACAACTTAGTGAAGGAGAAAAAAAGTGCATAAAATAGAAACATTAATTAAGTAGAAAAGGTAAAAAAAAAGTGGCTATGCATCTCGACAAGGGAAAGATTTATTCCAATTTGGGAAACTGGGTCCTCCATCCTACAGGCAGTGATATTTGATTTAGGTTGAAGAATCCAGAATTTCAGCAAATGGAGGTAGAGGCTGAGAACATTCAAGGGGAAGTGAATATATAAGCAAACACAGTCAAGAAATTGTGGAATACAGTCCAGGAATTGTGTGTGGACCAGTATGGGCATGCAAATATGAACAATGTGAAATATAGCTGGAAAGAAAGGATGCTCTTAGACTTGAAAGCCAAGCCAAAGGAGCTGAATTGTATTCAGTAGGCAGAAAGAAGCTAAAGAAAGATTTTGAGCAACATAGCATTATTATGAATGACTAATTGGGATGGGAAGAGAATGGAGACAGAAAGACCATTTGGGTAACCTGGAATTAGTCCAGGCAATACCTCATTTCTTCCACCCCCCCCCCCCAGTGATATCTATCCTCTATGTTTTTTTCACCACATTTAATGCCCATCATTACTAACATTATGCGGCCGCTCATTTACGCCCTCCACATATCTTTTCATTTTCCATTGAGTTGCTTATACTTTTAATTCATCTGAGTTATAATGTTCCATAATTTGTAACCATATAACATTACTATGATGATGTTACTGTTAAAGTCATGGCCTTTTGTAATGGAGAGCAGAGCAGAATCATTGAAAGGACCGTTTAATTTCCCAAACATCCAAAACTAGGTGAATGTTAATGAGAGAGATGCCTCATCTTAACCCCAATGGACAACAAACAACTAAAAATGAAAGATGCTTTTAAAAATAGCTTCTTTAAATATTTTTTCTCCTTGCTCTTGTTTTACTTACTAGCTTCTTTCCAAACACTTTTTTAAAAGGTGGTAAAGCTTTAAGTTCATCTTCAACTGAATTACAGAGAAATTCCATTTTCCTGTCAGTCTTTTTACTCACTGTTTGTATACTCTAAGGAGGAAAACAGGTTAAGAATATAACTATAACATATATAATTAAATTTATTGAAATAAACCTTCCAACATTTTACATATTTAAAAAACTTTTTAATATGTAATATGTCCTTTGGCTGTGATCACTTGTTCTTATTTAATTTTCTTTCCTTTTGTGATTATCTCTGGTGTATTCCTGCATATGTATGTATATGTATCTAGATATAGATATATGTGAAGAGATATATAGGTAGATATATGGTTAATTATCTTTAGTTTACCTTACGTATATATGTGTGTATATATATATGTATACCTGTGTATATATGTAGTATATATAGTATCCCTACATATATACTACATATATACACAGAATAAATAAGATAATTATATACATCTCTTTTTGTCTGTCTCTGTCTCTCTAAATATATGTATATGATATGTGCACATGTAGATATACATATATGTATACACATATACATATCTTGTTGTTACATAGTTGTTTGTGGGTGGTTTCCTCCATTAAATTCTAAGTCCTTGAGAGCAGAGAATGTTTTGTGCCTTTATTTGTATCCCTAGCACTAAGTCCAGTACCTGACACCTAGCAGGCACTTTGTAAATGCTTGTTTCCTTGACTTGATACAAACCGAATTTATTAGAAAACAAGAATCATTATTTTAGCAAAATGGTTAATCCCAAGAAAGATAGCTAATGCTTTATTAATGCTTTTATAATGCTTTAATATATGACAGTCTTAAATGTTTGAGGTAACTTAAGATTCACCATCTGACTAATTCTAGGTGCTTTTCTCTACTTGGGTCAGGGCTAACAGAAAAGAATCAACAAGGACACTTCATGATGCTGAAAGGAGTCAGAGACCACAAACTAATGTCAATGTTACACTTACATGCTACAAATGCCTTAGAATCTAAAATGAAAGGAAAAATTAACTGAATTACAAGAAGAGATAGTGACATACTGGCAGCGGGAGATTTCAATGTCCCAGAGCTGTATAAGACCATTCATAAACAGGTAAACCCGTCTATGACAGCAAGATTTGTAGTGGGTTTAGGGCACAGAAAGGTTGAGAATTAAGTCCTTCTGGTCACAAGTAGCAGCGGCCAAATCTCGAGCAAGGTAGAGTGGAACTACACGTTAAGATCGCCCATTGGAAGTTAGGTGAGAGCTATGCTCCGTTTCAACCTCCTCAAATTACATCCCACAACAATTTAAATCTTTGGTCCAGATGATGTCTCTTTATGTTTTTCTGTTTTTTATTATTCTACCTCCATATAGAAGTTCGAGGAAGCTCTTATTGTCTCCATCACTCTGTTTATAGTATATCTCAGGAGTTAAATATAACCTTTGACTATAATTTAGTTCTGCAAAATTGTCCAGTGAAATGTCTTTTCCTTAGAGTATAAAGGTTTCTTGTATCTGATAAATACCAGACACATAAATACACTGTGCATTTGCCTTCTGTAGTAGTTCATTAGTGAGATGGGACTGACCATTTTAGAGGCTCTGGATTAAAACCCTCTTCTTGCATTGACTTGACTGTAGAATTTAAATGAAAACTTTATATACTACAGACAAGAAATGGAGAGGTCTGTTATTCTTCACTTTTCTGACATTTCTAGGGAGAACAATAATATTCCATTTCTCTGATGTTCTCTCTAATGTGCTATAGCTACTTTCTGGTCATTCAGCTACTGTGCTCTATTATTTACATGAGTCCAGATACTGCCTTCTTTCTGGCTCTGTTCCTTCTCTCATAGTCTCCATTGTTTAGTCTGTTGTACTTCTGTTAATGCATAAGAATACATTGTTTTTACTCTTTAGTTTGATGGATGGCGACAATCAAGGTGTCACTCAATCCTCAATGAAAATGGGATTTGGACCTCAGAGTGAATTTGGGAGGTATTTATGGAGCACTCTCTCTGACTCTAGATGCAATTATATCTATTTTAAAGGAAATGCTATTGTCCCTTTCTTGTCACCTCCTTAATCAGAAACAAGTCTTTGTCTCTGAAATCATTCTAAGTTGAGTTTTTCCCTCACTTTGGATGCTGAGTTTCATAAGGATTATTTTCTTAGAATTTCCTTATTTGAAATTATTTCATATTTATTTTGTGCATATTTTGATTTTCTCAGTAGAAATTCCCTATACCAATGAAATTACAGGATCCCAGGTCCAGATGTTAAAATATATATGTAAATAATACAGAAATAGATAGCTATATAAGAAGCAGAGAGACGAGCACACACATCTGTATATAAGCATATCTAGATATGTGTGTGTTGTGTGTGTGTATAGAGAGAGACACAGACAGACAGAGATAGAAAGACAGACAGAGACAGAGAAAGAATAACATGTTGTTTTCCCCCAGTAAAAGTAAGCTCCTTGGTGACAGGGTTTGTTTTGATTTTGCCTGTGTTTCCCCAAAACCTGACATAGTACCTGGCACACGGTAGATGTAAAATAAATATTTGCTTAGCTATTGTGAATGTGGTAACTCCTTGTCTGTGTAATTATTAAGCTTAAAAATCTAAGTGCTAAATATTCATTTTCTAATTTTTTAGTAAAACTATTATTTTAAAAAAATTTTATTATTAAGATTTTTTATTTTTAGTTTACAACACTCAGTTCTGCATGATTTTTAGTTCCAGATTTTCTTCCCCCTTCTCCCCCACCTCCGTCCCCAAGACAGCATGGAATCTAATATATCTTCTACATATAACTTCTCACTGAACTTATTTACACAACAGTCAAGTCATAAAGAAGAATTATGACCAATGGAATGAATCATGAGAAAGAAGAAACAAAACCAAAAAAAAAAAACAAACAAACCCCAAAACCAAAAACAAAAGAGAGGATAAAAAAACAAAAGAAAAAAAAGGAGAGCAAACAGTTTGCCTCAATCTGCATTTAGTCTCTATAGTTCTTTCTCTGGATGTAGATAACTCTCTCCCTCATGAGTCCTTTGGAGTTGTCTTTGAACCTTGTATTGCTGAGAAGAGTGAGGTCTATCAAGGTTAGTCATCACAGAATCCATATATCTGTGGTTGTGTATAACGTTCTCCTAGTTCTGCTCCACTCACTCAGCATCACATCATGTAGGTTTTTCCAGGTTATTATGAAGCCCATGTCTCCCCCATTTCTTATAGCACGATAGTATTCCATTACATTCATATACCACAACATGTTCGGGCATTCCCCAATTGATGGGCATCCCCTTGATTTCCAATTTTTTGCTACTACAAAAAAGAGCCGCTGTAAATATTTTTGTACATATGGGTTCTTTTCCCACTTATGTGATCTCTTTGGGATACAACCCTGGAAGTGGTATTGCTGGGTCAAAGGGTATGAACATTTTTATAGCCCTTTGGGCATAGTTCCAAATTGCTTTCCAGAACGGCTGGATCAGTTCACAATTCCACCAGCAATGTAACAGTGTTCTAATTTTCCTACATCCTCTCCAGCATTTGTGATTTTCCTGTTTTGTCATTTTAGCCAGTCTGACAGGAGAGATGGGGTACGTAAGAGTTGTTTTGATTTGCATTTCTCTAATCAGTAGTGATTTAGAGTATTTTTTCATATGCCTATAGATATCTTTAATTTCTTCCTCTGAAAACTGTCTGTTCATATCCTTTGACCATTTCTCAATTGGGAAATGACTTGTATTCCTATAAATCTGGCTCAGTTCTCTGTGTATTTTAGATATGAGGCCTTTATCAGAGACATTAGTTGTAAAGATTTTCTCCCAATTTTCTGTTTCCCTCCTTGTTGCATTGGCTATTTTTTTAAAGAAAAACTTTTCAATTTAATGTAATCAAAATTATCCATTTTGCATTTTGTAATGCTCTCTATCTCTTGTGTCATGAATTCTTTGCTTTTCCATAAATCTGATAGGTAGACTATTCCTTGCTCAAATGTTTCTTTTTTAAAAGAAACTTCTTAGTTTAAATATTGCAGTTTTTTTCGTGAACATGAATCAATTTTAATTGGGTTTGATTTATCTACCTTTCATTCTAGGAACAGATTACAAGATCCTGCTAATTTAGGTCTACTACTTCTCCTTCTTGTCTCGGAATTTGCCAATGACATAACTTGTGGGGGATATTTGTTCAGCTACACTGAACATATCAAGCAAAAACCTAACTACATCCTTGATCCTCAAATTAGACTTTCTTTATACTCATGATCCTGGTATCAAAAAAGCATTTCATTTTGCCTTTAATCCAAACCAAGTACATTGCCTTGAGGATGAATTTTTCTCTGACTGTACAACCTACAGTGATATTCTCCCTCTTCTAGATTTATTTTTTCTTTTTTTTTTACTCATTTGGCAGTCAAATACTTATTTGGAAGTGATATCAACTTACTTATTTCTGCTTATGGTGCCATCATTCTTTCAGACATGCAAGCTTGAAATTTTGGAGTCATCTTTGACTCTTTTCTCTCCCTCTATAACTCCCATACATCCAGTAAATTGCAAAATCACTGATTCTATCTCCACTAAATCTCTAACATCTATCCCTTCCTTTTTTACTGCCATTGAGAAACTTCCAGTTTTAATAGTTAAGGCTGCCTCTCTAGACTATTGGAATAGTCTGACCTCTTTGCTCTTTGTTTTTCTTACTTGCAACCAACCTTCATTGGTGTAAGGGTGCAAGTGAAGTGAGAGTTTTTATTGTTTCTTTCTTTTGGAGTGCTTCTTAGCACTAAGGCAATCAAGTGCCTTTGAGTGAGTCTTGCCTTTCTTTGTAGGAAGGCCCACACCCTTTTGCTAATTAGGTCACTAGAGGTATGAAGTCCTTGAGAGATGTGAAACCCCAGGGCCCTAAACAGGGTATACATGCTCTGAGGTTAGCATTTTGTTAGGGGGCTCACTCATTGGAGGAGTGTTGGTGTGGAAACTCTGAGTAGCCGTTAGGAGCCCCCTGGCTTTGAAAAGTGAGATGTTGGTGCTTCTCTCTCTGGTGTACAGCTTTGGGCAGACAGCTAGAAGCCTGTCTGTTGATTTGTGCTACTTGTTCTGTTTATATTTTCTGGTTTTGTAATTTCTGTAATTGTATTTGGTCTGAAGTTCAGGGTGCTGACTTTTCCCCCTGAACTAAGTGAATGATATATGCATGTTTAATTAAAGTGAGATTATAAACCCCTTAAAGTTGCTTTCCTTAAAAAAGCAGATCAAAGAACTTGTGCTAATAGCCCCCTTGTGTGCTGGTGTTATTGGCCTTACACAGCCACAGTAGCGGCAAGTAGCATTGTTGTTTACAGTTGGTTCCCCATTGTCTGAAAGATAAAAAAAAGTCTTAGCCTGGAATACAAGGTCTTCCATAATCTGTCTCTAGTCTACCTTTTTAGCTTTATTTTTTATCCTATTTTATCCTATTCTCTCTATTTACTCTATGTTACAATCAAATTTGGCCACTAACTTTTCCCATTTTTCATACTTTCTTCTCTCTCCTCTGGTTATTTGTACACAAAGTACCCCATGTCTGAAATGAGCTCTGTCAACATCAAAGCCTATTGAAATCCTCCTTTTCCTTCAGGGCTTAGCTCAGGTATTATATTCTCCAAATAATCTTCCCTAATTCCTCTAGCTAAAATTGTTTCCTTCCTCCTAGAATAATAATAATAGAAATTTGTATAGCACTTCAAAGTTTGAGAAGTACTATACACATTCCCTGGATAAAATTGGTCCTTTCCTCTTAGAAAAATACCAGCAGACATTTATAAAGCACTTCAAAATTTGAGAAGTATTATATATATATATATATATATATTACCTAGTTTAAACTTCACAGCAACCCTGTGAAGTTAAGTGCTATAGTTATTATTATCCCTTTTTATAAATGAGGAAACTGATTCTTAGAGAAGTTAAGTGATTTGTTCAGAGTCACATTGCTAGGAAGTATCTGAGGCAAGATCTTGGATCTAAACTCTTCCCAAACAACTCCAAACCTAGTGGGATTGTTTATGGAAATTACTTTACTTCTGTCTCCCGATTCCAAGGTCAATGCTATTTCCACTATGCTTACTGCCATATCCTCTTCTAATGAGTCATCATAGCACGGAGGTGATTCTAAGTACTTAGAGGCTATGGCAGGTTGGTCTTACTTAACTGGCAAGTCTTCAACTATGGCCTCAGAGCCAGCCTCTATAGCTGTTGCTTGAGGATCTGCATAGTGAAGTAGGAAAAGGCTTATGAGTGGGTTGGCCATAGTATAATGCATCTGGAACACTAGAAGTGCTTGAAGATCATCTATCTAGTAGGGAATAGATCCACACAAATGAAATTGAATTCGTTTAAACTCTGAAGAGATGTATGTCCCTTTCTTCACTGCACTCCATTCTCAATTAAATAATAAGTTACTTAAGAAGGGGAACTCTGCCATTTTCTCCCTTTGTACCTTCTGAAAATAGAACAATGCCTTGCACGTGACAAACATTTAATAGTTTCTTGTTGAAATTAGCAAATTAAACGAAGATTGCCTTATAACGACTGTGGTATTATTTTCATATAGCATTAGATATACTATCATGTCTGCATGTATGGATGTTGCTTTTAAAGAGCTGGGATAGAGTCTTCTCTGCATTTCCCCATAGTAGTTAGCAAAGCACTGTAGGCATAAGTCATTTAATAAATAAGAAATGCAATAAAATCTTGCTGATCTTGGGCAGGAAGCATGTGTATAAAAAGGAGAACTGGAGAAGTGAGCAGATCAAGTCATTTTGCTTTAGTGAAAATGAAAACCCAGATTTTAGAATATTTGAAATGAAATGTAGTATTATTACTTTTTTTGGAGGGAGGAAGTCAGGGAAATTGGGGTTAAGTGACTTGCCCAAGGTCACACAGCTGGTAAGTGTGTCAAGTGTCTGAGGCTGGATTTGAACTCAGGTCCCCCTGACTCCAGGGCCGGTGCTTTACTCACCATGCCACCTCGCTGCCCCAGTATTATTACTTTTGAATAACATTGCTCATAGGAACAAGACCAAGACAAAAAAGGAAACACAAGCACCACAGAACTTTCTAAGTACTTCAAGAAACAGAAAAGACTCATTTCTAATTAGCACATGCATGCCTTGATTGCACATTTTGATGCAATAGTGGTAAATGAAAAGAATTTTTTTTGGCCTCTGTTCTTAATAAGTTCAAGTATTTGCCTTATTCTATTAATTAGTTTGGCAAATTAAATTTTGATCTGTCTTTGAACAACTCTAGCTAGTGGAGTTGTAATTAATTTAGTTTTATTGTTTGCTGATGTAAAACAGTGTCCCAAAGCTACTCTGAGTTTTGGATTGGCTTTATTTGTATACAAAATAGTTTTGAATGTTGTTAGTCAAGTGACAAAGACTGTGACTTTGCTCTGGGCCTAGTTTGTTCCTTTGCCTTTTCTCTTCCCACTCATCTACCTTGGGAGAATGGAAGAGATTTTGTGTTTGAAAACTGAGGAAACCCAAATCCCAGAGCTACTTTGTAGTTATTAGACAAGTAACCATTACCTGACTAGCCTGCAGAGATTGAAAACTGGAAGTATTTGAAATGTTCACAATATACTAGGATTTGGTCCTTGAAATCACCAGTTGGGTCCCTGGAAGAGAAGTCTAAATAAAAGACTGAAGCTAAGAACATTAACTAGCTAGAAAGATTTTGTTCTTTGTTTTAAAGAGCTAGGCACCTGGGGCTGATACACTACTGCTAGGGAGGTTGGATTCACTATCTAAGATTCTGAGGGAAAAAGTTGAGCAAAACAGTAATGTCTGATGGAGCTACATCATACCAGAGTAGAGTCTGAAGAGATTACAAACCCGCCTAGTGGATGGTATAAGAGCAGCAGGAAGCCTGGTAGGAGCAATAGAATAGCATCATTAGAAGACATTAGTGGTCTTGCAGCATTAGAGACAAGTCTTGGACTCAATGTGTGTGCCCTGGTCTATGTGTGTGTCTTTTCATATGTATTCTCTATAAATGTCTATTCTTCCCACTAATGCTATGTGCATTTCTGGAAAGATATATTTCAATTTTAGGGGGAAAATAATAGGTGGAGGTTTTCTTTTTCTGCAGTGATATGCATGAAATACCTTCCTTTTGAACTAATTATGTCCTCAGGTTGTCTATTAAAAGTAAACACATAGGTAGGGGCTCTTAAGCTATGGTTCTGAGTAGACACATACAGTGCCTTGAACTTGAAGTAAGCATTATTTATGGGCTCTACAACAGTTGGAAGGAGTATTATAAGTACTATATTTATTGAGAAAGAATAAGCTGAAAAGCTAACCTTTTTACATAATGTAAAATAGTTATTGTTGAGGCAGAACCCAAACCCTCATTCTTTTTTTTCTTTTTTAAATTTTATTTTAGACTCAAACACCAGAACACAAATACAGAACAGAGAAAAGAAACAGAGACATATCATAAACTTAAATATTGGAACTTAAATACAAAGAAAGAAAAAAGAAAGCATGTTATGTGCATAGCAGAACATGAGAGGATTCAAAACATGTAACAACAAATTTTCATTTCAAGAAAACTTGTATGATAAATAACACATGTTGTGTTGAGAACTGTCCATCTTTTCTTTGCTTCCTGGTAAGTTTTCTTTTGTTCTCTGCTGTGTACTTTTTTTTTTTTGCTTTGTTCCTTCTTCCCCAAAGGCTACAATTAAGTTTGGATATGTTTCTCTATAGCCATAGATGTATACATGCACATATACATATATATACATATATATATATACACACATATGCTTTCCCAAACAAATTCCACTCTTGATCTTTGTTTTTATATTTGTGCCTATCTCTTGTTTCTCATCTCTCTTGCCTCCTCTACCTTACTTCTACTTACTACCTTGCCCTCTTATTGCTTGCGTATCCCCATCCAAGGATCCTTCCTCTGTCCTCCCATTCCCATAAATCTAAATACCCTTTTATATCCCCCTTTTACCTATTCCCTCACTCTCCCCTCTAAAGATCCCTCCCTTGTCCTCTCCCCCTCTTTATCTCCCTACTGTTTTATTTCTTCTGATTTTAGAAGATTTTTATACTTTTCTAAATATGTATGTATTGTTCCCTCTTAGACTCATTCCCCATGAAAATAGGTTACCAGAATTACCAGCCTTCCTCCCCCATCTAATTCCTCTGTATTGATTCTTCCTCTTGTACCTCATTTGTATAAAATAATTACTTTTTTTAGCAGTTCCTAAGTGGATTTACTTTTTAAATTCATACCATACTCAGGTTTACTCCAATATTTCTTAAGAGCTACCCAATTATCTTAGACATAAGTTTATGTATGTATTAAATGGTCTGTCTTTATTGAACCCCTTATAATCAGTCTTTGGCATGTACCTTATATTCCTCTTAGCTCTTGTATGTCAAATCTATGAAGTTCAGATTTGGGTTTTTTTAACAAAGTCTTTAAAGACTGATGCTTGATCAAATGTCCATTTTTTTTCATTCAGGATTATGCTTAACTTTGCTGGGTGGTGGTGGGGTGTTGGTTGGCCAGAGCCCCAGTTCTTTTGCTCTTTGATATGTAGTATTCCAAGACCTGCAGTTCTTTAATGTCTCTACTGCTAGGTCTTGGGTATTTCTAATTGTGGCATCATCATATTTATATTGTTTTATTCTTGTTGCTTTTAATATTTTATCCTTGAGCTGGGGGTTTCAGAATTTGACTGATATTCATAGGATCTCTTTTAAATGGTGTTTACTATTTCGACTTTTCCCCTTGTTCTACTGCCTCAAGACAATTTTCTTTAATTAATTCTTGTATTGTTGTATCAAGATTCTTTTTTTGATCATAACTTTCAGTTAGTTCAATTATTTTTTTGTGTTCTCTTCTTGATCTATTCTCCAAATCTGTTGTTCTTCTTATAAGATGTTTCACTTTCTCTTCTATTTTTTTCATTATTCATATTTTGTTTAATTTTTTCTTGACCTCTTATAATTTCACTGGCTTCACTTGGCCCAATTCTAATTTTCAAGGTGTAATTTTCTTCCTTAAGATTCCGGATCTCCTTTTCTAATTGGTTGACTTTCCTTTCTTAATCTTGTTGTTTTTATTGGAATATTCTTATTTTTTTCCTAGTTTCTCCTCCATCTCTGTTATTTGGTTTTTAAAGTCTTTTTTTAAGATCTTCTATGAATTCTTTTTAGGCAGGTGACCATTTGACATTATTCTTTGGGGGTTTCTTTACTTCAATATCCTCCTCTGAAGATAAGCCTCTGTCATCTCTATTCTCATAATAGGTTTCTATAATTGGATTCTTTCTCCTTTGCCTGTGCATTTTTTTTTGGGGGGGGGGGTAGTAGCTTAATTTTTGTAATCACCTCTAGCCCTGGGGTATGGGGGATGGTGCCTCTTGTCCCAGATCTTCAGTTCTCCCCTCTAGCTTGGAGTCAAGGCCAAACCTCCAACTTCCTGTAAGTGCCCATAGCCAGAGGCTTTCTGCCCCACTGCTTCTGCACTCACCAGGAGTGTGCTAGCTCCTGCTCCCCTTGCTGCTGGCAGGACAACTGTCTAGTGTTCCTTGTCAGCACAGATTCCCTCAATCTTCCTGGGCTCAGATGCCTAACTCTACTCACTGTCCCTGGGGATAAAAGTTCCTTTGGCTGGGGCTGAGGCAGCTTCTCAAACCAACTAACCCCAGGGCTTGCATCTTGTTGTTAAAGAGGACTCTAGCCGGGAGGTGTTTACTCTTTACTGGGACCAAACCTTGTCCTGGGATTTTTCTTCTGATCTTCTCAAATTGTCCCAGGAAGACCCCTGTTGTGCCCCCATTCTTATTTATTTTTACCTGAACTTTGTTTGCCTCAAGGTGCTATTTTATCTCTTTTGTGGGGGAAAAATCTTAAGAGCTTGGAATTTTCTGACCTACTCCACCATCTTCCCAGAATCCTCTCTTCCAAATGCTCATTCTAAGAAGGGGTAGAGCCTTAAATAAATTAAACTCAAGTTTCTCACAAATTTATCAGGGAAAGCAGGTAAGTAGTTGATTTTATCCGGTTAAAACCAGCTCTTGGGAGCTGAGCAAAGGACATGTGCCTAGACTCCCTCTGCCCCTTTCCCTAACTTTGCATTTGATCATGAATGAAGAGAGTATTACAAAGTTGGATACAAACTTCCTGGCCATCTTGGGAAACTACTTTGTTATTATGTGGCCATATTCTACAATTTAACTCTCCCCATTAGCACTAGGTTTACTGAAAGTTATTATAATCTCTCTGCAGTTGTTTTTGAAGATTTTTAAAAATTATTAACACTACTACTACTATTACAAGCTTGCATTTATACGGTGCTTTAAGTTTTACGAACTTTTTGTTTACCACAAATCCATAGATTCTAAGATGTTGTCAAGGATGAGTGGAGAAAGAATGTGTATAGTCTTTCTTTCATGGTATTGTTCAAAATAAGCCTTAGAACAAATTCCCAAAGGGGCTTAGAAATAGGCTTCTCCAGAGATCTGTAAAGAAATTATTGCGTTTGGGATGGATGCTAGCTGTATGACCTCATGGAGCAGGATAACTTCTGAAAGTCTTCATCATATGATTATGTAGCTCAGATCCCAGCTTTGGTGGCACAAAGTAGAACTTAAGAATCGAAAAGGGTAGTAGACATACACACATATGTATGTACATATGTAAATGTATGTTACACATATGTATGGGTGTATATATATAAATTTTGCACATATATGTATATAATATATAATTACAAAGAAAATGAAATATATATCAATATACATGTTATATAGTATATTGTATTACAGACAACAATATGTTATATATACTATATAATACACTATATAATATATTTGCTTATGTCAATATATATATATCATAGGTAGAAAGTCTGGTCTTCAATCTTATTATTCAATCTTTCTTTAACTGATCTAAATGCTATGACTCCTCTGTTGCATATTCTAAAACAAATGGCCCAGCATAGCAATGATACCAAGATATTGTAATCTCTCTGTGCTCCAGGCAGAGATTTTTCATTTCATAGCCCAGTGAAACTTGTTACACTGAGTCCAAGTCAGCATATATCTATAACGTAATTAAAGAGAAAAGCCAATTACAATTCTATTTGTAATCTTTCAGTCACACTATACATGATTCTTTTATTGCAGTTAGTGTTACTAAGTATTACTTCTATAGGCATTTTCAACATGGAAATCTTAAATATAAGATCAGTTTCATCTGTTGGGGATCAGTGACTGTGGAGCTGCTTGTAAGTGGGATGATAGATCAAATGACCCCTCAAAAGTCCCTCCCAACCCTAAGATTCAATGATAATTTTCATTACACTAATGTATATGAAGAATAAATTCAGGGAGGGGAAAGGTAATACTTAACCAATTTGTATTCAGCATGAGTCCCTCAGTGAAACTACTGGAAGGAATCTGAATTCATGTCTGCTTTGGGGTGAAAAGAAGATTCATTCATTTTCCAGTTTTAGTTATGATCTTAGGAATGGATGTGTTATACTTCATTTGTGAAAACTGTGGTTGTAGTACTTTTTGTTTTGTTTCATTTGGAATATCATCATTTCTATTGTTCTTATTTTGCCAATTAGATATACCTTTCTGCCAGACCAGACCCCGGCCAAGTTAAAAGCACTTTGAAAGAGGAATGATAGTAATGCAAATGTAAAATTATTTCAGCTAAGCAGGAAAAACCTACCCAACTGGAAACTAGTTCTTCTAGGTTTATTTACATATCAAAGATATCTCAACCTATTTTTCTTCTAAAGCCTGTTCTTAAGTACCTTTTTGATTGATTGATTCTAATTTTCCATTATTTTTTCCATTTAACTTGTTTACTTTTGAATACAACTGAGTAAACATTTATTGTGAACCTACTGTGTGTGAATAGTTTGAAGCTGAGAGTAGAAGTAGAAGGATAAGGAAAACCTAGCCCTGCTGTTGGGTAGCTCACTCTCCAGAGAAACAGATAAAGCATGTGTGCATGCAAATAACTTAGAATACAAAATAGAAGGATGGTGCTTAAGACAGGTAGAGAGTAAGTACTATGAGCCTTTAGAGGAGGGAGAGAGAACTTTTTGTGGGGAGCATCCAAGGATGATTTCATGGGAAAAGGACCATTTGAGCTGAATCTTGGAGCAACGGATAGTTTCAAAATTTATAGACGGAAGAAGGGCCTTCTAGACTGACAAAAGTAGATAGCATCTGGGGAATATTTGATTAGGAAAGGATCTTCTAGCAGATAGCGTTTACCTACACATGCCATATACAAAAAAATTAAAATGAAAAGTTTAAAAAAATTAAACTGGATGTCTTATCCAAATAATGCCAAATATCTGAGGGTTTCCAAATATGGTAGATGACTGACTTTTTTCTTCTGTATTTCACTCAGATGTTGTGGAGTAGTGTGGACACAACCTGTACCTTACTTATTAGCCATTAATAGAACTGATCTACACAAATACCTCTGTTAAATGTTAATTTGACTGCCTCAAAATTCAATTAATTTCCACTGAACATGTATTTATTAAGCATTAACCATGCACCATATCTATCTATATCTATATCTTGACTTATGTCAGAAAAAAAAGTTGATAACTGGATAATTTCAATATTGCTTGTCTTCTACATATCCTATAAAATTTCATGAAATTCTCATTCTTACGTTTCTATAAAAAACCCTCAATGTCAGCACTAACAACAACATCAACAAAAACAAAAGGAATGTCACCAAAGACATTTTAATAGGGGCTAATGCTTGTATGTGGACTTTTTCTTACTGAATCTGGACATAATTTTGATCTTTAGTGACATATATATTTATTGTTCCTTTGTTTTTGTTTTGTCTGCCTTTTTTTGCTTTTTGCTTGTTTTTCCTTCTTACTGTTAAGTTCTATGTCTTCATAAAGTAGTTAAAATATTTTGTCTAGTGAGTACTGCTAATATGTAACATGACATTACATACAGTCTAATGAAATTAATGTGTATCTTCATCAGTGGCATTTGATATGCAAAAGTAAATTACTTCTAAACTTTCCTGAGGTAGAAAATTAAAAGAAAGAAAAAAAATTCAAGTTCATAATGACTTTTAAAAAATAGAATGATAATTCATTTTAATTTATTTCAGACAATCTTCATTTTTAAGAGTTCTATGCAGTGTTCCTTCCTATCAAGATCGTTAATGTCTTTTTTCCTCAAAGTACTTGAAATTAACTGTACACAATATGGTATAGGAATTTGAAAGTATTTAAACTGTCTTTTCTAAAAAAAATGCCATAACTCAGAATTTATTCATTTTATTTCAGCCAATTTAGACTGATCTCCCCCAAGTTATTTTGAATTAAATATGTTTTTATGAATCAAAGAATATTTTTAAAGTTATCTATATAATCACTTTAAAAGTCAGTACAGCCATTTTAAAAAGGAGAACAAACAGATGCTTTTTTCTTTCCAAAATAGAGCTTCTTGTAACTACAGTCTTATTTCTCACCTTCCTTTAACTGACAAATCTCCCAAATGACTGGTCTATACCTACTGCTTCTATTTCTTTACCACTCAAGTTTTACCTAAAGCAACAAAATTAGACTTTTACTCCCTCTGTTTTTACTGAAAGTTTACTCTAAAAGTTACCAATGAACTCTTTATGATTAAATGTAATGTTCATTTCTTCTTGTCTTTCCAATTCTTTTTTTTAACTGAACAAAAATTTCTTTTCCTATTCCCTCACCTCAAACTCATTGGGGAAAACAAAGAAAAACAAAATCCTTGTAAAAATACATAAGCAAACAAAATAAATCCACTTTGGTCTTTGCCTTTGACTTCCATTTACTATTAGTGAGGTCACTGATTCAAAGGGAAAGGACAATTTAATCACTTTTCTTACACAATCCTGAATTGATATCAAGAACATTTGGGCCAATTTGCTAAGTATGAAATTCTTTGGTGAAACCAAATCACTCATAGTAAGACAAAGGTAAATTAAAAATAACAGTTATTTTGAACTTGAGCTTGTTTTCATGTAGTTGTTTGTAGTTCTCAATTCTTCTTTAGAAAATTATGGCAGTTAATAAATGCTTATTGAACTGAATATAGCAAGACTTGAAGTCAATCCCTGTGACAATGAATCCATGATTGCCTAAGAGCAAATCATTCCCTTCTTGAATCCCTACTGCCTATTCTCTCATTGGTGTTTAAAGACTGTTTTTTTGTTTTGGAGACAGTCTTGGAGTCCTTCAAAGTGATGCACAATTTCTCATATGCAGTCTAACCCTCTCTCTTTCTCTTTAAGCCCAGTTCTTTGTTTATTGACTATTAAAAAACCCAATACTTCTTCAACAGAGTAAAATGCTCACATGTTTTATGACATTTGTATTAAGAAATGGCTCTTGGTTTTATATATTTATGTTAATTCCCTATATGTCCTAGATAGAACATTTTAGTGACATTTATGTAAATATTTCACCCAGTAAACAGATTTTTAAATTACATCTTCATTAATTTTATTTGTGCAATTTTAAAAATGTGTAACCAAAATTGGCTATTTTGTCTTTTGTGAGATTCTCAATGCTTTGTTGGTTTAGGATCTTTCCCCAAACACACTTGTAAAAAGTACCTTATCTTATTCTCTTCCAATTTTTAAAAATAATATGACCTGTTATATTCAGCTTGTGTTTCCATTTTGAGTTTACTGCTTTATTGTTTATATATTTGATATAAATTGCTATACTGTTTATATATTTCATAAGATATTGGTCTAAACCTGATTTCTGCCAAACCAATATCTAGTTTCCCCCTGCCAAAAAAGCACCCTTCCTTCCAGTAATTTATGTTCTTGGGCTCATCACAAACTAGGCTACTGTTTTCAATTCCTTCCATGCAATATTATTTATTCTGTTCCACAGACTGACTTTTCTGGTTTTTGACCAGTACCAAATTGTTTTTATGATCACTACTTAATATATGTTAAGATTTGATCCATGCTATTTTGCTTTCATTCTTACTTTTTTTTGTCATTATTTCCCTTGAAGATTCTAGACCTCTTATTCCTCCAAATGAATTTTATTATTTGGTCTATTTCTATAAACTATCCAAACCATAGTTTGCCAGTCACCATTGATGTGTTTTGCTTGTTTCCACAATGACAAATGCCACATTCAGTTTTGTTCAATGCAAAAGCAACTACTGACTTGGCCAAAAAACTCTGAAGCACTGTGTGACTTTTATCCTACTTTGCCCAACACTCTAGCCTGGTCTTTATACTAAAGTATAAAGTTATGAAAGTATGAAAGAAATTTCATAGGCAATAGGAAACCAGTGAACACTTTTGAAAAGAGTTATGATGTGATCTGAGCAGTGTGTTAGGAAGATTAAGTTTGGGAATCATTTGGGAAGGATGTATTAAACATGGGATAGATTAGAGGCAGAAAGACAGGAACATAATGTGTAAGTGATGAAGACCTGTACACATGTAGTTATAGTGAGAGCTTAAAAATGTGGAAGGATGTCCAGCAGAGACCATTTCCTTAACTAGTTTTGGGCTGTTGTTTAAATAAAAACATACAGAACCAAAAACACAATTAAAGAATCTTATTTAACTGAATTAGAACAATTTATAAGTGGAATTTCATCAAAATTTTTATGAGTAGGGCCAGCTTATGGTTCAAGTACAACACGTTATTTTATAAAGGAAAAATTCTGTTTACAAATGTTAACTATAAATTAGCAAATATCATGGTCTATATGCAAATATTCACCTTTTATTTGTCAAATGGCAAACAACAAAATAAATGACAACATACATCAAACAAACTCAGGGATCCTACTTATGCTCTGAATCTGAGATATGGGTTCTGGATCCAATCCTGTTCTTTCCTGGCTGATGCCATGCTACTCTAATTTTTCCTGAACACGACCCAGAATCAACATGTTGGTCGAGCTCAAAAATGGCAAAACCTGTAATGGGCATCTTGTGAGCTGTGATGGCTAGGTAAATATCAATTTGAAAGGGTTCATCCACTCATCAAAGGATGGAGATAAGTTCTGGCAAATACCTAAATTTTACATATGCAGCAGCACCATTAAATACTTGCAAATTCTTGATGAAATTCTGATAACGGAAGAAGAGGTAGTGTCTAAGGGGGAGGACCAGGGTGGGATGCAACAGCAGAAGAATCAGAAGGGATGAGATGTTGATGAAGTTGCTCAAGGTGTTTTTGGAGGTATAGGCTGAGGGGAGATTCTAGGCATTGGAAGAGGATAGCAGGGGGAAAAACTGTGAAATTGTGATTAGATTCTTTCTAGAGACAATTTTTTGGGAACACCACTTGGCCATTGACTTGTAGTTGTCATTTAATTCAAAGTCATATTTCTACTTTTCATCTAATAAATAATTTAAAAATGCGGAGGATGGGTAGATGCTATAAAAGAATCCCATGAATTATGGATTTTTAAAATCTTTCAACATTCTTTTCTCTAAGAAAAAATTTGAGAAAAATTGATATATATATACGTAAATATCTATATGATATGTACAATATGTAACAAATCTGAGATACTTATTGCTATAACTGCTTTTTCACCTATCTGCTATGGGCTAAAAGCCGGCAAATGAAAAGTATCTTATCATTTCTAAAAGTGTTTTCATTCTTCCAATTAGGCATATCGGAATCTTGGTTCTTAGTTTTAAAACTAGTTCTTGAGGGATTGATCTGAGGAATATTTAGAGTGAATGAATTGGAGGCTGTATTTGTAATCTCTCATTACCATATTAGATATTACATCATAGAAACATGATATATAGAAGCTTTGCTTCTGACATAAAACATACGAATGATTCTCTTATAGTTAAAAGATGAAATGGTGTAGTCGCTAGAGTTCAGGACCCAGAGTCAGGACTTGGGTTTAAAGTTTGTTTCTGACACTGAATTGCTGTCTAACTACAAATAAATCCCTTAACCGTTCAGGCCCTTAGTTTGTTGGTATCTACAATGGGAATAATAACATCTACCCTACCTGCTTGTTCTGAGACTCAAATGAGATAACAGATGCCTTGAAAACTTTAAACACTATGGTCAATTGTCATTACTGATAGTAAATATACTATATGTAAAATATAATTATAAAAAATAAATGTTTTCTCAATTCATTTCTGACTGAGAGAATTTCGTAAAATAGAACATGAGCCTAAATGTCCTGGTGAATCAGTTGCTGAATGATTTAAATTCCAGAAAAAAGTAGATCATAGCATTTTCTGAATAAGCTAATGCTGACCTTAGTGCAAACTTGCACTCTTTAGTCTCCACACATGTGCAGTCATCAGAGAGTTCCCCGATTACAAGTGTTTATTCACATCTGTCAGCTAAATCATAGATCCAAATGCAAAATGTAACACTCAGGAACATTATGTGGATTTGTGACACTCCCTTGAGGACTTTGGGTCCATAAAGCAATGAATGGATTATAAGGAGACATAAATACAGTATTTTCAACTATGACAGATGCAATCTAGCTCCAATATTATTTATACTATGTAAAAGAAAACTGAACCTATTTTCCTCAGTCCAGCTGAAAAGAAGCACCCTTAGGGAAGAATAAATGAATAGCTATCTATTAATTTTCAATTCTTATGAATTCATCTTTTCAGAACTTTGTGTTTGGGGGTTTTCTCAATGGGTAGAATGTTCTTTTATTTATTTGTTTATTTTAGAACTGTATATATAAGCAACTGTAAGTGAAAGGAAATTACTTACTAAAAATGTGAATTAGAATTGCAATGAAAATTCAGGAATATACTTACAATTCGAAGAGTTATAGGATTGAGAGCTGGAAGGGGCTTTAGAGGTTATTGAACCCAACCCCTAATATTACAGATGAGGAAACTGAGTCCCATAGAAGTAAAGCCACATAACTAGTAAGTATCTGAAATAAGACTTGAATCCAGGGTTCGCTAACTCCAGGCCTGATTATCAAGCCAACTTCTCAGGGTTGGGATTCGGCATTCATTTGCAAATATTTGCTGCAGGAATGATTTTGTTACAAAATAAAGCTAGATTATTTAAGCTACAGGTAGTATTGCCTGGTTACACGTGTACACATAAGTATGTACAACACACCTATATATCTATATGTATTATGTATATGTGTGTGTGTGTGTATAAAATCAGTTTTTTCAAACAAACTGAAGGTCAGAGAAGTTGAGATCTAGCCATAGTTACACAGCATGTCAATGTCAGAAATGAACTTTAAACCCAAATCTTTCTGACTTTGGGTCCTGTATTCTAGTAACTACATTGTTTCATCTTTTGATTATAAAAGATTCTTTTGTGCTTTTCTGGAATTTAAATAATTCTGAGTCTGATATACTAAGATATTTAGGCTCATGTCCTATTTTACTTTATGATATTCTCTCAGTTGGAAATGAATTGAGAAAACATTTAGTTTTTATTATAATTATATTTTGCACATAGAATATATACTACCATTGATAACAACTGACCTTGGTGCTTATTATTACATATAATAGATTCTCATATCATATTATATATAACATACATATTATATATATGTTCTATCATCTATAACATACTTTTATGTATATAATGCTTTTATTTTTTAAAATAAGTTTTATTGATGTCTTTTGTCTTTTCATTACAAAGCATTTTACGCATATGATCTCACTTGATTCTAAAAACCCTGTGAGATGATTGATGTGCCCATTCTATGAATGAGTAAATATGAGAACTACAGAGGTTTAGTGGCTTGCCCAAGATCATGTAGATAATGTCAAAGGTGAAATTTAAATCAGCATAGGTCTGATCGCAAGTCCAGTTGTCTACCTGCAGATCAGTTGTTCGTCTTCTGGTCTTCACTGCCCTCAAGCTTGGCAAATCCTTTTCTTAAACTGATGGACTATTTACAAGGCTTTCTGACTTAACAATCACCTTTTCAAAAGCATTCAAAGAAGTATTACACTCTTGAGGTGGTTAACAGCTCACTTGATGCCAGAGAACTGTAAAACTGCTCAGGCTGTTGCTCAGTCGTGTCTGACTCAGTTACCCCATGTGGGTTGTTTTTTTTTTTGGCAAAGATACTGGAGTGGTTTGCTGTTTCCTTTTCCCACACATTTTATACATAAGGAAACCGATGCAAATAGGGTTAAGTGACTTGCCCAGGGTTACCTGGCTAGTATCTAAGGTTGGATTTGAACTCAGGTCTTCTTAATTCTAGGCTCAGGACTTTATCCATTAAGCCATCTAGTTACCCTAGTCAGCTCTCCAGACTAGCCTAACCAACTAGCTATACAGTCACTAGGATTCTGAATTATCCAATTAGAGCCGCAAAGAGCAACGGAAATTTCTGAGAGGCATGAACCTTTCTTGATCTCTACGTATTGTGGAAAAGTAAATAGTCAACAAGCATTTATTACCATTTCTCTATGTGTCAGACCATCTGCTAACCACTGTGAATATGAAGGGGGAAAACTGTCTATGCAGCCCTCTAGAGGTGGACAGTTAGTGTCATGGATGGAACACTGGACCTGGAGACAGAAAGACGAGTTCAAATCCAGTTTCAGATAATTACTAGCCAGGCGACCCTGGACAAGAGATGTAATTTCTGTCACTCTCACTTTCCTCATCTTTAAAATGAGGATAGTTATATCACCTATCTCTCAGGATTGTTGTGAGCATAAATGAATTAATATTTGTAAAGTGCTTTGCAAATCTAGAGAAATGTTAGCTATTATCTATATATTGTGAACTTCTTGAGAGTAGGGACTGCCTTTTGACTCCTTTTATATCCTTGGTACCTAGCACAGTGCTTGGCACATATGTGCTTATTGGTAATTAGGGCACCTTTTTGGTACCCTGATACACCAGCAGGTGATATTGCAATTATGTAATCAAGGGATTCACATAGTATATTATTTTTCTGCTATGTTGTTGTAGTCTACTTGTAAATACTGTCAATGTTCATTAGGGATGTTGTCCTTAGTTTTCTTTCTCTGCTTTGTCTCTCATCTGTTTAGGTATCAAGACCATATTTGTATCACAGAAAGAGAGTAGAAAGGTGCCTTCTTTTCTGGTTAATGAAAACAGTCTTGTGTAACGTTAGAATTACTTGCTCTTTGATGTCTGGTAGAACCATTCGTAGCTTGTTCAATTTTCTGATATTGGATAATTTAAATAGTCTGTTTCTTCTTTTGTTAAACTGGGTATTTTATGTTTTTGTAAGTATTCATCTAATTCCTCTAAATTATCAATTTTGTTAGCATGTAATTGGGTAAAATAGTTTCCAATAATTTCTTTTACTTCCTCTTCAATTGTTATAAGTGCTCATTTTTCATTTTTGATAAGAATAATTTGGTTTTCTCTTTTTTTTAAATGAGATTAGCTATTAATCTACTTTGGTAGTTTTTTTCCTTTAAAAATAAAACAGCCCCTCATTTTATTTATTAACTCAATGATTTTTTCACTTCCAATTTATTAAGCTCTTTAATTTTCAGAATTTTGACTTTGTTGCTTAGTTGGAGATTTTTTATTTTCTGTCTTTCAAGTTTTTTTTAGTTGCTTGCCCAATTCATTGATTTGCTCTCTCTTTCACTGATAAAAGCATTTGGAGATACAAAATTTCCCCTAAGAATTATTTTAGCTGTAGACTATAGGTTTATTTGATGACATTTTCTGTTGTTACCTTGAATTATTATTGGATCTACCATTTCCTTAGAATTATGTGATTTATTTTCTGTTTACTTTATAATTCTTTCTTTAAAGACCCTTTATTAAATATATATATATATATATATTTCTATTTCACAGTGATCAGTAAATGATGTGTTTAGTATTTCTGATTTTATATATTTTATAGTGTGGTCTTTATATACTAATAAATGGTAAATTTTTTGTAACGGTGCCATAATACGGTCAAAATGTATGGAAATTCCTTTCTATTCCTATTTCGCTAATCACCATAAATCTCTTATCCCTAATTTTTCTAAAATTTTACCTAGGTCTTTCAGTTCTTTCCTGTTTATCTTTTGGTTTGATTTGTCTAGGTATGAAAGGGGTACCAATATGGTCCCCTACTATTACAGTTTTACTATAAATTTCTGCCTCTACTTGAATTAACATTTTCCTTAGATACTATACTATTTAGATGCTATACTATTAAGAGTATATATCAAGTACTGGCATATTTTGGAGATATTGCAAATTCTGTTCCAGACCACTACAATAAAGCAAATATTGTAATAAAGTGAGTGACACAAATTTTTTTAGTTTCCCAGTGTACGTAAAAGTTATGTTTATACTATATTGTAGTCTATTAAGTGTGCAATGATATCATGACTAAAAATGTTCATACCTTCACTGAAAAATACTTTACTGCTAAAAAAAATTGTAATCATCATCTGAATCTTCAACAAGTTGTAAACTTTTTGCTGATGGAGGGTCTTGCCTCCATGGTGATGGCTCTTGACTGATCAGGGCAGTGCTTCCTGAAAGTTGAGGTGGCAATTTCTTAAAAAAAGACAGCAATGAACTTTGCCGCATTCATTGACTTTTCTTTGCACCAGAATACTTAGAGCCATTGTAGGGTTATTAATTGGCCTGATTTCAGTGTTGTTGTGTCTCAGGGAATAGGGAGTACCCATGAGAGAGAGAGAGAAACTGCAACAGCAGGTTGGTGGAACAATGAGAACACATACAACATTTATTGATTAGGTTTGTGGCCTTATATGGGTGCTGTTCATGTTGCCCCAAAATAATCAGGATAGTAACATCAAAGATCACTGTTCACAGATCACCATAACAGATATAATAACAATGAAAAAATCTGAAATATTGTGAGAATTACCAAAATGTAACAGAGAGACACGTTGTGAGTATATGCTGTTGGAAAAATGGCACCCATAGACTTGCTCAACAAAGGGTGGACATAAACCTTTAATTTGTTAAAAAAAAAAACCACAACAAAACAAAGCATAACAAAATGAGGTATGCCTGTACTGGTATTGACTTATTTGAAATCATGATTGCTAACCTTACTTTTCTGAATTCAGCTGAGGCATAATAAATTTTGCTCTAGTACTTTATTTTAACTCTGTGTTTTAAGTGTATTTCTTGTAAACATACCTAAGTTCTAAACTCCCCACAGTGGTAAAATTATAGATCTTTGACTCACAAATATGAATTTTAACTCATTGATATAAACATTCTTAGGAAATGCTGATACTCTATATCAATGTCTATTATTTTATCCATTTTTAGTTTTTTGGCATCAGCTCCAATACAGACAGTTCTCTTTTTAGGTAAGTGGATCCTACATAAAGCTGAATGGTAAATTTGCCCCTGGAGGTGGCGAAAGGGAGAGAGGTAGGGAGTTAGAAAGGGAGTCATGCCCAAGGGAGGTGGAGAGCACACCAAGGACTCATGAGATCTGGCGACAGAGAAGCAGGAGCAAAAGGAAGAATACCTGGCTGAAACAAAGAGGAAGGATGGGGAGAGAGGAAGGAAGATATGTAAGGGCCAGAGATAGATGGGAGAGGACAGATGACATGCAGGGGCAGTACACAAGCAGGGACTGACAGAAGGTAGACATGTGGGGATTAGATATAGGTGCAGATGGGCAGAGCTGGGCAAAAGTCTCTTGTAATCAATCCAAGCCTCTTATCAGGCTACAAGAGTGGAGAGAGATATCACAGTACTGTATAATAAAGTTAACATAGGTGGGTTTTTTTTTAAATATGGATTCCTGGAAAGATCTGTATGAACTGATGCAAAGTAAAATGAGCAGAACCGGGAAAACATTGTACACAGTATCAGAAGTATGGTATGATGATCAAATATGAATGACTTAGCTCTTCTCAGCAATACAGTGACTCTAGACAAGTACAAAGAACCATGATGGAAAATGATAACCATGTTCAGATAAAGAATTGATGGGCTCTGAATGCAGACTAAAGCATATGTTTTTCACTTACTTTAGTTTTTTCATGGTTTTTCCTTTTGATTTGTTTCTTCTTTCACAACCGTGACTAATGTAGAAATATATTTTATATAATTACACATACGTCACCTATATCAAGTTGCCTACCATTGTAGGAAGAGGGGAGAGGAGTGAGGAAGGGAGAAAAATCTGGAACTCAAAATCTTGTAAAAATGAATGCTAAAAATTGTCTTGACATACAATTGGGAAAAAATAAAGTACTATTAAAATAATAAAAAATATGAATTCCTTTCAGAATTCTTAAGAAAGGTCAAATTTGCATAATGCAAATTTATGTAAAGCAAATACTGTCAGACAGTCAGAATCTGCTTCCTCCAAAGCCCAGGTAGCTCTCTTCCTTCCTCCCTTTCCCAAATCCCCAGGCAAATTCACATTTCATAAAAAATAATTGCTTTATGGAGTGGTCTGCAGAATGGCTCACTCATGTAAAACAAGAACTATCTATAGCTAATATTTCATTGATTTGTGATTTCCTCCAGGCAGAGTATTACCTTCAGGGCAGTGAAACAGTTAGTAGTTTTGCCATGGATACTTGACCTGTAAGAATCTTTTACTAGGTCTTTAACAAGAACATGCCCATTTGATGTAACAGGGCGTTTTCATGCATCCTCCTGAAGTTTTGAGGATACTATTGGAGAAGGATACAAGCTGTTTGTCCATCAGTTATTTCTTACATTATCAGAGCATGTCTCCTTCTTTGAGAATAATTTTTTATAATATCCTTTAGGATATTTCTCCAGGCGTTCCTTATTATAGCCTTATCATGCCCTTCCTGAATCTCTCCATTTCTCTTTGGGTGATTCTCAATTTCAGTTCTTTAGAGATCGCAGTGTTCTATAACCCACAGCCATATGCTATGTGAATATTGGTATTGACAAAAACAAACAAATAGGCTTTTGTTTCTTCATCAATAGCTTGTTTAGATAGACCAAGTTGGAGATGACTTAATTGTACATCATGTTCATCTTTTCCTTTTGATTCCTTCTAATTTGGTTTTATTTGGATCTTTGCCCTAATGAATCAACGATCAGACAAGTGATTTAGAAACTTCCCAAATCTCAGAAAATACGTATACTTAATTTTAAAATGTTAATGCCTTAACATTAAATGTGCAAACTCCTAAATCTGATCTAAGAAAGCCAGGGACTATTTAATCTCCAATCTAAGCCTCCTTTTGTTCCTACAGGCAGCACTGAGTTCTAATTTGAAGTATGATAACATGTGCTTACAATTGAGAAATGCTCTATCTAACACTGATGCTAACACAGTCATAGAAAGTAAACAAAATAATAATAGGGAACATTCATATGGAAGATGGATGGCACAGTAGATAGAGTGCTGGGCCTGGAGTAGTCATCTTGCTGAGTTAAAATCTGGCCTCAGACACTACCTGTGTGACCCTGGGCACGTTGCTTAACCCTGTTTGCCTCAGTTTTCTCATCTGTAAAATGAGCAGCAGAAGGAAATGGCAAACCACTCCAGTATCTTTGCCATGAAAACCCCAAATGGGGTCACAAAGAGTCAGACATGGCTGAGAAATAACTAAACAACAACAACAACAAAAAAAACCCATTCATATAGCAGGCTTACAAAGTACTTTATAAATATTATTTCATTTTATCCTCATAGCAATCCTGAAGCAAAAGTACCATTATTTTCCATATTTTACAGATGAGGAGACTGAGGCAGGCAGAGGTTAAGTGACTTGCCAGGATCATGTCGCTAGTATATGTATGAGCATGAATTTGAACTTGGGACTTCTGACTCCACATCCCACTACCTTATCCACCACATCACCCAGCTATCTCCAAATAACCAAATAATCGTTTTTATAATGTCGGTTTTTTTTGTAGCGTCACTTTTACAAAGTCATCGGTGGTGACTTCAAGAAGGAAATTTCAAATTGTGGAGAAAATAAGAAAAATTAGTAAGTAACTTAACAAGATGAACGAAAATAACAAATATACTCTCGACTTTTACTTGACATCGTAAATTCCTGTTGATGTGTATAAATTCTGATTTCACAAAAGCAAGTTCTTCTAAGAAGAATATTTAAAAAATCATGCGCTTGAAAATAATGTCTCTGGTAAGACAAGCCCAATGAATAAAAACATCTTTCATGGTCTTACTAATGTACATTTGAAATGCTCTTGATCATTTAACATCCTTCCTAAATGAGTGTTGCTTTAACTAAGAAATCCGAAGGATTGCTGTAAGGTAATGGGAAACTTAGGTGTTTATGATAAATTTAGACATGAAAATCAATAGAAACATTTAAGCCTATGATGCCAAAGTGCCTCTTGAAGATCAAATGTTATAAAGTGAATCTCACGCATACTCCGGCCGTACAAGCTGCCAGGGAAGCCTTGTTGACACACATATTTCTATATAAAAGAGATAGGGCTCGGACTTTTGATTTCACTGTTATGGGTGAAGTTAATGAGGAAACACTTTCTGTTAATGTAGATAGTCACCTTCAATGCAACTTATATTCTTAGAGATTCGCCTAAGGCACCGAAAGCTTAATGATTTGTCCAGGGTCACGCAGTCAGTGTATGTCAGAGGCAAGACAAACCTAGGTCTTCCTGGATCCAAGACTCTCTACAGGGTTTCTCAAACTTTTTCCACTTGTGACCCCTTCAATTCATGTTTCCTTCCTTTTAAGAGCAACAACAACACCAATTTGGGGGGAAAATACAACATTATATTGAGTATCTCCATCCTTATTTATAGTTGCCTGTTCAAAGAAGGACCCAGCACTCCAGAATGTGGCTTTACCATACAATGAGCATATCTCTATGTTTGTATTTTAAAGTTTCTATTCAGTTCTGGTTAATAACAACAACCTCAAGAAATAGCTATGTGGCATAATAGAACTCTGAACATCAAATGAGAAAGGTCTGAGCTCAAATTTGGCCACAGATTCTTACTTGCCGTGTGACCATAGGCAACTCACTTAACCACTCATTGCCTGCTTCGGAAGTTTCCTCATCTGTGAAATGGAAGTGATAATAGCAATTACCTCCCAGGGTTATCATGAAGACAAAATTATAATAACACTTATAAAGCCTTTTCCAAACCTTAAAGTGCTATACAAATTCTAGCTATTATCCCTATTAATTGTTATTATTATTAATATCTCCAAAGTCAATGCACTGCTATAAGAGTTGAGATCAGGAAGAGAAAATGAAGGTGGGAAATAGGAAAGCACAGTTCTCTCATTCAGACAGGGATAAGTGAATATCTAAGAGCAAGGGGAAAAAAGTGAGAAGACTCAGAAATGATACTAAACCAAGAGTAGCCCAGAGATTAGTCAGTACTCTGGTAGACATGTACATCATGGCCACCTTCTCAGAAGTCTTCCTATACTGATACTGCTCAAGGCTTACTTTCTACTGATTTCTCCTCCCCAAACCCCCAGCCACCAGCCTGACTGTACTCCCTTGATATTTTTAGTTCTTCTCAGTGAGCCCCTCAAAGATTAGCAAAGAGGGCAGAGTAAGAAGAAATAGTCCAGTCCAGCCCTCTCACACAACTACTCCAACATTTCCCTTTCTATAATTTCCTCCTTGTTTTGCTATTGCCATGTAGAGAAGCTGTCAATTTTTTGTGGATTTATTTTGTATACTGCTTCTTTATTGAATCTAGTAGTTTTCTTAGATTTCTTGTAGATTTCATGGGATATTCTAGCCATCTAAACCATCAAAAGAATAGTTTCAAGTCTAATTCTTGCCACTCCCCCCACCACCACCACCACACCTTCTCATATTATAATAAAGAACCTGTATAGAACTATCAAATAGTAGAGTGGATAACCTTGCTTACTACTTCATTTTTTTTTTTTTTGGCAGAAGTTTCTAGCATTTAGTTAAGCTTAAATCACTATTGAAAATAATGCTAACTTTTGGTTTTAGATATATACTATCCATGTAATTGGTTCAGGACTATATTTTTCCTTTTTTGGTTTATCTTTTGCTAACATTTTCCAGCTCTAAGAGAGGAATACTATTTTTTTTTCTAAAATTTTGTGTTACTTTCTACATCTTCACAATTCTGTTATCTTTTTTTTGGTAAATTTTTGTTCTGCAACATTTGGGGCATGACTTGAATAATTATCTCATTTCAACATATATTTTTTTAAGTGTAACATAGTTTATATCTTTTAATGTTAATTTCTGCCCTAATTTTTGGATGATCTAACAATATAACTGTAACTCCTCCTGTTTTAAAAGTCTCTTGATTACTAGTACTTGATTACTTTTCTTTCCTTTCTTTTTCATTCTGCATGTCTTTATTTTTTAGATACGTTATTTTTAATTTAGGGAATTGTTGGTTTTTACTTTTTATCCTTTCTACCATTCCCTTTCAATTTTATTAGATTGTTCAATACCTTAACATTTGAGATTATAATAATTAGTTTGGCAGATTTTTTTTCCATGTTTTTCTTTTGTGTCAACTTTTAACCAATTTCTCCTTAATGTCAGCACTTTGGCCTTTTAATTTAATTTTGCTTGTACTAATTAGATCCTAGTGAATTACTTCAAACTCCTTTAATTTCCATCTACATGCCTTATCACAAGTTCTTTGAATTTACTTAGTTTTCAATTTTCTTTCTTTTTATTTGTTTATCAATTTTTCTCACCCTCTTTTGGCCCTTTTATTTTTCCACCCAGATAATTACTTGGTTTAAAACACTTCTTCTTTCCCACAATCTCACCTGTTAGCTTTAGCAACATTCTTTTGTGTCACCTTTTTCAAAAAAGTATTTACTTACTTTGTCTTCCTTATTTTTCTCCCTTTTCTGGTCTATTCTAAATTGTACTGTACTGTTTTTACTCGAATTGTTCAGCATTTTGTTTGTACTTTCATTTTTAATGCATATCCTTCAATATTTCGGTAAATTCATGATTTTCTCTATAGCCTCCCTATAATAAAGTTTATGTAAACTTATTCAAACACTCTCATCATATATAACTTTATCATGTCTTTCCTTAAGTCCTTCACAGAAAACCTATCCAATTCACTGCAAGCCTTCCTCTGGTTCTTTTAGTATTTCATTAAAATGATTATAACACGCAAGCTATTTCATTTGTTATCCTTCAATTTTAGTGTGCGATCCCCCTACCCTGAGGACATTTCTTCCTTGTCACACAAGCTCTTGATGTCATTTATTTGAAAGAAGTTAGGTGACACCCTGGACAGATTGTTGGACACTTTAAACCTGAGTTTAAATCCTGCCTCAGACACTTAGGAGTGTTAAGTAACCATCAGCAAATTCCTTAACTTCTATCAGCCTCAATTTCCTCATTGGCAAAAAGGGGATAACAATAGTACCTACCTCACTTGGTTGTTGTTAAGATCACAGATAAAGACTATATCCAGGCCTGGCTATATAAATACTAGCTATTGCTATGCCATTTCTTGAATGAAAGGCATTTTTAGTAATGTACTAAAGCCTATTCGAACGCGTAATGCATCTTTCCATTGTCCTTCTTCTGACCTTCCATTGTGATTCTTCTGAGAACATGGCCACCCATGAATCACACACACACATATAGTAATGCCAAAAGAATATTGATGCTCAAAAAGGGTTGGTTTTCATAACAGCAAATAGCTTGGTATCAGTGAAAGCTCCACACAGTTTCTCAAATCCGTTCTACCCCAATCTCTTCCTTCTATTCAATTCTGAGCCCAACTCATTGTCCAGTGTAGCTTGTACACAAGAAACACATTCTGACGGGTTAACTCAGTGGATTGATTTTTCAATCCCATGCAAAAAAAATTCTCAATCTACTTTGTTTTGGGTCATAATGATGCATAAAATATATATGCATATACATCCATATACATGTGTATATGCATATATGTGTGTATACATACATATGTATGCTGTTATTGCTGTGGTTCAGTTGTTCAGTCACATCCAACTCTTTGTGGGACCCCATGGATCATAGCATGCCAATACTGTCCATGGCATCATCTTGGCAAAGATACTGGTTCTCTAGTGGATTAAGACAAACGAGATTAAGTGACTTGCCTAGGGTCACACAGCTAGGAAATATCTGAGGACAAATTTGAACTCAGGTCTTCCTGACTGCATACCCAGTACTCTATCCACTGAGCCAACTAGCCATCACATATACGTATACATATATGTACATGTACATATACACAAATACGTATACATATTTGAATGGAACAATATTAAATAGATATTGTAATGAGAAGCTACCTTAGCATAGTGGATAGAGGGCCAGTGTTAGACTCAGAAAGTCTTCTGCCTCGACACATACTAGCTGTTCTAACCATGGATGAATCACTTAAGTTCTCAGTTTTTCCAGGCAAATCCCTAAGACTATAAATTGCAGGTGGGTTACCAATGAGTTGCGTTGATGGAGAGATTGTCCATACTGGGGTTTCTCTACACCAATGAAATTACGTCTGGACTGCTTGTGTATGTATGTGTGTATAACATACGGACAGATAATATGTGTACATTTTAATCATAAATGTATTTAGAAAATAGTCTATGGAATGATTAATAAAGCATATTTTACAAACCAGTAGTGAAGATGTGTTTTACTTATGTAAGATGCCAAAGCTATATGCCAAATATATCATACGGTTTGTATTACCATAACAATGTATAGTATTTTAGCTATTAATCTAAAACAGGAATATCACATGTATATTTAATATAACTTCAAAAGACTCTAAGGCTTATTTACATTTTCTATATGTAGTATGGTTTCAAGGACATTTTAATATTGGCCACTAATTTTATACTGTCTGAATGTTATAACATGATTTCAAAGAAATGCAGCTATAGCCGAGGATTACTTTCATCTAATGTTTTATCCATCCTATAGAACCAACTGGAAAAGAATACCATTGCTAGACATTCATAGGACATAGCAGAGATCAAAATCCTTAAATAAGAGGAAGAAATTCTTTTATGTGCAACTCTAAAGTACAGCATGCAATGCAGTAAGACATTTTTAAAAGAATATGCCAAAAACCCAAATAAATGGTTTTGTTATTGTGCATCTAATCCTTTTAAAAATAAATATATCCTTTAAGTGAAATACGTGATTACAAGAGAATACAGTATCTTCAGCACAGTGATTATATTTACTTTATCATGAGCTTAGAAACAGCTCATATTAATCTGCATAATCATTTTTCTTTATTCAACTATAATATCTGTATCTTAGTCAAAGGACAAAGTGCAATTGGTTTGTTTTTCATATTCTTTCTTTTCTCAGTTGGATGCAGGAGAGAACACAGTTTTTTTTTACCATTTTAATTTTGATTGTTAACCCAAAACTGGAATCCAAAGCAAAGGAAAATTGTGAAAATTAACTTGTCCCAAGTACAAGAGAACAAAGCATGGACATTATGTTAATGCAATCATTGAGAATCTAGGAAGTTAAATGTATTTCTTAAAGACACAAAGTTAATGCTGCCTTCTGAAATTTCCATGTAAAAATCAAAAACACAGCTTTTATAGAGGACAGACGCAGGTACTGTATGAAGAATTACAGCTTAGAAAATTAATAAAAATAGTATCTAAAACAGTATTAGTAAGATATGAAGCTCATTCATTAACGGTCTCTATGATAATATATCACCGAAAATGTTGCATGAAGGACAGTCTTTGATAGGATTATGTACAGTATAATAGCAAGATACTGAAATTAAAATTCACTGAGAAGATACATCTTGTGAACTGAAGGGTAAGAAGATAATAATGGTAACATTAATAATAATAAATAACAAGTATAAAATGATTCACATAAATAGAATTTCCATCAGCAACCATTATTGTAATTACCAGGATGATAAGGTAGTAATCTACAGTAAATAGCTAATCTTTATTGATTCACTGTTTAATTCTTTTTTTAAAAAAAAGGCTTTAGAACTGCTGTCAATAACAATAACATGTACACACAGGGAAAAAAGTTATATGGAGAAAGAATGGGGAAAGAATGTATGATATTATGCAACCTCCAGCATTTCTAAAGAATTTTCTCAAGACATTTGTATTCTTTTGTTAGGGGGAAAGAAAAAAAAAGAAGGATGTATTCAAAAGAGTTTCCCCGCTATTTAATGATTGCTAGGGGATTTATTCTAACATAGTTTATGGGGGTTCCATAGACTAAGTGGAAAAATTCTGAGATCTCAAGCTCTGGCTCTTTAATCATACCCCTCTCTGAGCTGAGGATTGTTCTTCATCAATGGCACCTGGGAGGAAAAGACAGGCCATCAGCAGCCTGACCCTACAGCAGCCCTAGGGGCAGTTCCACTGCCACCAGCAACGTTAGCACGAAAGACAGCCAAGAGGCTGTTCAAGGGTCCAGATAATAACAGGAGCAAGGAACTAACTACCTGCTGGTAGAAAATAAATCCAGTGTTTAACTCATGGGTCCTGCCAACCTAGCCTTCCACTGGGTAGTGGAAGTTAATTTTATTTTTAAACGTAAATGAAAGATGAGGAAGTGAAATGATAAGATCTACATGGAGTCCTTATCAATGGGGATTGGCAGGACATGGAACTGGAGCAGAATTATGACTTAAATTTCTTCTGCAACTGAAACAAAAATTCAGGAGAAAATATTAACTTAGATATAAAAACATACATTATGGTAATTTTTAAAAAGTTCATATTTACATAAAATTTAAAATATGCATTTTTCTCATTCTCATGACTTCCTGGGTTCACACATAGATATATGTACACATTCCTACTTGAATATTATGTAGTCTTTCTTGATAGATACTATCAATTTTAAAATCTTTCTGCCCTTCAGTTACTCTAGCAAAACAGTAGTTATTAAACTTTTGATGGCTTGTGAAATAATACTCTAAAATCAGGGGGTTTTAACCTTTTTTTGTGTCACGGACCTCTCTGGCGAGTCTGGTTTACCTTTCTCATAATAATGCTTTTGCCTACATTTATAAAAGAAAAGGAAAACTAAACTGCTTTTAGAGGCTGTAAAATATAAATGTGTATTTTTTCCCACTCAAAGTCATGAATCCCATGGGGGTTGAGAACCCCCAGTTCTAAATAGACCAGTATTAATACACTTTTATATTTATATTTTCAATAAAATGATATCAAAATACAGCAGAATCTCCCAGTTTATTTTTCTTCAGAAGTGAAGGCTATTCTCATAAGAGTAATAATAATTATGATAAAAATGATGATGATGACAGCTAGCATTTAAAGAGATTTTTAAGTTTTTCAAAACAACTTTCTACATGTTCCTTTTTGATCTTTACAACAGTCCTAATAGTTTAGTACCATTTATTATTCCTGTTTTAGAAGTCATAATCATAGTAGTAGTAGTGGTGGTAACGGTATTTATGTAGTGGTTTAAGGTCTGCAAAACATTTTGCAAATATTTCATCCTGGCAACAGCCCTGAGAAGTAGATGCTACTATTCTCATTTTATAGATAAGGAAACTAAGGTTATCAGAGGTTAAGGCATATACTCAAGTTCATACAACTAAGGATATGAGGCAGAAATTCAACTCTGGGCTTCTGACTTCAAAGCCAGCATTATTTGCCCAACTTTACTTACCTTTCAAGGAGGCATGGCACATTGCACATTGATCATTCTCCTTTCACCCCCTAAACTGCACAAACATATGAAAAGAAAAGCGGTGTACATAATGAGTGTCTAGAAAAGGAAGTGGTGATCACAAAAAGTCAACATGGCTTCATCAAGAATGTATCACAGCAGACTAATCTCACTTCCTTTTTTGACAGGGTTACTAGACTAGTAGAACAGGGAAAACCTGTAAATATAGATTACCTTGATTTTAGTAAAATATGAGACAGTCTCTCATTCTATTCTTGAGGAACTGAGGGAAATATGTAGATAATAGAATAGTAATGTGGATTTGAAGCTGGTTGAAGCCAAGGTATTTCACTAATGACTTGATAATGATTTGGAGTTTCTACTGGAATGGTCTATAGATCTGTACTTGGTTATGTGATTTTTCTAAACTAGATTTTTTGTTAATGCCTTTGTTTTTACATAACCCACGTTTCTCCCTGCATCCCTCTCTCTAATCCTCTTCCAGATGGCTATTTCTTAAAATAAAGAATAAAACACAGAAGAAAAAAATTTAAATAGCTCACCAAAAGTTATCATTGAAAAAGTGGGACACATTAGATTCTACAACCATGGACCTCCAACCTCTGCAATGGAATAGGGGCACTTGTCTTTTCATAATTCTTTTCAGAGCTGTATCACACTAATATCTTCTTTTATTGCCATATCACACTAATGATACAGCTAGAAATCTGAAGTTTTTTTTAGATGAACTGCTGTGTATCCACTTTTAACCCAACTTACGAAGCTTATTTTTTGAACCTTAAGTATAAAACTTGATATTTATTGCTCTTAAATTTCATCTTATTAGATTCAACCCAATACAATCTTTTTAGATACCAACTCTATGTTCTAAGATGCTTAAGTATCCATCTCTCTTTACTTTGTGTCATATGCAAATATGACAAGGACTATGTTTGTGCCTGTCACTTTATGTAAATAATTGATAAATTGTTAAACAAAAAAATAAAGCAAGGTTATCTCTTTCCCTTCTAGAAGTGCTTGCAATAACTAAAAGACAAATGAAATAAATTAAAAGCATGAAGATAGACAAAGAAAACAAATTATAACTATTTGCTGCTAACATGATGGTTAACTTAGAAAATCCTAGGTACTTAGAAAAAAATTGAGACAATAGCTAGCTTAATTAAAGTTTCTGGCTACAAAATAAACTAACAAAAATAAAAAATATTTCTACATTTTAAGAACAAAATCCAGAAGTCAATAATAGTATGGGAATTCTCATTCAAAATAACTAACAAATTCATAAAATATGTGAGAGATGATCTACCAAAGCATAATCAATACTTGCATAGATACAATGATAAAATCTTCCTTAAAAACAAGCAAGCAAACAAGTGAACCTTAAATAGTGGGAATAATTCTCAATGCTCATGGAGGGGCAGAGCCAATATAATAAAAAGGAAAATACAATCAAAGTTAGTGTAATAGTTAATTTAAAATTATGTCAATCAATCTACTAAAGGGATAATTCACAGAACTCAAAAATAATGACAAAATTCATTTGAAAAAGCAAAAAATATAGAATATCAAGTGAAATAATAAAAAAAAGATAGAAATGAAGAGGGAATTGAATATTTGGGGTCATCAACAATCACTAAAATCATTTAGCGCCAATTAAAATAGAGAAAAGTAGACTTGTGAAAGAGAGAATACAAGGAAGAATCAGAAATAATTGGCAATAACCTAATGCTCGATATACTTGAACGTTTAAATTACCTGAAAAACAGCTCCTTATTTGATAAATTCTGGGAAAGTTGGAAAGTAGTCTAGCAGAAATTAGAATTAGACCACAGTTTATATCACCAATCCGGCAAGATGAGAAGGAAGAAAGTTCTAGATACGGGGATTTGTTGTTCAGATTTTTTTAAATCATGTCCAACTCTTTGCAACTCCATTTGGGGTTTTCTTGACAAGGATACTCAAGTGGTTTGCCATTTCCAGCACCAGCTCATTTAACAGAAGATGAAAATGAGGCAAAAAAGTATCAAGTAACTTATTCAAGGTCACACAACTATTTGAGGCCACATTTGAACTTGGGATGAGGGATTTTCAGACTCCAAGCCCAGCACTCTATCCACTGCACCACTCAGCTGCCCAGATATAGGAAGAGCCAATGAAAATTCATGGAGTTGGAAGTTGGAGTGTTTTGCTAAAGGAAGAACTAAGAGGCTGATGTTCATGGATTGTAGAATTGTTGAGCAGAGTAAGATATAAGAACACTGGAAAAGTAGAAAGCAGCCAAGTAATAAAGGTCTTTAAAAGACAAATAGGATTTTATATTTGATCTTGGAAGTAATAGAGAGCCACTGGAAGTATTATATAGGAAAGTGACCTACACTTTGGAAGACAACTTTGGAAGCTCAGTAGGGGCTGAATTGGAGATGAGAAAGACTAGAAGCAAGGAGGCCAAACAGCAAGCTATTTCATAGTTCAGGAAAGAAGAGAGGAAAGAGTTCTTTTTTCTCTAATTCTCTCCATGTCAACACTTTTTGAGATTACCTTCCCTCTTGCCTTCTTTCTCCAAGTCTCTGGCATTGGGTTAGCCCTTCCCCTTACCAAGGCCAATTCCTCTACATATACACTTAATTCCCTTCCTTTCCATCTCCTTCAGCAGACTGTAACCTCAATCATCTTTGTCTCTTAAAATTTCAACCTTTCCCTATTTACCAATTCCTCTTCTACTGCCTTCAGATATGCTCAAGTTCATCCATTCTTAAATCCTCAAACTACTGGGTATTATTGCATATGAATCTCTTCCCTTTCCCAGATAAGCTCAGCAAAACAAAAGAAAACCAAACCAGTCCACCATCAGCATCTTCACTTCTATGTCTCATTCCTGATGCCTTTGCAATGTAGCTTCCAAACTCATCAACTAAATGAAATGTTCTCTCCAAAGCTGCCAATAGTTTGTCAACAATCTCTTAATTGCCAAATCTGATGGTCTTTTCTCAGTCCTAATTTTCCAGCTAACTGCTACACTTGAGACCCTTGGCCACTGTCTTCTCCTGTATATCTTCTTTCTAGGTTTTCTTCACACTATTCCTGGTTCTCCTTTTACCTGTCTGAGCATTACTTCTCCATTTCCTTTAGTGGTTCATCATCCATACCATTCCTCCTAACTGGATCACTCCCAAGGTTTTGTTCTAGACCATTGCTTTCCTGCTCCTCTTCTTTCTCCTCCTCCTCTTCCTCATGCTATTGCTGCTGCTCCTCCTTCTCTTTCTCCTCTCCTCCTCCTCCTCTTACCCCTCATTTGTGTTCTTTTTCATCATCTTCTTCTTCTTTTTCTCTCCTCCTTCTCCTCCTTCTACTTCCCCTTCTCACCCCTCTCCCCCTCCTTCCCTTCATTAGCTCCCATAGATTCAGTTATTCTCTCTATGAGGATGATTCATAGATCAATATATCTAGTTCCACTTTTTCCCTAAGTTTCAGCATCACATTACCAACTGCCTATTGGACATTTCAAACTGGATGTCTTAGTGACATCTCAGATTAAAATACCTGAAACAGATATCATTATCTTTTCCCCCTTACATTCCTTTCTTCTTGAACTTTACTTTTTCTGTCAAAGGCATCTTCATCTTTCCAAGTTCATAACCTTGAAATTATCCTTTATTCTTTACACTTCCTGGCCTTATATATCCAGCCAATTGCCAAATCTTGCTGTTTCTACCTCCATAACATTTTATTCCTTTTCTCTACTCTAACAGCTGATGCCTTATTTCAGATCCTCATCAGTTCTTGACTTGACTAAGATGCAACAGCCTCCTAATTGGTTTTCCTGTCTCGAGTCTCTGACCACTACAATCCATGCTACATACTGCTGCCAAAGTGATTGTCCTTAAGCCCAGATCTGACCGTGTCACTCTCTACTCAATTAAGTCCAGTGTCTCCCTATTGTCTCCTCTGTTTAAAAGCCCTTCCAAACTTTGCTCTATCTTTCCAGAATCATTGCACATTGTTCCCTCTCAAACATTACAGGATCCAGTAAAACTCATCTTCTCTCTGATTCTCACTCATGACACCCCATTACCCATCTCTTCGCCATTGTACTTGTTATCACCCATGCCTGGAATGAGTTCTTTCTCACCTCTGTCTCATAGACATCCTTTTATTTTCCTTCAAGGCACAGCACAAGGACCTCCTTCTACATGTTGATTTTCCTCATCCCCCCTTCTCCAATTGCTAGTACTCCTTTTCCAAAATCACCTTGTACTTAAGTGCTTTGCATATTTCTGTATATATTTACTTTTAAAAATTCTCTACATGCTTATATATGTACTTTTTTCTCCTCCCATTAAGCATCTTGGTAGTAGTGACTGTTTTATTATTTGTATTTGTAACCCCAGTGCAAAGAAAGGGGTAAAAAGGAAGGAAAATAGGAATAAAACAAGAAAGGAAGAAATAGATGTGAGTTAACTCAAAGTGTGTTTGTAGGTTGTGCTGTGACAGGTGGGTTGACTTTCATGTCACATCATCTCCATTCCTATCCTGTAATTCTCTGTGCCTTCCAAAGTATCTGAAATTGATCTGAATTACGAGTTAATCTGAATAACTAATCACTTATATATACATATATATACACACACATATATGCATATATATCATGTCAGCAACTAGATTTTATACTCCTTGAGTTCAGAGGCAAATTTTTATTTATCTTTATGTTCTTTACTATGGTTAGCCCAATTAATTTATACAGGTTTTCAGTTGTTGCTTGTCGTTGTTTGTCCTTCATTCTGCAAGTGAATTGAATTTAAGTGAGAGAGGATTGTTCAAAGTCACCAGCCTCACTTTCTGCTCCAGAGCCATTTGGGCCCAGTGGCCAGATATAGATCAAGCCAGCTGGAGATGGCTCAGGAGGCAGTTGGAGACAAACACTTTTTGAATAAATCAGTCAATCAATGATAAGCTAGGGAAGCTTAGGATCATGGATTTAGAGATTTAGAGCTGGAAGGGAGCTTAGAAGTCATTTACCTCAACCATCTAACTTTATAGATAAGGAAAACTGAGGCCTAGAGAAGTTAAGGGATTTGTCCAAGGTCACACAGGTAGTGACAAAGCTGACATTTGGATCCATTCCTCTGACTCCAAAAATCTAGCATTCCTTCCAGTTCCCCATACTGCCTCTAGAAGAAAATGAAAAGACAACATTGCTCTTACCAAATGGAGTCTTCCTAGCTTAAACTTCCTAGAGAACGAATATGCGCTTGACCTTCTAGAGGGAAATTTCCCCTTCTCCCCATTTGGGTATAATAATAAGTGGTTTATGTTGAGTATGAGAGAGAGGATTGACTTCATGGAAGGTTAGAAGAGGGTTATTTTGTTGAATGGAGATTGTGATATCTTGAAACTTGCAATATCAAGGTAGGCAATTTTCTTCTCTGAATTCATGTAGGGGTGGCCCTGATCAATGCTATCTAATTCTCATGGAGCATGCAAACCCAAAATCAGAGGTCACAAATTAGACTGGAAATGACCCTAGAATTTTATACAATGACATTCTAAATAGGAGCTTCTGTAATTCTTTAGGGCAGGCTTATTTAGGAATATTCTTTTTTTGGTGAGGCAATGGGGGTTAAGTGACTTGCCTGGAGTTACACAGCTAGTAAGTATCAAGTGTCTGAGCCCAGAATTGAACTCAGGTCCTCCTGACTCCAGGGCTGGTGCTCTATCCACTGTGTCATCTAGCTGCTCCTTATTTAGGAATATTCTTATGCTCCCTGTCTTTCCCCTTTACCACATCAGGATACCTGAAGTACTTTAATAGAAGTATCCCTAAACCTTCCTGAAGAAAGCATTGGGACCACTTTAATAGGTACTATGTCTGTGTTCTATCTTTTCCTTCATATTACTTGTGTCATAGCTAGTTGGATTTAGCTGGAAGCACTAAATATATGTATGTACAACCTCCTTAGACTAGTAAAAGGGCCTTTCATTAATTTTCTTAACTTCCCATGTCAGAATTCTCCTAAAAGGCATGGTCTGATGTCTTTTATTGACATGAAGGTGACCTTAGGTTCTCCATGGCTATTTCAGTGAAGCACAAATTCTAGAAGTTTCTAATGAGCTAGAAACCCTTTATGTACAGCCTCAGTATTAGCAAAATGAGGACCAGCTTAATTAAGTGCAGAAAGATCCATAATAACCATGAATTTCTTGTCCAGAATGACATACAAATCAGAGGAAAAAACACAAATTGGTTACTATGAAGCTTCCTTCTGATTTCTCATTGATGGCAGAAGAGGGTACTAAGGACCATAAGCCTTTTTTCTTTCTATAAACCTTAAATTAATTGTTAATACTATATATGTGTGAATTTTGTCCACTGTTCAAGAAGTAGGTATACCACTGGAAGAACTGAATAGTATCCACATTAACATTTTTCTTGGAAACATCAGAGACTACAAAGAAATGGAACTAAATGGAAAGCTTTCTTCTAAATTCTAGAAAAAAATCAGTTAAACATTTGACAAGAGCCTCCAAAGTCAACATTTTCCACAAGATTTGGTACTCTGAATACACAACAAAAAGGACAGGGAAGCACAGCAAAAGATTATGCTGGAAAATTTGGTTTGGCATCAAGAAGGAAGAGAGATCAAAGTTATACAGAATACTCAGAAGGATCTTGTCCCTATATTATGAACGTTTCATTCAATAAAAGGAGGCGATAATGTGTTGAGCACCAAATAACATCACAAAAAAAAAGAAATTCATTACATCTTATACAAGAAAAGATGTGTTAAAGATGTGGGAGTCATTTCAGAATTAGCTGTCTGCACCGACTGGTTAGAGCAAAGGTTAAAATCAAATCCAAATTAGAAGAAGGAATTAAGACAAGAAGACATGGAATATGATTGTCAAAGCTTCAGCCTCCAGGACTGTTTAAATAAGCTGTCAACTCTGAAAAACAGACAATAGACATTGCCTTTACCATCATTTCTTAGAGAAGTCCAACTAACACAAATCATTCAGCATAATAAAGAAATAAAAAGAGTTTTAAAAGAATCTCAACAAGTAAACACTTGATCTCCTTGCTAAGTAGAGAGATTTGGCAGGCAACAGCAACAATTTTATAGAGTAGCAGCTTATTTACAAAATATTATGGACAAAGAGGATGTGAATATCACTTTGTGATATAGTAAACCACAGAATCGCAGATTTAAAGGAAGAAGCTATCTACTCCAAATACTTTGTTTTTCAGCTCAAGAAAGCGAGGTCTATACAAGGGAATCAACTCCCTCAAGACCACACTGGGCAGAACTAAACTGCAGAACTAAGATTTAAACCAAGTCTTTCCATTTTAAATCTAGTGCCTTTCACTACACAATGCTATGTGTTGCATTCCTGAATGTAATTGAAAAGAAAATAAACCCAACAAAAGGCTGGGGTGTGTGAAATATAAATAATACATGCAGACAAACGTAGCAGAAGATAACAAATGGCTATAAAATGGAACGCTTTTAATTTTTTCTACAACTATATATTTTTAACAGCAGCAATAGGGGAATTGCAAAGCTTACATTCAGCCATCTCAATATTAGATGTACTACCTAAGGAAGTGACAATGAGATGTCAGAAAATGAAATTAGAAAAAATCAATTGGACTTGACTAAAAAATGTAGAAAAGAAATCCACACTAGAAGCACAGAACTTTAAAGGCACCTATGAATTGAATTTTATAAATAGAAGAAAATTTATAAAGAATGGCAAAATCATGTGTCATTAATACTCTATGCTTCATCATCCTTAAAAGGGGGATAGGAAGGAACACTAAGAAGGCATCAATTGATGGACCATACATAGGGAAAATCTTCCTGTTGACTAAAACTATTCCAGAGTGGAATGTGTTGCTTTGGGAAGTAATAGGTTGAATTTCATTAGAGATCTTGAAACAAAGGCTGGATGGTCACATGTTGAGAATTTTAGGACCACAGACCCATTGTAATATTGAATATCATTGAATCATATAATTTTTTTAACTGAAAGTGAACCTAGAGGTCATCTTATTCTTCTCCTGGCCTGTTGCATAAATCCCTCCTACAACATCCCCGAGACATTATCATGGGGGCTCTGCTTGAAAACTCCCAATGATGTGGAACTTACTACAATGCAAATTAGTCCATTCTAACATTAGATAGCCCTAGGTATAATGGAGTTCTCTCTTATCTTCTCCCTACCTTGCATCTAACATATCTGATTCTGTCCTCTGAAGTTACACAAACTACGTCTAAATTATTTTCTATACTTGAAGTTAGTTGAAATGCTTCCCCCGGCCCCTACCTTTACTCCCACTGGAAGCACTTAGTTTTTGCAGAGATTTCTTAAATTGTCACATAATACAACCTATATCTTTATTAGGAGAAACTCCTCAGTATCTTGGAATATTAAAAAACATTTTGTCAAGAACTATACACACCCCTTAAACAGGAGCAACAAGGAAGTGTGAACTATATTTTTTCAGTAAAAATTACATTCTCAGGAAGCATATTTCCTTTCTATTGTATAGAAGCACTAAACTGTGATTCTACTACATTACTATGGTGAGGAATATTGATTTCGTTCCTAGAAAGGGAGGGTTTGTAAATGGGATAGTGAATTCCTTGCTAATTTGAGACAGATCCATTCAAATTCTCATTCTTCCTATCCTCATTTAGAGCTGGCTACAAATTCCCTTAAGTCTCATATCAGAAAGGAATTTCCTACTCTGAATTGACCTACCATTTGAGAAGAGGTGACAGAGTCATTTTTGTGAGGGAGCTGAGACTCAATATGTTCATGGGGCTCTACAGTAGAGTCTCAACTTCCTGCTATAAATTCTCATGATTATTGACTATAAGGAAAAATATTATAGCTAATTGAAAAAAAATACAAATCTGTGTATTGGGGCAAGTCTATCTTCTATCTATTTTTACATTTGTGCAATCACTTAGAGAGATGAAATACAGATTTGTTAAACACATATCCATCTTCCCTTACTGGTTTGTTGTGTGTGTTTGTGAGTCCATGATAGTGTTTATATAAACATCAGTGGCATGATGATGCTTCTGTTATTCTGCCATCTTTCCTGATATTTCACTCATTGGTGTAGAAGTATAGGGTAAGATCAAAATGCTTAAGAATAGGAAACAAGGCACTCATGGAAATGAAATTAATGGATTGTTAAAAAAAATGTAAAAGTGTGTGTGAATAAGTATGTAAGAATTATACATACTCTAAATGAAGCATGCAATTTTAGAAGAATAAAGCCCTAAAATTTGCCTGTTCAGGCTATTGTTAATTAGATAATTTAAATATAAAAAAATTAACTACCGAATTTAAACTATTCCTTTATCTATATTTTATTTCTGTTGTTGATTTCCTGCAACAGTAAAATGATCACACAGCTATTTGATTGCTCTACATTTTAGTCTGGATGCTTTGAATAAAATATAATGCAGTACAGATGTCAACGCAAGAACTAAATAGCTTATATTTCTAAAGAACCATAAAAAATATTAACACTATAGAAACAATGGCTCAGTAATTACTTTTTGCTTTCGAGTGAGGTTAGGCATTTATCCTTATAGATCCCTAATACCCTTAAAGTCAGCTTTGCCCCTGTGGTCCTTTTACCTTTGTTGATAAATGTATTGTACAGAATACCTTGTGTGACCACTACACTATTTGAGGTCATGCTATGCTGTTAGCACAAATGGTGTGAACAATAGTTTATACGCCACTTAACTCCTTGGGAGAAACAGTTAACCTTGCCAGAGAGGACAGATCAGTCATGTATAGTTATTAAAGTCTAGAAGGTTTTGTTATGCTCTGAAAATACTTTTGTACAACTAGAGTATGCCTAATATTCTAGCTTGCCTAAGCAGGAAAGGAAGAAAGAGAGGGAAATTGCCTTTAGTATCTTTATCAAATACGTTTACAAATTAAGTGATAGACAATTCTCAAGGTCCATTTCATTTAGGACTCCAGCCCTATGGAGGTGACCAATATTTTTCTCTTTAACAGATAAATTTTCTAAAAATATGCTAATGAATTAAGAATGAAGGTCACACTAAGGTAAGGAGAGCTTTCTCGAGTTCCTATCTTGCTACAGTGCATTCAAAGATTTCAAAAATCAGCCTAGTACCCTTTAAGTGCTTGCTTTGGCTGTGGAACAGAGGGTCTTTATTGAATTTAGTTCAGCTTATTACTGGGCTTCATCTAACATTAAATTTCAACTATTGGAAACTCTGAGTCTTTTTTCCTTAGGGTCGTAAGTTGATGGGAGAAGAAGAGAAAAGATTGGTTGTAAATAAATAAAATAGAAGTTTTTCTTTTAAATGGAAGGAGCTCCCCATATGAGGTTTAGCAAACTGAAAGTGAAACCAAAATGAAGACATGAGATTATGGGAATCTTAGAATACTGGAGATGTAAGAGGCCTTGGTGACAGCTAGCCCAATATCTTCCTTTTACAGGTTAAACCCTGAGAAGTGAATTAACTTACACAAGGTCACATCGTTAGCTGGTGATAGATCCTGAAAACAGTTGGCTTATAACTCTTAGAGAAAGCTTTGGTACTTCCTATATCTCCAATAAAAATATGGCAGTTATTCATGACAGGTAAAAGAAAGGTAAGAAAACGATCATAATATTTCAAGGATATAGGTAGGACATTACAAGGATATAGATATATACATAAATAGACAGATAGATAGACAGATAGATAGATAGATTGATATATATGTATGTGTGCATAAATATATATTATATATTTTTTTCTGTGAGACAGTACCATTCTTCATATTCATTTTCTTTTTTTCTACAATATAGTCGACTTTCAGGGTATGAGGTTTGAGGTATGTGTGTATGTGTGTATATATGTCGCGCGTGTGTGTATGTGTGTGTATTTTAATCGTATAATTGGAAAAGCTTGAAGTGAGAAAAGCATTACAAGACAAGAAAGGTCACTGACCAGAACACTCACATCTTAAGAGGTGAGATGATGGAGAAGGCTGTGTTCCTTACAGCCTCAATAAAATGTATAATGTCTTATACAGTTGCGTGACTGTTTTATTAAGCTTTATGAAACCATTAATGGGAGAAGGTATATTAACATGGCTCTCCCTAGCCCCAACAGAAGAAAAAGAAATCAGTTTACCCCTCCTGCCTTTTAAAAAAAAATCTTTTTACTGGTAAAATTAAGCAATGTCTCTTTATTTATTTATTGCACTTGTAAAAAGATTTAATGGGTATGTGATTCCTTGAGGCTTTTACATATAAGCCCTTCACAAAGACCAAAATTATACAGTGCTGCAAATGAACTAAATTAGCTACATTTATTTAAATAATCACTATAGAGGAAACAATAAATCAACAAAAAAATCCTCACAAAAATGTGTTTACAAAGTGTCTTGTAATTTATTTTACCAAGGACACAAACTTTTTGCTCTTAGCTAATCTTGCTTCTAACAGTCTATTATCACATCAACCATTAATGAGTATTTGCAATAGAAAGACAGCCTGACTCCTGGTCCCTGAAAAAAAGTGGGAATAAGTTCCACCTTCCTCTGAGGCCCTGTGACTCTGAAACGCATTCTTCTAACAAACACTTTGTCAAAGGTTCCTAATAACTTCAGAGACAATCAAAATTAAATGACAGAGCTTTGTTAAATCAGGGAAAGAGGTTATTTGAATGGTCATAATCATGCAATTATCTCATCTTCACTCTATTTCAAAGGACTCTGTCCCTATCTCGTCCTATATCAGAAGTAAGTGAGTAGGGGGAGCTCTCACGCCGAACCTGTGATGTATTCATAAATCAGGACTTTCAGAGCCTGTCACGGGCACCATAATGAGGGTCATTATTCAGGCAGAGTGTCAAAACTACTATCAAAGGGCCTTCTCAGAATTACAATCATTCTGTTTCTTGTTAAATAAGCAATGTGGTACACAAAAATGGCAAACAAGGAGCAGGTCAATTTGCTACAGTGTGAGGGCACAGGGATCTCCAGAGTAATTTACCCTCTGGGAATTCTGATGGCTGGTGAGATGAATTATATACGCCCTCGGAAAAGATTAATGACAATAAAATCTCCCGGAATATTTTCACAAAGAAACACCCCCAAACTGTCCATATGGCAACTTTGGTGACACAGGCAACATTTTCTGAAACTGAATACATTTTTTCTTGGGGTGTTTGTGGCTTCCTGGCGTCTCGCTGGGAAGATTCTATGTCTTTGTTGAATATTTGAAAGGGCATAGTTCAATGCTCTGAATTTACTTAAAGGGTGATAGCTTTCGTTCGTCCAATGGAAAAGAAATTAAAAAGAAAAAAATCCTAGAAAAGCTCCTTATTCAGTATGTTCTCCTAAGTAATAACTACCATTCTTATCTTTTTTTGTTTTGTTTCATCTTTCTCCTAAAAAGAGGCAAGAGTAGTGAAAAATGTAGTGGGGGGTGCGGAATTACTCAACAGATAGCAACAAACTGGCCATTTTGTTAGCAACCTGTTAGATTTCCTTTTTCCCCTACCAAACATGTGGATGTAAAAATATATTAGAGATTAGACTGAACATTTTAAAAGCTTTTCTTATATCACAAAGATAAAAATCAGAGTATAGAATAATGTTTTGCCTACAAAATATTTAGCTCATTTTTCAAACTAGCAAATGTTCAGCTCTTTGCAATTAAGAAATCAAAAATTATAGTTTCAGTGGTGAGACGAATTATGCACATCCTTAATTTCTCAAATTTCAAAAAAGAAAGTTTAAAAAAAATATATCCAGAAAGCTAAGCAAAAATGTTTAAGGTAGGTATTACATATATCTGAAAACATTTTCCCCTCAGAAATAGTTTCCTTCCTTCATTTTCTCTTTTTCTTTCTTCCTTTCTCTCTTGAAACTTCTATTTCCATCTCTCATTGCTCTATATATGTGTTCCTCCTTGTCTTTCCCTCTTTCTTTCCTTTTCTTTTTTCTCTGTCTTCTTCTTTCTTTGTTTCCTTCTTCCCTCCCTCCCTCCTTCCCTCTCTTTTCCCTTCCTCTGTCCCTACCTTCCTTCTTTCTTTCCTTCTCCTTCCTTTTTTTTCTTTCTTCTTTCCTTCAAACATCTTTCTTTGGATGCAAATACTTGAATATGATAAAAATTTCCCAAGGAAACATGCTTGCTATTTTCCTACTCACTACCATAATACCTTTAGAATGAACATTAGCTCCTGTTCTGTGTAAATAAATATTTTAAGTGCTTTTAGAACAAGGGAGAGGGACTTGATCTATGATTTCACTAGAATTCACTAGAAATTTCCTCTACCAATGCAAATTGGCATCTTCTTATCCTTAGCCCCATAGTATAGAACCTTCATATAGTTCATAGTTCATATTTGTTGAATTAATTTAAAGCCTCTTGAAAACATCCTGTGTTATAGCCAGACCTATTTTCTGAACTCTTATAAATTGCTGACAGAAAACTGACTCAAAACAATTTTGGGGTTTAAGATCTCAATTAATACACTAGTTACAACTGCCTCAGGGTCCTAGATCCTGAGGTTTTATTTACAAAACCTGAATAAAATATGCCTTTAAGATTAAATGAATAGTTCATTCACCCAACCCAAAGAAGTGTTAGAAACAAACTCCCATTTTCAGGATCTGATTTTTCTTATTTTCTTCCTTTTTACATTGACTCACCATGACTATTCAAAAGGAAGTGAGTGGGGGAAACATTTAGTATGAGACACTGAACTGTTAAAGATAGTAATAGAAGGGCAGACTTATTCCCTAGGAAACCCTCATGTAAAGGTATGCACAAAGCAAAGAATATCCCAAATATTTTGTTGAGGCTTTGACTTCATCATTCTCTTTTATTGCCTCAAACATTAAAATTATGGCAGATTGTTTTAAAAACACTACTGAGGTTCTCCACCTCTGTGTGCCAAACTGAATAAATCCTACTTTGCCTAGACTTATTGTTTAAGTAAATTTGTATCAATGAAATAATCAAAAGCAAACCAATTATATTCTGGCATCTTTTTTATCCATCTGTTTGGATTTAACTGTCTATTAAATGGTGTTTGCATATGAGAAAATGTTCTATTGTATGCAGAGGTACTCAATTATTTAGATTATACATTTGAATAAACTGTGCAGTTAAAGGACTACCCTTGTAATGTAGGACAATTACATTTTCTTACATAGTTTATAGGTTATTAAACTAATATCAATTCGGCCCACACTACCAGTCACTGGATTCCAACCTTTGCCTGTAAGACTTATCTTCTGTAGGGGTTCAGCCCTACCCCAACAATTAGCAGCTATTGCCAGTCATTTCAAATTGTACCAAATTATGCAGATTGGTCTTGGGAGAAGGGTTACATGAGCTGAAATCACATGCAAAAAAATTAATTTCATTAAGGAGTTTAGGCTAACGAGTATGACAGCTTATAGTATAATGTATGTAGATATCCCAGCTATTTGTGGATGAAGAGACAGAGTGTCTCTGTTTTAAGGAACACTTACCCTTATATACCCAGGTCTTAAGAGATAATTTAGCCCTAGCAATTCACCTCTACAGTAAAGAATATCACATTGAATTCAATTGGGAACCAAAGAACTCTGAGTAAGATTTCCTTCCACACAGAATTTAATGTTATAAATAAGATATCTTCTCCATACTGATCATGGAGTTAAATAATGGTAGTCACTGTATTGTAATTGAAGAAAGCCAATTAATCAATAATCAATCACTTATTAAGTGCCTACTATGTGTCAGGTACTATGCTAGGTGCTAAGGATACAAACTGAGTGAAGATGACCTAGCTTCTAATCCCACCTCGGACATTTACTATTTACATGACAATGGACAACTTCTCTGAATTTAAATCCAATACTTTTTCTACTAAATCATTTTTGGGATAGAATTAGGGGTACTTCAGTCTCCTCTGAGGCACATAGAATTTTCAGTAGGAAATTTATCAACTGAGAAAAACAATAATATACTTGAATTGTCTTCTCTGATTATTTACTTTACAAGGATGCTTGATCTTTAGAATAATTCTATTTATGAAGAAATTTTACTTTGAAGGAAGTGGCTGAGATAAAGTGGGGATATGAGAGGATGAGGTATTATCTCTGTGTGACTAGTTTCTTGAAGGGATAAACAAATTTGAATAAGGTTAGATGGCACCAAATGACCAAGTCCCTCATTGCCCCACATATCAAGTAACAAATAAAACTGTATCAAATGCTTATGTCATAAAACATTCAAGTTCCTCAGTGTTCTGCAGGTCATGGCTAAAGGAGTTGGTGGGGAGGGTAGGAACTCAGCAAAAGCTAATAAACTCAGGTCCAAATTACAGTCCACATGAAAAGAAACTAAAGTATACAAGAAATGGATGTGTTCCCTAAAATCTATGTATTCATGAACATATGGGTATGAAACGTTGAATATATTGCCATATTTTTTCAGTGTGCTGACTTGGTTTTGATTCTATTTAGATGGTATTTAGATTTTGATGGTGGAAGGTAGAAAGGATACAGGAGGAAATTTAGGCAATATAAAACTATTTATTTCAATGAAAATTATTTTTAAAAACAATATATTCTTGAATGTCTGTTATTAATTTCTATTGTTTGAAGAAACTATATATGCATATATGTTGCACAAGTCATACAAATCTAGTCCTTGCATTATAGCCTCTGTTACCTATAATTTTGACCTTTTTTTTAATATAATGGGTACTTCTGATGTCAGAATATAATTCGGCATTATAATATCTTTGATATTGACTCTATTACCCCAAACAAATGATGGTAATGACAGCATGTATCATCACCACAAAAATGAAAAAAAAAATCAAACTAAAAGTATTGCTCTGCACACAATCAACACTGCAGAAATATTTGTGAAATTGAGTTGAAGCAGAGAATCTTAGAATCTCAGAGTTAGATGAGACTCCAGGTAACTCAGTCCAGTGTACAAATTTCTCTGAGAACAACTTAGCTGGGATAAAATAAGATAAGTAACCATCTCTAATTTCCAAGGAAAATAAATAATAAAAAAAAGAAGATGGTTCATCTAATCTTTCTGTAATACAATTATGTGTATTTCTGATGGATGTTGAGTGCCCTCAGTAGAGTCAAATAATGTCACAGTGACAGCTGTGAAGTTAGTGATTTGGGATCCATAATGCATGGACACAAAGGTACACCTTTGCACCTCAGACAGCCTAACCTTGCTTATCAAAAATGTTTTGGGACACCAAAACATTTAGGTAAACAAGGGTTTGAGTAATCAAGGGAGTTAACAGGTAATTGATTCATGTCAGGAGACATAACCTAGATATATACATGTGAGACAGCTTTGAAACAGGAGACTTGGGATATGGAGCTTGAATTGTATATATTTAGTATTTATGAATAACATTAGCAATAATAATGTACATTTTGGTCTGTATTATAAAAACAATAAGAATAAACATTATCTAGGTTCCAAAAGGCATTATAAAATGTAACAAAAAAAAGAAAAAAGTTTCAAGATGTTTGAGTTGACTCAGTATTTTTTAAAAGCAAAAAAAGTAATTCGCTTCCCTATTAATACCTGATCTACATAGGACAAAAGTGCAGGGGAGTGTGGAAAATTAAGAGTATACTAAGATTTATATATAGTTGCCAAATTAACTTTTTTGGTTTATTCATAGAGAATAGTTTTCCCCACAGCCAAATCTCTCACTCAAATACACAACTGTGAAGTTTCGGCTTGAATATTTTGTACCAAAAGACAATTTTGATGAAAATACAAAATAAAGATGGTTATCAAATAGTGGTGGGCTAGATATATGGCTAGAATAAACCTCTGTATTCCAATGATGTCCTTATGATGTCAAGAGAAAGCAAAGAAAGTCTCAACCTTCTTGGGTGGACTCTCTATGGCAAACTTATGGAAGGTATAGTCAAGATGGTGGACAGGTATGGATGAGTTGTGATTTGCATGATTATAGATAATAATAACATTGATGTGTCATCAAACTATTTCAATAGTTTCAGTAGACCTGGTCGAAGGGTCCAGATGAAAGTAATGGTGACAATATCACTTGTGGTCTTCAGAAGCTGGAGCTCGGAGATGTCAAACACATAGCCACAAGTTAAGCCAGAACTGGATTAAAATGTCACTGGGAGATATTTGACAAAATAAATAAAAAAAACACAATATAACACGGATAATTTTAATGTGTTTTTTCTGAGCCAATGTGCAGCCCACTGGGATCTTTATGTACAATTTACCGTGTTCTCTGCAGTAGAGTCCGAATATTTGGTACTTTGTCTTGCCAGGTAATCTTCAGCATCTTCCTAAGAGAATTCAAGGGGAATTGGTTCAGTTTTCTGGCATGATGCTGATAGTCTGTCTAGGTTTCACAGGCATACAACAGTGAAATCAGACACCCAAGATTACTGTGCCTTTTGCTTTCTGGTGGTCTTTCTTGAATCCAAATGAAGGCAGCTATCAAGTAAAGTAGGGGCAGCTATGTAGGATGGAGTGCCAGGCCTGGAGCAGGCAGACTCACCTTCTTCAGTTCAAATCTGGCTTTAGACACTTACTAGCTATGCGACCCCGGGCAAGTCACTTAACTCTGCCTCAGTTTCCTCATCTGTAAAATAAGCTGGAGGAAGAAATGATAAACCACTCCAGTATCTCTGCCAAGAAAACCCCAATTGGGGGTCACAAAGAGTAAGACAGGACTGAAATGACTGAAGAGCAACAAAAACAACAGTATCATGTAAAGAGTGGGGCCTTTTCCTTTTGCTACAGATAAAAATGAAAACACTCTACATTAGTGTAAACTCTCTACAATTTTTAAAGTGCTTTCATATCCATTATCTAATTTGATCACAAGAGTAAACTTCAGAATATATGGGGGTGGGGAGAGAAAGTTGTTTGTTGTTTAGTTATTTTCCAGTTGTGTCTGACTCATCTTGACCCCTTTTGGGGTCTTCTTGCAAGAGGAAAGATATCCATAATTTACATATGAATGAAGGAAAGTGACAGCTTTTGTTGTTGTTCAGTCATTTCCAGTAATGTTCAACTCTTTGTGACCCCATCTGGGGTTTTCTTGGCAAAGATACTAGAGAGGTTTGCTATTTCCTTATTCAGCTCATTTTGCAGATGAGGAAACTGAGGCAAACAGGGTTAAGTGACTTGCTCAGGGTCACACAACTATTAAGTGTCTGAAGCCAGATTTGAATTTGATGAGTCTTCCTGACTTCAGGCCTGGCCCTCTACCCACTGCTCCACCTATGAAATCTTGCTTTCCACCAAGTACTATGCTAAGCCCAGGGGATGCAAACTACAAAAGCAAACAAAATCATGCCCTTAAGGAGCTTATATCCTAAAGGTGGAAGGAACAGATATTTTGAAGAAGGAAAGATACCAGGGGATGGTGAGATTGTTGGGAAGGAGCTGTCAGAGGAGGCAGGAGAGAGGGAGTAAGATCATCAAGCTTGTCATTTCTTATAGTATTCCATCACAATCTTCTACCACAACTTGTTCAGCCATTCCCAGTTCTTTGTCACCACAAACAGAGCTACTATAAACATTTTAGAATATATAGGCTCTTTTCCTTGAACATGAAATAATGAAGAGCAAAAAGAGCAAAACAAAAAGAATGTTGCATACAGAAATATTGTTTTAAGAATAACTTTGAGCAAATAAGTCATTTTGACTATTATACATACCCAAATTAACTACAAAGTACATATGAAAGAAGACATGATCTACATCCAAAGAAAGAACAAATGAATAGTGGTCTGTACAGAATGATTTTACACACACACACACATTTGTGCTTAATAGTAGCCATCTTTAAGGTGGGGAGTGGGAGGAATAAGGGAAGAAAAAAGGGAAAAAATTTATAGGATAACTTTATTATATATTTAAAAGGAATAGCAAGTTATACATAATAGATTTGCAGTTTCATGTGCAATCATTTTTTATTGTACTGTGTTATGGAAATGCTTGTTTTATTCTATAACTAGAAATACATAAATAAGGGGAAGAAGTAAAGTGAACCATGTAGCCAGAGCTTTCCTGAAATCATGTCCAGTGAAGGGTAGTTAATCAATGGAAAATGGAGATCAGACAATTAAAGTGTCTTTTTCCAGTCTCACAGTAAGTGACAGAGGAGAGATCCGAATCCAGGTCTTCTGGCTTCAAGTTTCACATTCATTCCAGTATGCTATGCCATCTGCTTGAAAAGCTTGTTTGCATTCAGGTCCTGAATTTTAGCTATCCCAAGTGTGGTGCTATCATTAAAGGGCTTCAGAGAAAACTCATTTTCTAAAATGGCAGTTATTTCAAATGAGGATCAGATCCAGGGGTGTGCTGGTAAATGGTTTACCAATCAACTCTTGAAAACAAAATCATAACCATAACACATTTTTGTTTAATCTGAATAATTAACATTTTCTCCATCACTCTAAGTCTAGACAATCAACAAAATAATGTTTCAATCCATAATTTATAATGTTTGCCAATTTCTGAAGTATCGATGCTCACACTGAAAACTGAACAGTCAGCCTAAGTTGATGCAGCTGGCTTCAGCACAGCTCCGATTCTGATGCAATGAATCACTCAGGCTCTGGGTATGCAAGCAAGTCAATCAGTAAGCGTTTATTGAGTCCTTTGTGACGAACACTGTGTAAAGCACTGGGAACAGCAAATACAAAGAAAAGCAAAAACAGGTTTATTTTACTAGTATGCAAAGAATATCATCCACAAATGATCCAAAGATGAGTAGTGAGGGCAACTTTAGGGAGCATTTTGTTCTTCTACAAGGCATTCTGGGTGACCCCAGGTGGAATCAGCCTGCAGGAGGTTAGGGGTTTCCTCAGTTCTAGTGGGTAGGGGTAATCTTCTGGAGGCCCTCATTATCAGACATTTACCAGAGGCTCAAGCCAGTGTCTCAGGTCACCTCCCTGAAGTACACCTCTCTCATTGGCTAGTGGTTGTTGTCTAGATAATTGCTGAACTCAACTCCTGGTCCATCCACCGAAATCATGTTCGTAACACTTCCTCTTTTCTTGTTCCCAACACTTCTAGTACTAACTAAATTCATGAGTGTTGTTTGAGGGGGCTCATCTCAAACACTGCTCAGGGATAGTGGGTCCTGGGCAAAGAATTCTACTCACTACTTCTGGGTGTTTGTAAGCCTCTTTATAGCTGATTGTTTAGTCTCAGGAAAGGGGAATGGGAGGGAAAAGAGGGAGGGATAGAAATTAGAACTTAGAACTTTAAATAAAAATGTTAAAAAAATGAAAAAAGAACTTAAAAACTTAAATACTATATAAATGTTAACTATTTTATGAGTAGGACAGATGCTTATTAACTATTTACTTTATTGGGGAAACTAACCTCCTATTTATGCCTCAGCTATCTAATTGTGACCACACTGATATAATGAATTCTGGTGAATGATAGTACTAATAAAGCTTCTATTTCTAGCCATTTTAATTTCTCATCATTTTTGCTGATAGTATAGATAGCTAAAAGGATATAGATAAAGTTATAGATGTAATTTTAAACACCTAGTATTTATCTAGTATTTATTTGATGTCTCTAGCATCTCTGGTCCATATTTCACACATTCAGCTTGTAGGTCAATGTAATGGATGAGAAATTATTATTTCCTTGAGATATCTTTCTTTTATCTTTCTTGTTAAAACAAAGATTTCTCCTATTTTGATTTGTTTGAAATGGAGTACAACAAACTAAATATATCATTCTATCCTCAGACAAGTAACAACATTACATCTCAGGGAAAATATACTATGTTATACCAAGACACAAACCATCTCGCATAAACATATTTTTAATTTGCTAAAATGAGAAATTTGCCAAAATACTTTAATAGCTCTTTAAAAAAAAATAAACGAGCCCTGGCTCATCGTCTCTCTCTTTTTTTTTTTAAAGAAAACTACAAGGCTTTGTAAATAGCTCAGATAGGTTCCTTCTCATCTAAGCATGATTTCAATTCAGAAATCCTTTCTACATGTCCCTAATTACCACAGAAAATAATTCTTTTCATGTAAGCCTCTTCAAAGTCAAGGTGGCTGTCATCAAAATTTCAAGCACTGTCTCATGATTATACAGAGCAGTACAGGGGGCATCCAGATCTATATTTGGTTCTGGCAGCAACTTACAGAAAGTGGACATTCCCTGCCTGTTTAGAAAAGCTGATCACAAACACTAGCATCTCAATCCTTATGCATCTCTATAATGAATTATGCATTCCCCTAATGGCAATGAAAACTAGGAAAACAAGGTGCCATCCTTAATTTGGAACACAGTTAGTACAAAGAAACCAAAGGACTGCTTGTTCCTATAAACTAATACCAAACATTTCCTCTTGATGCTTGTTTTCCAAAGGATTTTAGGTGAAGTGTTATAAGCATTTCTAAAGGGAAATGTACACACACACACACACACACACACACACACACACACACACACACACATTATTTTCCCTCCTCTGTCCACAAAAAGACTACAGATTTGTTAACTCATATTTTAAAAGGAAATTTTGTGTTGTTGAAATTAATCTGAGAGTCTCAGGCTAAGAAAAGGGGCTCTAGGCCATATGACTCCTTTGTTTTCCGATATATTTACCAATATATATTGGAAGGAGAATGCAGTGTGGCACAGATCGAAGAGGGCAAGACGACTCCAAGGCTCTGGACTAGTGACTAGTGATAAGGCTCTCTACTAGTGACTAGTAGAATGGAGATAACCACAACATGATTCCTATAAGAAATGAAGTTTGGAAGACTTACAGTTTGTGGAAAAGATAATCAATTCAATTGTGGGCGTGGGGACTTTGAGATGCTTAAGGAATATCCATGTGAAGCTGTCCAAAGACTATTGGTGAAGTTGGACTAAAGTTCAGGAGAAAGAATAAGACTGGATATAATAGGTTTTGGAGTCACCTGAGTCAAAATGGTGAATCAACTGATAGAGTTTTTTAGATCACCAAGGGAAAAAGTGTTGAATGAGAAGAGATGGTAACCAAGGCAAAATTTTGTGGAACACTTGCACTTAAAGGGACATGAAATGGATGATGAAACAGTAGAAGAGACTTAAAGAGTCCTCAGAAAGTTGGCAAAATCAGGAGACAGTAATATCACAGAAGTCAAAGGAAGAATGAAAAACCAAGAATAAGAAGTATGAAGACTGAGAAAATCTCGTTGAATTTATCAAGTAAAAAGTCAATGGTGACTTTGGAAAAATAATTTTCTACACAATTGTTGGACCTAGATATTAGAACATAGAGGTTAAGGACTGAATGAATCATGGAGGATTAGGTACATTAAGTGTGTACCATTCTTTCCAGAGGTTTATCAGTGAAAGGGAGGAGATATATAAAGTGATCCCTTTTGGGGGTTAACAATGTTAAAGGAAGGTTTTTTTAGTGGTGGTAGTGGTAGAAGTGGTACTGGTATTTATATAAATATTGCGCATGAACAATTAGTTGAGCCCAGAATTAGACGAAGGGACAGGGGCTCTTTTGTCTTTGGGAAACATCAAAGTTCTTTTTACTAGCTCCATGCTTCTCCTTGAAGCAGAGACCTATGATTCTTAATACCAGCATATGTATAGTGTCACCATATGACTGTAAGTAATGGAATGCCACAGTGTCCAGAGATTCTAAATTGAGGATCACCCAAAGGACAATGAGGAGAATATATGCCACAGCCTATTCGTGTCTACCATGTGAAATAAACAGGTACATAATTCATGCGAGAAAATTCTGATGGAGTACGAATTATAAAGGAGAAGCAAAATAAAAGATATAATCATATCAGAGAAGTGTACAAGCAGAGAAAAAGAGGGACTGGTCATGTAGCAAGAAGCAGGAATGACCAAAGAATAGTCTACGTGGGCCACTGGTGTTCTTGCAATGTCAAGAGAAAGTAAATCCCATGCTATGCCAGATGAACCTCTTGTGGCAAACTTTGACTTTGACAAGATAAATGCAGAATGGGAAGTGATGGATAGGTTATAATCTGTACTGTTGGAGGGACCATGCACACCAATAAGATCTTTTGAGTATTTAGTGCTAAATGTAAGCAGGAAAAGCTGTTTCATCCCGAACAATAACAACAAACATTGCTGGTTTTGAAAAATACTTTTGGGCCACTTTAAACTATTTAAACTATTTTGATAGGTACTCTGGAAATAAACAAGGAGGGGATGTGAAGAGCAATCACGAACGACTGGCTGCAAGCTGTATCTCTTTGTATTCTCAGAACTGAGAATGATCCCCTGCCCGAGAATTTTTTGATGATGTAATTATATTTAGTGACATAAAATGACTCCTAGAAGATGTGAGCCCTCTGAGTCCTTAAATTGAAAAAATAAACCTTTGTTCATCCTCCCCCCCAACCAAAATATAATTATAACTACCCTATTGACAGAATGATGAATAAATTCATCATTGAGGGAGAAATGCGATTTTGCTGAATGAAAAAACAACCAAAAAAAGTTTCATTTTTTAAACAAAGTTTGCTTTTCAAAGTAACGAGTAAACATTGTTAAAATTCAAGGTTTTACAAGCACATCTGCTCTTATGCCTTTATACTTTTTAAGATAATTATATCATAGGTGTTTATATTTTGTAGCACATAATTATATATTGAGATATCATAGTTCATTGACTTCTTTTAAAATACGGTTGCTGCTCTTTTTCAAATTTGCTTATAATGATTAAACGAGAGAAAATAAAGGGGCCATGGTCTTGAAGTACTTTGTGTGTGTGTGTGTGTGTGTGTTTCTTCAGCCTTTGCTGAAAATAAAACCATTCATTTGGTAGGGGTTAGAATAAAGTAATATATTATAAAAGGAAATGATTTTTTAAAACAAGGTTTCCCACTCATGAGAAAGAACATGAGACATTTGAACACTTAATATCCAACTTAGAAAAAGTAGCAAAGATTAAAAGCCAGGTTTGCAGATAAGAGAAGGCGAGGAAATAAATGAATTGCTGTATGTATGGATTTGCTGAAGAACCAAGTTGCTTTAACATTTCTACTCCTCAGTAGACATCATGGGCTATTTCCAGTTAAAAAATGTTTTGAGTCACAGGTAAGCTCAGATTCTTATTGAGAAACTGTCAAAATTTGTTTTGAACCCTGATGGTGGCCTGATCGCTATAGCTCTTTCACTCCTCTTGCTAATTGTCTGATGAGAGTTGTAGAAAAAAAGAATCGTTTCTTAGGATAATACAGTAATAAGCTTGACTTGATGAGAGGCCACTTGGCAAAGTAGATAGAGTTTATGACTTAGGAGTCAGGCGTGGGTTCAAATCCTACCCTTGGTGTTTATCAGTTGTGTGACCATAAGTAAGCTGGTAAAGCTCTCAGTACTTCAGGCCAGGCGAGTGTTTAGGACTTAGGGGTGGGCTGGAGCCAATTTGTACAGGCCAGAGAACTAACAGGTAAATTTTCACTATGAGCACTTACACTTCAGAAATCAGGTGTTAATTGCCAAGACTTAAGAAAGTGATGGAGAAAACATCAACTTAAAAGTGTATGCTTTTTGGAAAGCAGTCTGTTAAACATTTAGCAACATTAAATAAGTAGTGTTGAGTAACTCTGAGTAAGTTACTGACTGATGAGTGGCTAACCTGCATAGATATATGGATTTCAAGTTTCAATATCAGTGAAATCACAGGTCCAGAGCACTGGACCCTGCTCCTCCTCCTGGAAAGGAAAAAAGGAAGGAAGGAAGGAAGGAAGGAAGGAAGGAAGGAAGGAAGGAAGGAAGGAAGGAAGGAAGGAAGAAAAGAAAGAAAGAAAGAAAGAGAGAAAGAATGAAAGAAAGAAAGAAAGAAAGGGAGAGAGAGAGGGAAAGGGAGGGAAAGAGGGAGAAAGAAAGGAAGAGAGAGAAGAGGAAGAGAGAGAGAAAAAGAGAGAAAGTAAAAAAGAGAGAGAAAGAGAGAAAGGAAGGAAGGAAGGAAGGAAAGAAGATATGGAGAGAAAGACAGAAAGGAAGAAAAATAAAGAAGGAAAGAAAGAAAGGAGGAAAGAAAGGAAAGAAGGAAGGAGGGGACAGAAAGAGAGAAAGAAAGAAAATGGTTTAATTCAATGTTTAGATTAAAAAACCACAGGCTTCAAGCACTCTAAATGGGAAAGTCTATTTCAAAGCTGCATTTCTGGAAAACTAATTATGCTGTTTTTTGTTATTGTTATTTCTCCTTTTCAGAACCTTTCTAGAGAAGGGCATCCATCAAGGGAGAGAAGCAGGCATTGCCCACATGCAGTTTGAAGTGCCCAGCTATTCAATAGAACCAGTTAGCATCTCTGAGTTTGCTGAGGGGCTCGGTTCACCTTCGTCATTGATCCTTCTGTCGTGAGTATTCATTTACCATTCTGACATAATCTAGGGCTGCACCGCATGATGTTGATGATACTTTTGTCAACGTGAAGAATGCAGTGCTATTGTTGCAGAAATTGTATAAGAAACAGAGACCTTAATATGTACCATCTGTTTTACAAAAAGGCTCAATGTGGTAATGCATTAGCAATACCAGAAGCAATATCTCTAAGACATGAAATGAACATATGTTGTCTAAGAGCCTTCAGGCTGACATTGAAAAAGAGAAAAGATAGTACTTCAAGGCAAATACTGTCCCAATAGAAAGACTGCCAGAACCAATATGGCTCAGCCTATTGACAAGTCTCTGGTGAACAGTATCATGTAAAGATTTTCACATTGTTATGGACTATACGGCTCTCTTCTCCATCTTTTCAGCTTAGGGAAAAGAGGAGAAAACACCTTCTTTGTTTCTATGGCTAATCCTCTGCTTCAGAGCAACAGATGTTGTCAGATAAAGTCACTATCCAATAGCTCTGATTAAATAATTATATTTTTAAAAAATATATGTAGTTGAACTGATACTGCCTTGTGAACACTATCTGTTTTAAAGTATAGCAGAAACCTAAAACATAAGTTGAAAGGTAAAAGAAGAGTTCTTTTTATTATTTAATCTAATATTAGAATGTTTGAATGAGATTATGTACTAAACCCTGTCTACATATTCAAGTAAAATAAGACTGAAGGAAGATAAATGATTACTGAAATCATGTCTGAGTGAAATTTAGTCTTAGAAGTTAGAGGTACAAAGCAGATTCAATTAATGCATCTCTCTCTTTCTCTATACCTATACATGTACATATATGTGTGCACATACATGTATATGTGTGTGTACCAACATTATCTATTAATACACCAGTGAAATCCAGCCTCAGACACTTAAAAGCTCTGTGATGTTAAGAAAGTCACTTAAACCTCTGTTTGCCACAGTTTCCTCCATTGTAAGATCGGGATAATAAGAGCACCTACCTTTCTCAGAGTTGTTGTGAAGATCAAATGAGATTATCTTTATCAAGTGCTTAGCATAGTGCCTGGCACACAATAGTCATTATACAAATGTTCGCTATAATTATTATTATTATATTCCTGTGCCTGGATAATATATATATATAAATATTTCTAGTCAGTATTTTTTAACCAAAGCAGATCCATCGTTCTTCAGCTTACCATTTTAGAGTTTCCTGACTCCATGAGAAGTTAAGTGACTTTCCTGGAGTCATACAGCTATGATACGGCAGAGATGGGACTTGAACCAGACTTTCCTGACTTCAAGGCTGGTCCTCTACCCATTTTACTATACTGTCTTTCTAGCTATTTCATTCCTAAGGTTGAATGTTATTTTAGGTCAGAATATATGCCTTGATCAATGGTATTATTAGGTAAAAATGGTGACTGAACTTGGCTCCCTGAGTAAAATGCAAGATATTTATGAGTCTTATTTTTGAGATGTCACTGGAAGAGGGACATGGGACTCTGAGCGGCCATTTTAAGAGCCCTCAGGCTTGTAAACCCAGATGTTGATGCTTTCCTGGTAACTATGAATTGCAATTTGGTCTATTTATATTGTGTATGTTGGTAATTTGTTTGTATTTGCTCTGAAGCTCAGGTTTCTGGTTTTTCCTCCTGAACTAAGTGAATGATATTTGTATGTTGGATTAAAGTAAGATTATTAACCCATTAACATTGCTTTCCTTCGTAAAGCAGATCAAAGAACCTGTGCTGGCAGCTCTTGTTGCTGGTCTTGTTCGGTCTTATACCCCACAACATCTGCTAGTAGATTATTATTACAAAATGGCATTTCCCATTATCAATAGCCACTCATAGCATATAATTAAGATGTGACAATTAGCCTATTTGTTTGAAGTTTAAATTTAAAACAATTTGTTAGCCTGTATTTGTGAAATATGATTATTTTATGGTAAATTAGGATTAAAAAAACTTAGCTCTCCATGAAGATGAACAAATTCTTATTAGACAATACATTATCATTTCATAAATTAATAAATGCCCAGAGAGAGTAGCATCACAACTCCCACAACTCCACAAGTATCCCATGCAAATATTCCTGAAGAGGTGGCAGAAGCCATTGTCTATCTTTATCACTTTAATTTGAATGAGTTGACCAGATTGTTTATATGACAACTAGCTAAGAAGTAGGGTTTGAGGAATGGGTGATACATGGGTAAATTTGATAATGGGAAGGTGGTTGTATAGGTGCTGACAATGAGGCCAGAAATAGGTAAGAAAGGTACTCTAATAAAAAATAGTTGAGAAAGAATAATGGCTAACATTTATACATGGTATTTCAAAAGTCCTAGTGCTATTTTGAGCTCTAATAGCTTAAAACTAAACTAAGTTTTATATGACATCCTGTATAATGCTTTAACATTATCTTGTTTTATCCTCACAACAACCCCATAAGGTAGGTGCTATTACTATTTCCATTTCACACATAAGGAAACTGAGTCTGAAAGAGTTTAAATGACCTAAGAACATATAGCTAGTAAATGTCTGAGGTAGAATTCAAATTCAGGATTCAGGATTCCAAGTCCAGTGCCCTAGGCAGTACACCACCTAGCTATTTGTGAATGGCAATATGAGAAACAGAAGTGTCCCCAAGAAGACCCATGTCAGCTTCCAGATCAGGCTCTGCAGCCATCATAAAGGGGAATGATCGCCGTAGAAAAAGAGCCCATTTCCTTTGCCAAAACCAACAACCAGTTGATGACCATCTGTCACTATTGGGCTGATAAGTCCAAAAGCCTCTGAATGTCGCATCTGACCCTACCAGTACTGCTTCCAGCACAGACCCTAAAGTCATCATGCTGGGAAACAATCCCCAGTCTCTGGGAAATGTGAGTGGGCTACCGCTCTTGAAGGTGCTGAAGCCTCTGCCTCCTCAGTAGCCACAGCTACTGACAACTAGGAAAGTAATGTTCTTGCCACGGAAATCCTCAACACTGTCAAGTGGTTTAAAATCAGAAACATGGAATTATCAGTGGAGATGACATTAATGAAGAAGCATTACCATCTGCTTTGCTGTAGCACCCTAAAGACCATGGGGCTTTTTCATCTGAATTTGTAGCTGAAAGCTATATATGTGTTGTCTCCTTTAGAATGTGATCTTAGAGCAGGGACCATTTTGCTTCTCTACTTGTATCTCTAGATATCATGTTCTTTGCACACAGCAAGCACTTAATAATTTTTTTCCATTCATTCATTTACTTATATGCACCTATGAGGAAGAGGATACCAAGACGGGACAGAGAAATACTGAAAGAGGAAGTGAAGTGAGTGCCAAAGACACAAAAGTAATGCTTACTTAACTATTCTTCTTAGGACTAGCTCACTCAGGAAGGAATTACTCTTTCGTAGTTGGCATCCTACAGGGAAAAGGGTAATGTTACCTTACGTTCTTCCCAAGCTATGCTGGCACACCCAAGCCATGCTCTATGCAGCCTATGAAAACTTGTGTTCTGATGTAGCTACCTTCTCCAATAATTCTTTAAAATATTTTGAAAGAATTACAAAACCTGTTATAGTTGGTATATATAGAGGTCACTGGAAATTGTGACTTAAAAAAAGAATAATTTCATTCATACAATATTCTCCTTTTGGAAGATTAAAGGAGCACTATCTTCCTTGGCATAAACCAGTAGAAAATTGCACACTATGTACCTGTGCTACTCCTTATTCATCCTTTATTTCATAGCACTATGATGTAGTGGCTAGAATATAGAACTTAGAATCAGGAGAGTTGGGTTCTTATCTTGCCTCTCAGACCCATACTATGTGGTATTGATCATTGACAATTTTTAGAGTTTCCATTACCTGTGGGAAATAATGTAGGAAGTAAGGATAATAATATTGAGAAATTGGGATAAATCTATAAAATGTGGACCATAATATAGGTACTACCTAGCTCACAGGGATGATGTAAAGAAAGTGGTTTGCAATCTGTCAAGTAATACATAATTCTGAATTATAATTACAATTCAAAGTGCCTTATCTAAAAAAAAGAATAGCTATTTCATTTTTAACAATACACATTTATTCACATAGCTTGCTGTGATTTGGGCAAGCCCTTATTTCCACAAATAGAGTTGATAGACAACACAGATTCTCAGCCGATAATACATTTTGATAAAACTGTGGACTAGGGAGAAAAATGGAAACCCTGTTTCCACCTATTTTAGTCACATTTTAGTACTATTTATACAAATTTCCTAAGATTTGTTTCAATATTAAAATAGGTTTCAACAAGTTACTACCAGAACTGGATGAGAAGGCATTTTAGTACCGATCAGAACATCCAAATTCATTTTATAGCATAGATTTTCTCATGTGTATCTAACATGCTTTGAATCTAGGTTCCCTGAGGCTCAAAAAAGCTTTGGGTGTTATACAGGAGTTAAGTCTATGCCCCATTGCCTTCTCGTTCTTTGATACCATCTCCCCAGCTCCAATCCCAGTCACTGGCCTCTGTCTTATCAGGTGGAGATTTGTTTTATCTGAAGTGCCTTCATTACTTTGATAATATTACATACCGTACTGCCTATCTTCCCAAGATTTCTAGAGTTAGTCCATGCAACTACAAATGTGCATAAAACACACATCTAAGAGCAATGAAAAAAACTCTGTTATAGACTCCCAGGAGTTAAAACCAGATATGGAACTCTAAAAATGGCAGAAAAATATAGGTTTTCCTAGGATTTAGAATTGGAAGGAGCCTTAGAAATCATCTCATTCAATCCTTTCATTTAACAGCTGGGAAAATTGAAGTACAGAGGTGTGCCTTGTCTATGGTCACACAGATAGTGGTAGAGCCGAGATTCAAACCCAGGTCCTCTGACTCAGTTTCCAACTCCTTCCTACCATGACTTCCTACTTTACTTAAAATAACTAGAATAATAAATGCTCCATAAAAAAAAACAACAAGGTTGAAGAATTTCTGTTCTCAGGCCAGTAATGTATTGCTGCTTGCTTCTTATGACTCCTTGTTATATCCAGGCATCTCTGCTGATGACAGATACACAGAAATTAAGATAGGAACCAGGGTTGGTTTCCTTTTCTCCCTTCTACCATTATGGTATTCTAAAACTGTTGGTTTTCCTGGACATCAACATTTACTCCACTCTATATCGTCATGCTTAATCTTACCACCAACAAAGTGTGTGTGTGTGTGTGTGTGTGTGTGTGTGTGTGTGTGTGTGTGTGGTGGTGGTGGTGGTGGGGAGCTATTAACTTTATCTTTACAAATCCAAAGAAATGCACTACCTATTTTTGACTTACTGACACTGCATTTTTATGACTTTATCTTTCAAATGTTCCCATGCAATTTCATCGATAACATCCTCTCTGTCACAAATGCTGCTGGACCTAAGGGGAAGTTCCTATCCTATCAAGTGAAAGGAGAAGCTATTTCAATTTTGACTACCTCTATTTTCCTAAACATTAAATTTTCTTGAAAGCTAAAACTTGGACTTTTCTTTTCTGAAGTCTCTTTGAGAGACAAGTGAAGCCAGAGAACAAAAAATTTCTAAAAAAATTCTATAGTTTATGTTTTTCAATTGAAGGCTTCTCCATATTTGAATCTGTGCACTATAATCAGTCACGTATAGTGCTTTTCCATCCTGGTTCCCAATATATGTTACTCAGACAATGAACAATATTAGGTCAAACAGTGGCAACTAATAAGGCTAATAAGACTTATTCTGTGTTGAAGCTAACAAATCCTTTATCAGTACTTCAACCATTCTGCTTACGTGGCCTCATTGTTAAGATTATGCCTTTCATCTATGGAAACTAATCCCTTTCATATACAATTTTAGCAAGAAGCTTATAAACTGTGTATTAAGGCAGTATTGACTTGTCTAACAATAAAAAGTACAATTAGGCTTCCAACACAGAGCATTGCTAATTTACATAAAAACCTCTCTAACCTATTCCTTTTACTGCAGAATATAACCAAAAGGTTATATTCTGTACCATGCACCAGTAATTACTCTAAAATCACTAGATAGATGTACCTATGTAATATTGTTCACTTCTCTTTGTGTAGATCATTAAAAAGTAAATTTATATGCAAGATGTATCAATAGGAAAATACTATTAAAATCATTAGACTGAATGACCAAATACAATGGGTTCCTTTGTATAATATCACCTCCTAATGTAATAATTTAAGATAGCTTCTTACTGAGAGTCACCATCCTGATAAAATCCTCTCAAGGGTCAGACCATAGACATGTTTTTATCACACCTTCCAGTTGTGGCTCCTGATTTCATAATGTCCAATTATGGGCACAAAGCTTATCACACCAGAAAGGAGTAATAATGACCACCCTGTGCAGGAAAGAAAAAGGGATAAATTGGGTGGAAACACCAAGTCTCTTCTACCTAAAAATTTACTGAATATCTTAGCTATACCATTCTTAACTGAAGTAGTTAGTTGTCTCTTTACAACATATAACTCTCAGGAATATACTTTTTTCTTGTGTAACTTTGAATTAGAAATTCATTTAGAAAATTAATGAAAACCTTGCCTCTGTGTCTTATTTGGGTCTTGTGTTCTCTGATTTCCTTAAATGACTCAGAATGGCAGCAGTTCAGGGCACTTCCTATTCCTCAGTCCTAGAGAAAAGACAGCAGAAAAAGTCTTATGACCACAGCTGATTAGCCTTCTCCACAGCTTTTTAATAAAGAGCAGTACTTCTCTACCAAGGTAACACAAGATGACATTGCCTCGGGTCACAGCAGGGCATGTCACATCATGTAACACAACACAACCTGATGTAACCTGATCCAACAGGCCATGTGTCTATTGTTTGTTTGTAGAAAATACATGGTTTTACTTTATTTTCAGAAGAGGGGAGGCGGATAACACAATGGCATGTAGGACTCTGAGACCAAGGGTTCCTTTGTTCAGTATTAATTGTATTGGGGTTTTCAGTCAGGAAATGGAAATATTTTTCTTCCCAATTAAAGTGGGCTCTTTAAAGTGCTCAGCACTGATCTCCTTACAGCCTATAGCATTGACAAGAAAGTGGAAATGGATAATGTAACAGATTTTAAAGCAAGCTCTCTTAATAAGCATCTATTTAACAGTGGACAAAGGTTGTGATGATCAATGCCCAGAGAAAATTGAGAAAGCAACAGGACAGACGGATTCAGAGGAATAAAATGGAAAATAGGTCACCAGAAACCAGCAATACTTTCTCTAAACAGCAAGCTTATTTTTCAAGAGGAAAGTATTTTTTCAAGATAAAGTACTTCATAAATACTGCCCGTTCTTTCCTTGTAAAATGATCATTTACTAAACTAATTGAATAAAAAGCAGTAACCATATTTTTTGATCATTAAATTGATTGATAAAATTTTCTAAGTAGAATCATAATCACTATGAGGGATACCATATAAAACATGGTCCCTGCCCTCATGGAACTTACTTGACAGAGGAAAACTAATGTCTATGAAACATTAGACAATAATCAGTTATTAATTATCCTTCTCAAATTGAAAGTACTTTCCATCCCAGCTACCTCTCCCTCTGACTGGCTGGTTCCTCCCAGAACCTCCATTTTAAGGAGAAAGTCCAGGCTAACTATGTTTTCATACCTCTCCCAGGCTCTACCATCTCTAGTCTCTACCAGTTTTCTCTCACTACCTTCACCCCACCTTTTTTCAGCTCTTTTTTATGTGTTATCTTCCCTCATTAAAATATAAACTACTTTCTGCTTGTATTTATAATCTCAGCATTTAGCACAGTGTCTGAGGGATTCATAAATGCTTGTTGACTTGCCTTGACTTGACTAAATAGACTAGTGATGGTGGTGAGTGCAAAGGAAATTCAGAGGAGCAGCAGTGGGACCTAGAGCAACTAGAAAGGGCCTCAAGTTTCAGAATTAGTATTTATAATTTAACTATTTTAATTATTTATAGTTTGAATTATTTATAGTTTAACTGTTGTGAATTTAATTCACAATATGAAATAATGAAAATAATCAAAGAAATCTAAATCTATTTTAAGACATTAAGAATACATGTAATTGTTCAGAGAAGAGCAATAAACTTAAAAATGTGTGCTTATTTGTCAAAATAAAGTGAATTTTTAAAAGTATAAATATCTCTATGCCACAGATTTCTAATTATAATCCTATAGAAAGAATCATTTTAATTCAATCAATTAACAAGCATTTATTAAATACCTACTATGTTCTAATAACTCTGCTTAGGCACTGGTTATACAAATAGAAAAATTAAATGGTCACTTCCCTCAAGGGGCTCTGACCATCAGCTTCTAGTATTTCAGCAGAGATAATAGAAGGTGATGTTTGAGCCCAGCTTTGAAAGAAACTAAACATTCTAAAATGAAAAGATGAGGAAGGCTTGGTGGTCAGGGAGCCTTTGCAAACCACTATGGAAATGTGAGATGGAAATGTTATATGTGAGGAATAGCAAGAACACCAGTAGGAGGCAATTTATAATGAAACTGGAAAGGTAGGTTGGGACCAAATCTTGAAAGTTTTTAAATGCCAAATGGAGAAGTTTGTGTTTGATCTTCAAGGTAATAGGGAGCCACTGGAGTTCATCTGGAAGGAGAGTATCACGTGGTTTCCCTTAGACTAACAAGCTTAGAATGGACTTGAGAAAGGGTGGAATCATAGATTCAGAGCTTGAAAGGATAAGATGATTTAGCCTCCACTCCTGGCCCTGACCTACCTTTCCAGCCTCACAATCCATTAATTCCCTTCCTGCCCTTTAAGGTTCAGCCAGGCTGGCCTTCTTCCTGTTTCTCACAAACATCACTCCCTCTCCCATCACATCTATATCTTTGTGATGCCTGTCCCTCATGCCAGGAATGAATTACCTTCTCATCGCTTAGAATTACTTATTGACTTCAGGGCTCAGCTAAGCACCACTTTCTAAATGAAGTGTTTCCTGTTGCTTGTTTCCAACTACTAGTCCCTTCTTTCCCTAAACTATCTTGTATTTTATTTATTCTGTATATACATATATGCATGCACAGGCATACATTTATATGTTGTGTATATTAATATAAGTTTATATTATAGATATATTTCTATATATCTGTACAGATATTTCTCTCTCTCTCTCTCTCTCTCTCTCTCTCTCTCTCTCTCTGTCTCCTCCCTTAATAGAACTCAAGTTCCTTGAAAGCTGGGACTGTTTCATTTTTGACTAGGTATCTCCAGTGCCTATAACAGTGCCTGATATATTATTTCCTGTAGTTGTATGTATACATTCATATATATGTATATAAACAAAAACAGATTTTAGTTTCTGATCTGGAAATATACACTACTTTAAATAAAATATACACATAATATAGATAAAGCTTTTATTATGTGTTATATACAATATGGAGACTATGGTATAGTAGAAATAACACTGCTTCATGAGTTAGAGAACCTAACTCATGACTTTAAATCCCGCCTTTGAAACACTGCCTGTGTGGCCTTGAACAACTCACTTAACCTCCTTTGGCCTCAGTTTTCTGAATTGTAAAATAGGAAGGTTGGAATATGAGGTCTCTTCTGGGCCTATGATCTTGTGATCAGATATGTAGATAGCTACATACATCTTTATAGCTCTAAAGGAAACCTTATACTGATTTCAAGGAGAGGTGTAGAGATTTTTTTTGGCTTGTTTTGCCCTAGTTTCCTTTAGCAGAAAAAATGTCTCAACAACTCAGCTCACCTTGCCATTGTCCTGAAGCACCCTCCTCTCCATCCCCAATTAATTGGAATCTTTCAATTAGGCTACAAAGATAGTTCACATGCATCCTTACAAATGTGATTGGAGCACTTCCATGGCATCAAAAAGGATAGACTAAAACAGACTCTTCTATTTTCCTACAACTTGGACCTTGGATTACTCAAAGAGCTCAACCTAAATACCTGAAGATTTTCACAGTCATGTAGTAACATGTTTGCAGTGTTTTCCTAGACTTACATAAGGAAATTAGATATGAGAATAAAACCTTCTTTGTTTATGGACAGATTGATGAACATATGGTCGACACCTGGAATTTATAGAGGTCTTTACCTAATAAAACCTTTTGAGACATTCCAACAATGGCAACAAAGTGATGGCATAGAACAGATCTGCCAAAGGTAATCTTCTTCACCTCTTTGGCTCTTTAAAAGCTGAAAATATAAAACCAACAGCTTAGTGCCCCCCAAATGCTTATGAAATGTGCATTAAAAAGGTGGAAGCCTAAGCACTCTGACAAAGGTGCCATTATATCATGCCTGGGAGTATTTTTCTGGACTTTCTCAGAAATAGTCAGTTTATGAGGAAGATGCCTGATCTGTAAGCAGCCTATTAAAAACTAGAGTAAGTCTTTTCTTAGACTTTTCTGGGGCTAGAATAATTTATTAAATAAAATTATATTAAAATTTACATATTTTAAAGCTAATTTTGTATTTAAGGAGCTTGAACTTATGGAAATACACTTAGGGAAATACTCATGAGGTGACTGAGAGTTTAACATAGAATCCACAAAGGGTTTTCCCAAATAGAGACAATAAATTGGACAAGAGTAGGATTAAAAATTTTACCATTATGTTATTGGAGAGGCAAACTATACTTTGAAATTTTTTGTTTCTCAGAAACAAAATTCCACAGTTATCATTTATTTCTTCCCTATATGAGCACTGTAAGCATTTCTTTGACTACATTCTCTGTTTTCACACTAGCAGGGAGTCATTCTTGGTGATCTTTGTAAACTAATTATATTTTTCTGTATTGAAGAATATGTACTTCCCAAACAGTGCTAAGTAGTTGAAAAGTCAAGCTTTTATGGAATTTGTTTTTTTTATAATCCATGTCATTCTTTTCATCATAGATCATGGGAGAAAAGGTCTTATGAAAGTTTTCAATTCTTTCTTTTAGTAGGAAGAGCACCACAAATCAGGAAGAATCAAGTTTTCGTCTCTCCTAACACATTCATTCATTCAGTAAACATTTATTACATGCCTAGTATAAGTAAAGTAACATGATAATATTCATAAAATATTGAAAGATACAAAGTCAGATCTTCAGTGAGTTGTGTGGCTCTCCTGTAGAGGATTTACTGAAAGTCATGGAAAAGAAAGGCACACAATGAACATATACGGATAGGCTTCAATTTCTACTCATTGAGAGAGTGCCCAGGCAGATAAGTTCACATATCCAGTGAAGGACTGAAATGTGTTCAATATACTGCATTGGGCATGATGATTCAAGGACAGCTTATAGGATGGTCTCTGCCCTTAAGACTTCACAAGCCAGTAAGGAAGGATGATAGACCATGTTCAAGGATGGATAAATACAAATCAGAATGTGACCAGCATACGTATAGCACAAAGTGCTAAGAAGTATAGAAAGGAGAGATCACTTCCCAATGGAAAATTCAGTCAATCAGTAAGCCACTCAATAGGTCAAATAAAGGTTTATTACAGAGCCAGTATTTTATATGGGTCTTGAAGGATGAATTAGAACAGCAAGAAGAGATCAGAAAGTACCAATCCTGTTTTGTGAAAATAGCATCATACCTTTCAGGTTTTGTTTTCTTGTTTATAAAATTAGGATAACTACAGTCATCTTATCAAATGAACTGAAGTTGCCTAAGGAAGTGAGAACTGATCCAGGGCAGAAACGAAATGGGTCCAAGCTCTCACGGTGACCAGAAGTAGGACTAGATATGAGTAGCTCCTGTACTTCCAACCTGGGTGAGATGGAGAGATTCAAATTTTTTTTAAAAAAATTAAAATAAAATAAAAAGAGAACATTATAAGGCTAAAACCTAACAGTTTTGTGGATTTCTCACTATAACAGATAATAATAAAAAATGAACTTGGGCTCATCTTTCTAATACTTTATTTCAAATGCGTGAACAAAAATGTTGTTGACTTTATGCTGCAGCAAGCCTAAGTAATACACATTCAGATGCTGTAAAGAGAGTAGGCAATAGTAATTGCATATAAGTAGATAATGTCAAGGAAAAAAGAAAATTCAGTTTAGCTATTGACTCCTCTACCAAACCTCCCTCCCTCTTTTGCAAGGGTCCAAATTAGGAAGGCTTTGTCTTGATCTAGTTTAATTGCCTTGGCTTAAATTTAAAACATTTGCAACCAAACAACAAACCTATCACGAATGTTGAGCACTAGACTTTTCGGGGTGAATTTAGAGTCATACCTAAATCCTTAAAATTAAGTGGAAACTAATAGAAAATCAAATTCGATAGGAAAGTCATAGCAAAGACTGACCAATGAATTAAATGGAGAGTTTGCAGCAAATGCTGATCAGAGAATGCACTCAAAAATTCTTAGCCAATGCCAATCATTAAAGTTAATGGAAAATTCATAGCAACTGCTAATAATTGAAGTCCATAGAGGACTGATAGCACATGCTGATCAGCAATGTTAATGGAAAAATTCACACTCCAAACTGCTCGTTTTCAGATGACATCTCAGAAAAGCAATAGGCTGTAAGTGTGAGTTTTGACTCATATGTTGACATGTTCCATTTCTTTTTATTAATCAGGTTTTTTTTCTGTATATGTGTGTGATGTGAAGTAGGTACTACCTATTGTGGCAACAGGGGTTTAATTATGGCTCCAAACCTATTTGCAGAAGTGTGTTTCTTATGACTTTGGTGCCCTGAAAATGGAAGCGATCACTTGATAATTATGCACATAATCCCTGAGAGCTGTCTAGCACGATCATCTGGGCTACAGATTTTGGAATCTGTGAAAGGTGCCCCTGACTTCTTGGCAAGCTGAAATGTACAGTTTCTTAGCATTGTCTAAAGAATGTTAGGATCACAGAGATGAGATTTGTCATGAAAATGCAACTGCGTTTTGTGTCATCTTTTCCCAGCTAAACAGTAGAGGCCTTTTGTATTCAGTCACAACAAAGACATTGTTACTATTATTTCACATTTACTGGGTCCATAGTGCACCAGGTATAATGTACAGAATATCGTGATTTAGTGGAATTACATCAATTAGGCATTTAGGAATTATGTAATATCCCCAGATACGAACTGGCAAAATTGTAAAAGTTTTTAAGCCCAGTACTTCCAGAGGTATTCCAGTAAATGGTTGATACCCAGCTCTACAGAAGTAAAAAGAAGCATACAGGATTCCCTTTTAGTTTTCACTGGCATTATTAACATTTTCTCCCTTACTTTCTTAGTAAAGGAATAACAAAACAATCAAGGCCAGGTTTGTAGCATTTGCTGATTTCCAAAATGTAAATGCTCACACTGAAAATTTAACAATAGGCTCAGGGAACAGGAGAGGGGCTCCAGTTTGCCTCTGAGCATTACTCTCCTACTTTATGTATCACAACTGGCATTCTGTATAGCACTTTAAAGTTTGTATGGCACTTTACATATTTTATCTCATTTGATCCTGAAAATGATGCTCTAAAGTTGGCGCTAGTATTATCTCCATCTTACAGATTAGGAAACTGAGGCCGAGAGAGGCTTATTGACTTGCTTAGGGTCACCAGCTAACAAGTGGTTCGGATTTGATGGCAGGTCTTTCCAAATCCAGGGCTCCGTCGGCTTGCAGTTGTTGTTTAGTTGATTAGTCACGTCCAGCTCTTTGTGGCCCCATTTGGAGTTTTCTTGGCAAAGAGACAGGAATGGTTTTGCCATTTCCTTCTCCAGATCATTTTACAGATGAGGAAATTGAGGGGAACAGAGTTAAGTGACTTGCCGAGGGTCACACAGATAGTAAGTATCTGAGGCCGAATTTGAACTCAGGTCCTCCTGATGCCAGGGTCAGCACTCTATCTACTGCACCACCTAGCTGCCCCTCTATCTACTATGCCATCCCTAAGCAGACCATCCACTCTAACCAGATGGATCAAATCTCTGCTTAACATGTCTTGTACTTTTCTACATTTGTGCCTTTTCCTGATTATTTTCTCCCAGCCCTTACTTTACCTCCTTGTCTTTTTTTTTTTACCCCTAGGTGAAAAAAAAAACAAAACCTTCTTTATACTCTAGGTTCAAATCCCCAGCCTTCCCTGGCCTTCTCCACTGTTGGAAATGAGTCCTTCCTCCTTTGAACATCATAGAATCATATATCTAGAAGTAGAAGAGACCTCATTGACCCTCATTGAAGGGACCATTTAGTCCAAAATCTTCATTTTACAGATGAGAAAACTAGGCCTGGAAAGGTTAATTGACTTGACCAATGTCACATGGATTAGAAGCAATTAAAGCAGAATTTGAACCCAGGTTCTTAGACTGTAAAGCCAGTGCTCTTTCCGCAGACCTGTTGCTGACTGCTTTAAAATGTTTTATCTGTGCCTTTCATTCATTGCTTCATCACTTACATGCACACCTTATCATTTTTACTGTCTCTCGTGTTATCTTTTTTATTGATATTGTCTTTTATTCAACCTCTTTTGCTATTTAAATCAATACCCACATTTATAGAATGCTTTACATATGCTATCTCTACCTGTGTGACTTTAGCTAAGTCACTTAAGCTCCTTGGGCCTCAGTTTCCCCATTTGTAAGATGAGGACTAGATGATGGCTAAGATCTTTCCAACTCTACATCTCTGATCCCAACTATGACTATGTTTATTATGATCCCCATTTTTCATATGTAGCAACTGAGGCTCAGAGAGGTTTACTGACCAGCCTACAAGCACACTGTCAGGAAATAAATGGTAAAGGTGGGCAGCAAGGCCACTAAGTGAGTAGGGTGCTAGGCCTAGAGTCAGGAAGACTCATCTCCCTGAGTTCAAATCCAGCCTCAGGCACGTCTTATCTACGTGAACCTGGGCAAGTCACTGAACCCTGTTCGCCTCAGTTTCCTAATCTGTAAAATAAGCTAGAGAAGGAAATGGCAAACTACTTGGGAATTTTTGCCAAGAAAGGCCTAAATGGGGTCATGAAGAGTTGGATAGGTGGGGGCAGCTAGGTGGCACAGTGAGTACGGCACTGGCTCTGGAGTCAGGAGGACCTGAGTTCAAATTCGACCCCCAAAACTTGACACACTTACTAGCTGTGTGACCTTGGGCAGGTCACTTAACCCCAATTGCCCTGCCTTCCTTCCTCAAAAAAAAAAGAGTTGGACAGGACTGAAAAACCACTAAACAGCAACAAACCTATTTGGGGTGGAAGGAGAGGGTATGAATTGACTCTATCCATTTTTATGCAGAATATTTATGTTTGTTTTTACCTTCTTTGAGACACCATTAATTGATTGCTAGTGTTTGGTGAATGTTGTATTGTTTGCTGTGGGTAGATTCAGAAAAAGGAGTCATGATTCTTGCCTGGAAGGAGTTTAACTTTAAAGAGCACCAGGGTTTTCTTGCCCTTTCTTTTTTAATACTAAGCTTAAAAATCAACAGAAAATGTGCAACGTATCATCTTCCCAGCTAGGTATAACTTGACCCTTGGCTGACTTCTATTTTTAAAGGTTATACGGAGAAAGTTGACACCAAAGAAAACAAAGCGTAAGAATGTGGGGCTTATTAATAGCCCATAGGGTACCCAAGGGCAGCTAGGTGACACAGTGGAGAAAATGCTGAGCCCTAAGTCAGGAAGATCTGAGTTCAAATCCCATCTCTGATGCTTATTAGCTGTGTGACCCTGGGCAAGTCACTCAATCCTGTTTGCCTCAGTCTCCTCATCTGTAAAACGAACTGCAGAAGGAAATGGCAAACCAATCCAGTACCTTTGCCAAGAAAGCTCCACGGGGTCACAAAGAGAACACAACTGGAAACAATGGAACAATAAACAACACAACGACAGAGTACCTGAGGCATTGACTTTAAAAAAAAATCAAAACCTTAAATTGCCGCTTACAAACTTATTATGAATTCATAGCAGAAAAAGAAACTTCAGCATGGTATGTAAATCTGTAAGTAAGATTTGTTTTGTTTCTAAATAAGGGATAAATAACGTGCCACAATGGCAGGGACAGCACTAGCTCTTGAGTCAGAGGACACGGATTCAAATCCCACCTCTGATTCTTACTACTTTGGGCTTGTCACCACCTCTCTGAGTCATCATCGGTAAAGTTGGAGGGTAAAACTGGAAGGTCTCTGCCGTAAAAGTATTATCCTACATTCTCATGTTTGTTGTCATCCTTGAATTGGGGATGAAGTGTTTTGTGTGGAACAGAAGAGGAATAGCAACACAAAGAAATCTGGGGCTCAGAATCTGCAATTGCACCTTCAAGTCTCATTTAGGCAGTCTCTAATCTGTGCCTTTTCTGTAACATTGAGATGCCAGTAACCTATCACACAGTGATAAGGTAAAAAATAATAGCTGAGTGACTTTTGTTATGAAACACTACAGCAACCCTAGGGCTTATCAGTGTCACTATCAATGGTAAACATCTATTTTTTTCAAATATTAGGAAAAACTTAGTCTTATCTACATTCATTACTTCCTTTCCTGGGGAAAAAAGACGAAACACTGAATTGTAACTCTAAAGGAGAAAGCACGACATCTCAATGTAGAAGTGTACTTAGTATACATATATTTCATGGGTAGATATGTGTGTATATGTTCTTACATTGCTAAGTTTCTGGTTTTGCTGTCACCATTTAAGTTTCAAAAGAACAGAGAAGAATAATTACAAATTCCTTTAAAAAAGGCACTTTAAGCAAAATGTCTCAGTTTACAAATTCTGTACCACACTAGTGAAAGGATCATATTCAGCCTTTCTAAAGGAACACTTCTCAGACAAATTCCACATAGGTGGTCTTTTATTTCCCAGGGTAAATTAATCTCTTGTTATACACGACAGCCACTACTGTGTGTCATCTCAATACAGGACAATAAAGTGACTTCAGAGTTTTCCTCTAAACTTAGTGACTGGCCTTCTCTTACTGTGACAAATGTTTATGGATTCTTCTAATTACAAGTCTGGTTTAAAGCTAAGATACCAAGAGAATACAGTTCTCTTTTGTAGAGTTCCCAAGGTTTTTCTATAATAATCAATTACCATAATGAGTTTTTTTAAAGCTTCCATTCATCATTTTCTTAAAATATATAAACTACCCAGGATAAAGATAAATAGCCATTGCTAGCATACCCTGAGGCACTATACCAAAGGCCTCCATTAAATCAAAATCAACTGGAAAACATGTTGGGTTTTATTTCAAAGTCAATCCTGCTTGAGTTAAATAAAAACCTGCTAAAAAAAAAAAGTCAAAGAAAACCCATGGCAAGTTGGCTTCATATGAGGACACTGAAAGAGGTATCATTATCACATTCTTCTCTGTAGTTCTCTTTTATGTGACAAATGGGTCTTGCAAGCAATCTCTTGTACTGTTGAGACTATGAGGCTTTATTTTCGATACTGCTCTTGTTTCACATACTGTTTTCTCAAGGAAAGACTATTTAGAAGCACAGGATGTCAAGATGGGAAGTGAACTTGGAGGTCATCTAAGCCGACTCACTCATTTTACATTTGGGGAAACTGAGGCCCAGACTTACATAAGATGTTGTTGTTGTTGAGTCATTTCAGTCCTGTCCGACTCTTCGTGACCTCATTTGGGATTTTCTAGGCAGAGATACCAGAGGGGTTTGCCATTTCCTTATTCAGCTCATGTTACAGATGAGGAAACTGAGGCAAACAAGGTTAAATGACTTGCCCAGGGGCACATAGCTAGTAAGTGTCAGAGGCCAGGTTTGAACTGAGGTCCTCCTGACTCCAAGGCCGGCACTTTATCCACTGTACCACCTAGCTGCAAGTACCTAAGATCATACAGTTAGTGGAAGAGCTAGAACTTAAAATCAGTTCTTCTGATTCCCAATTCAATGTTCTTCCCACTACATATACTGTGTTTTTGTGGCTTCAGAGGGAGCAACACATTCCAAGAAAGTCTCAGAAGTTCAAAGAAGAAAAGCATAACGTTAGAGAGGGTTGGAGATTCCTTCCTATAAACTCTTCAGGGACCTCAAACATTAGGTGAGAATCCATGAGTGCATTCTGAGTAGAGAAAAAGACATGAGAATGATGAAGCTGGTACAAGGAAGCTGGGGAAGACTAGATGTTTCCTAACAGGATGATAAGATTGGTTGACAAGAGGACATTCGAAGGAGGACTCAGAAGGCTAGGGCACCATTTCTTGCAATTATCTAGGCTTCCTTTCTCTTTCCATTCCTTATATTCAAGCCTTCTTCAAGTGTATTCTTGGACCTCTACTCTCTTGTCACTTGGAGTATTGCAATTGACTTACAATTGGACTTCCAACCTAAAGTCTTTCCCCATTCCAATCCAACCTCCATACAACTGCCAAAGAAATTTTCTTAAGTGCAAGTCTACATGTAAATGTTCTTTAAAGGAGAATATAAGCTTCTAGAAGGCTACAATGATTTCAATTTTGTCTTATGTGCCTAAAGTCTAGCACAGTGTCTAGAATATAGTAAGGTTTAATAAATGCTTATTGAATGATTGGTTTATTGCACTCTTTCCCTTGAAGATATCATCTATTTTCATTACTTCAGCTATCACCTAGATGAAGGAGCTTCCCAAATATCTATCTGTAGGACTATTTCGTGTCCTAAGACTTGGTTACCCCAACTAGACATTTCTCCTTGGTTGTCTTGCCACTAACTCAAACTTAGGATGTCTAAAAGTGAATTCATCTCTTCCTAGCTTTCTTCAGGTCAAAATACCCCCTCGTGACTTCCATATTAGTTGTCTTACTATTTATCTTTCTACCTTGCCCAAAACCTTAGACCCATAGACATAGAAAGACAAAGAAGACATAGACAGAAAGAAGACCTGGAAAGGACCACGTATATCACTTTCATTCTTTCCTTTCTAGTGCTCTCCATATTCAGTTACCGCCTAATCCAATCAATTCTTCTTTAGTAATGTCATTCCTCCCATCCTTCTTTAATATTCACACTGCTACCACATTAGTTCACACATTTAAAGTGTGGTTTTTGGATCCCTGTTTCATCCTTAGCTTCCTAACTCTTCTCCCAACAGCCTTTAGGCGAACACCATCCAATACACCCTGAACACCATTGACAAGTTAATTTTCCTAAAGCAAAGACCTAATTATGGTAGAAAAATGTGACTGTCTCTTGATTGCCTATAGGATGAATTCTAATTCATCTAATTCATTCTAATGGGGGGAGGGAGCTGCCATATAAAACCGTCTACCATCTTGCTCAAACATAATTTCTTCCCCCACATGAACTCTCTATTGTAAATGTGTTTACAAATCAGTTACAAATCTCTTGATATGGATAGCCTTTGGGTTCATTATGTACTACCTTGTTTCTACCCAGTATGCCCTCCTCTTCTCCCCACTCAGTTTGGTCAGGCCAATTCCTATTCATTCTTCAAGGCCCATCTCAGAATATCACCTTCTCTATGAGAAGCCTGCCCTATTCAATTCATCGGGAAATAAATTTTCTTTTTGAACTACTACAGCATTTTGGACTTTCTCTTACAGAAATTTCACTTTCTACTTTGTATTACGGTTATTAGTACATATGTCTTATCTTCCCCAGCAGAGTATAAACTTAGTGAGGACAGGGGTAATGTTTAATTCAACACTTTTTCTCCTCTAGTATTTAGCTAAATGGATTGTAAACAGTGAGCACTGAAAAAAAAAATTGTTCAACAAGAGATTAAGTAACTTTGATGAAAAGTAGTGTAGCCTAGAAATGGGGTGGCCACCCAAACTGTGGCACCTCATACTTCTGATACAAGAAATGTGGACCACTATTCAGTCTCTAGGCTGGCTCCCTTCAAGTTGTTCTCAAACTTATCTCAAATATCATATTCCTAGAAAAGGACCACCACCATATGGTTACATTCAAACTCTCCTACGGATATGGTAGAAACCTTGTTTTGAGAGAGTATGCCACCGCACCCCACCCCTGCCAACTCATCACGCTGGATCTTAAGCCTTCACTAATGTATTTCCATTTGCACAAAACTAATCATTCATAATAATGGTATTTTTTTCAGATCACAAACATAACCATTTACTTGACAATAAAGCAAAAAAAAATGAACATGAGTGCTGATATATGAAAGTGAATGCAGGAATAAAAAATACATGACAATCCACACTTAGACCTAGGTCATACTCCACCATCAGAGTACTCAGTAGCTGTAGGGGAGAATGAGCACAAAGTAATTTGCCAAGGACATTAGTGAGGAAAACCCATATGCTCAAGGTAACCAACAACTTTAGAATTGTAAACTTCCATGTCCTCTTTCTTGCTTCTGAAATTGCACTTAAAAATTGCTTGGTGAATGTAGCTTCTGTTTCTCATGCTAAGCTGAGTTGACCTACAATGTCCTTGACTAATACCTTAATGGGTAATTAAGCCAAATTAAGCCAAATCCAGCCAAACTAATTATACATCATTTCCCATCTTGTTGAACTCCTGGATTTCTCAATCTCCAAAAACTCATCATTCTGCAAGATGAAATCAGATCTAAAACTCACACCTAGGTCGCAGGAGTTAGTCATATCCCATCCCCAACCATCTGATCTCTCATTCCTTTTCAGTTTCTTTTTAGGTGTTGTCTTCCCCCATTAGATTGTGAGCTGTTTGAGGGAAAATACCTTTCTATGTGTCCCTGGCACTTAGCCCAGTGACTGCCACATAGTAGGTGCATTAAAAATGTTTACTGAAATAAAATGAAATCTGCTGGTTGACTTCTCTGGTTT
>CM053623.1:110100805-110127768 GCA_028646595.1 Phalanger gymnotis
CTCCCTCCCTCCCTCTTTCTCCCTCCTCCCTCTCCATCTCCCTCTCTCTCATCTTCTTGGATTCAGATCCTAGCTCCTCTCTCCAAACCATCCTGCCTCAGCTTATAGTTAGCAAACATTCTATACTTCTGTCTATAATAAGGTAATTTACATTTATCCCACAATCATAGAACCATTCTGGAGTTCATATCACTCCGATGTACTACAACTCACCACATTGAAAGTGAGCGATAATTGTCTCAGTACTCTGAGAAGACTTGTACCCTGGAATAGCAATTTCTAAGGCAGATTTAAATCAGCAACTGTTTTGTTCAGGAATGGACTTATGCCTCATATAAGTTAATGATCATTCCCTTAAAGGGTCACTTTCTTGGTGTAGTACAAGAATGGAAATCAGGAGAACTGAATTAAGGTTCTTTCTTTATGATTGATTAATAATATAACCTTAAAAAAAGGTTATTCATTTTTTGTAACCCCATCTGTAAATGGAATATGAACATTTCCCCCTCTACCTCAACATGAGTATTGTGAGCACAAATGAAAAGATTAATGAAATTAAAGAAGGCTAAAGGGGAACATTTTCCTTTCTTTCTTTCTCTTTCTTTTTTAATGTTTTTATTATTTTATTTTCCCCTACTTAGTAGTATTTTTTTCCAATTGCATATAAAAAATAGTTTTCAACATTCACTTTTACAAGTTTTTGAGTTCCCAATTTTTCTCCCTCCCTCCCTTCTTCCCCTCCCCCAAGAGAGCAAGCAATATGATATAAGTTATACATGTACAATCATATTAAACATATTTCCACATTTGTCATGTTGTGAAAGAAGAATCAGAACAAAAGGGGAAAACCATGAGAAAGAACAAATTTTAAAAAAAGTAAAAATAGTATTATATTTCAATCTACATTCAGACTCCAAATTTCTTTCTCTGGATGTGGATAGCGTTTTCCATCATGAGTCTTTTGGAATTGTCTTGGATAATTGTATTGCTGAGAAGAGCTAAGTCTATTATACTTGATCGTCTCACAATGTTGCTATTATTGTGTATAGGGTTCTCCCAGTTCTGCTCACTTCACGCAGGATCAGTTCATATAAGTCTTTTCAAGTTTTTCTGAAATTCACCTGTTCATAATTTCTTATAGCACAATAGTACTCCATTACACTCATAGACCATAACTTGTTCAGCCATTCCCCAAGTGATAGGTATCCCCTCAATTTACAGTTCTTTGCCACCACAAAAAAAGCTGCTATAAATATTTTTTTGTATATGTGGGTCTTTTTCAAAGGGAAACATTTTTGAAGGCACAAGACAAATCAGAAGGCTAGAGTTTTGGTGCCCAACTCTTCCACTTATTAACCCTGTGCCCTTCCAGGAGTCAATTACCTCAATCCTCTTTAGTTCACCTGTAAAATGAAGGCATAATTTCAAAGATCCCTTACTATTGGACTATGATCACATCACATTTTCTATGCTTCTCATGCTCATACTTAAAACATCACTTATCATTTGGAATTTTATTTCCATATAGTGGCATTTGAAATGCAACTGCTAAACATACAATATCCCACTTAGTCTGGAAAATTGAAGGAATCAATTGGATCCTTGAAATAATAATAGTAATAAAGTCAGCCAGCAAGGTGGGTATGAGCTACCAGGTATATTCGGACACCTCCGTCTTGGCTCTTTGGCACATGGTAGACTTTTAAAAACATAATACGCAGATTAATGGTATTGAATTGGGTACTTATTTGTGGGGGGAAATGACTGGGTTGCTTCAAAATAAAATATATCCTATGACAGTGACTTATACAGAACATTGAGTTTATGGAAAAAGCAGTGGTCCAGAGAAATAACTTCTTTATTTATGTCAAGAATTTTAAAAATGCTACATTTAATTTTAATATCACGATGAGCACTATTCCTCCTGCTGGCTAGGCCTCATTACACTGCAGCATGTATATAGTATTTGCCTTATTTAACAATTTTTATCAATCATTTAACAATGGATAATGGACTCAATAAGGACAGACAAATAAGTGTTATGAGTGTATCTGCATAGCTTCTTAGCCCACAGAAAATTTGTTCTTGGAGAGAATAATGAAAAATGGAAAGAAAAAAACATTTATAAAAATATGTCCCAAGCCTGCCATTTAAATTTTATTCAGTAACTGTACATTACACCTCTTAATTATGCCACTGTGATTTACATACACTATAAGAATCCTGTTTTCATATGGTACAATTTTTTAAATGCAGGATTTTGATTTAGAGGATCTGGATTCAAATCATGGCTCTACACTTATGAATTTGTGACTTTGGATAAGTTTTCTCACCTATAAAATGAGAAGGTTGGACTGTCTTATCACTAAGGTACTTTCCAGCTTCACATCCAAGAGCCTATAAATTAAAATTTGGCTAGTCAAATTCATGGAATTTTTCTTTCTGCCACTTCCTCTATTTTCCATCTCTTTTAAAACCACTACCAACATTTCATCTCACTCCTCTTCATGCCTGACCTAGCTACCAGGCACTGGATGTCTACAAAATAAATTTTTATTTTATGGCAGTGACAAATACAGAACATTGAGTTTGGGGTGGGGGTGGAGGTAGGGGTGGTGAGGTGGAGCATTAATCCAGAGGAACATCTTTTTTTTTTAATTTAAGAGTTACTAAAAATCTGCTTTTAATTTAATTCTTTCAAGGCAAGTTATAACTTCATATGAGGAGCAAGTAAATAAGGATTCATTGAAGAAAATACATTATCAAAATTATTTCAGAGAAACTTCTACAGAAAACCATTCAATAAATATTTAGGTGATAAGTCATATGCCAGATACTGTGCTAAACTCCGGGGATACCAAGAAAGGCAAAAACATAGTCCATGACCTCAAGATTACATTCTATTTTTTAAATTTTTGAATAGTGTATTTCCAATTACATGTAAGCAGGTAATTTCCAATTACATGTAAAAAGGTAAGAATTTTAAATCACATTCTAATTGACTAAGAACTTAGATATGTAATGAGTAGGGGCAGCCTAGCTAGCATAGTGGATAGAACATTGAACCAGGCGTGAGGAAGACCAGAGTCTACCTGTGTGACCCTGGACAAGTCACTTAGTCTCTGTCTCAATTTCCTCAACCAAAAAGTAGAGATAAGAAGAGCACCTACCTCCTGACTGTTGTGAGGATCAAATGAGATAATGATTGTCAGAAGTGCTTAGAACAATGCCTGGTATACAGTAGGCACTTTAAAAAATGTCATCGCTAAGGCAACTTCCTAGGACTTATTTGCTAAGTCATAGGTAGGTGGTAGATCTGTTCTCCATTGGTTAAGGAAGATTCCCCCACTATCAGAGTCCCTCACCATGACAAAAACTACAGATGGTTCCTGTATGCGTGAGGTACTGCCACTATTTTGATTAGGAAAGTACAAACTGCTTGGTATAGCGTGAGGAAAACTGGACTTGAGATCTGATAGACCTGGACTTGTGTTCTGGCTTTCATCAGCTGTGTCACCTGAAACAAGTCACAGCCTGAGTTTTAGGTCCTTCGTCTATAAAATGAGACTCATGATACAAGAACTATCTACCTCAACAGGATGAGTGAGTAAAGTACTGGGTGTAAGACATAACAGAATGATACATTTAGAATTAGAAGAGACCTCAGAAGACATCTCATCCTCCCACCTCATTTTTTCTGAGAAGGAAACTGAGACCATAGGAAGTTAAGCAAGGTCACACTGGTACTAAGTATCAGAGACAGAACTTGAACCCAGATCCTTTTGACTCCAGAGTGTTTTCTATCATAATCATGATGCTTCCCTTAGTGCAAAATGACAGTGAGTTATAATTGTAGAAGAGTTGTTTGCTAATGCACAGCACACAGTACTATATCCCAAGTTATTTCTGGTCTGTAGATGTAATTATTAATAAAAATGTAGTAGTAGTAGTAATATTAATAATAACAATAATAACTTACATTTATATAGCATTTACTATATGCCAAGCATTGTTATTAAGTACTTTATAACTGTCTCATTTGATCTTCACAACAACTTTGGGAGATAGGTTGCCATTATTATCCCCATTTTGCAGACAAAGAAATAGGCAAACAGAGGTTAAGTGACTTACCAAGGATCACGCAGCCAGTAAAGTATCTAAGGCTGAATTTCAACTCAGGTCCTCTTGCCTTCAGGTCCATCTCTCTATCCCCGGTGACAGCTAGCTGCCCAAGAAGAATGACAAAGAGCATCACTTAGCAAAGCTGGAGCCAGATGTCCTTGGAGGAGAAAGTGAAGCTGGTGACTCTGCCCAGCCCTCCTTCACTCAAATCAAAGTCAACTGCAAGTCATGGCATCATTTCCTTGACACCATGGTCCTCTTTAGAAACGAAGGACAAACACAAGCTCCTGCTCTCCTGAACACTATTTGGCATGTTCATTGTTTTTCCCATCTTAATTTCTTCTTTTTTCTTCTCTTTGGAAATAAATCCTTAATTCACTCTTTTATTCTTCTGACACTTCATATTTAATTGAAACAGATGGAGTAAGAGATGTTTACCTCTCCCTCCTATTTCATGGATGTCCAGCTTAGGCTTTCTGGCCTTCAAAACAAGGGTCTCCTGCTTTAGATTCCTAAATTGGTAAATCTCCCAACATAATTATAGAGCTAGAAATAGTAGACAGACTTGCAAAGAGCTTTGGATTAGAAGTTAGGAGACCCAGATTATTCTGTGCCTCAGTGTCCTCATTTGTAAAGTAAGGGAATTACACTGGATGATTTCACAGGCTCCCCCTCAGTTCTATCATTTCATTACATAGTAGAAGTTCTTAATTAGAGTCCAGTGATCCCTAAGAGTCTGTGGACAGATTTCAGGGGCCCTATAAATTTGGTTGGGAAAAATACATCTATATTTCAATATAGTTTCCATCCTAATCCTACATATCTTATTTTATGCATTGTGATATATTTTTCTGCAAGGAGGTTCATAGACTTCATCAGATTTCCAGTGGGGTCTGCAGATTTAGCACCTGGCCAGAATGAACCCTTTTTGAAAGAAGTGATCATTTCATGTTTGTCTATTATCAACTAGCAGAATGTCTAGCACATAGTTGGCACTTGATAAGCGCTTAGCGTAGTACTTCAAGTGAAGTGGTTTTGGTCTTTGTTTGTACTGGACTTGTGATTTTATTCATATAGGAAACTTTCAAGGAGGAAACTATTTCTATCATTGCAAATTTTCCCCTACCTTGCAATTTACAGTTTTTAGGGAGTTGTGTACAGAGGTTAAGACGCTTCCCCAGAAACATAGAGCTGATATGTGTCAAAGGTGGAACTTCAACCAAGGACTTCTTAACTCTGATGCCTGCTCTCTCCACCATGCCCCTCTCTCTCAGACATGAGTATATTATAATCAATATAATGATAGGTATATGAAGAGATTTCTCTGAAACCATTTCCATAGAATCTTAGAATATCTCATCTTTCCCATACAGTTTTTCACACGGGTGGAAATACATTAAAAAATTGTTCTGCTCCTATTTGAAATCTGGAGGAAAAAAAAGTATATATACCATATGTCAACCCCTCTCAGAAGTGAAAGAAGAGACTTTAAAAAAATACTCTGTTTCAAATTCATCTACCTTATTCTCCCACACAGATGATCTATCAGAAAATAAAAGGATTTACGTGGGTAAGTCATAAAAAGCCACATTAGAGCTCTCTGGGATAATTTTTCAAAATGGTGTATGGTGTTTTAGCCGCGTGATTCTCATTGACTTTAATGGGAGTCATGCGGCTAAAACCACATATGCCTTTTTCAAAACCTATCTCTAAGTGTTCTGTCAGGAACCCTTATAAGTAATAAAATGGTACACTTTCTTTCTTTTCTAGACATATAAACATTATCATGTTTATATCAGCACAATTATGGACTTTTTGTACCATTATAACTGGACTTTAATCACACTATCCTTAGTATCATGATAGTATAAAGAGAGCATTTTCAGCCTACCTTGGAAAGACATAAAGCCCAAAGGACTGTGTTGGATTATGTCAGGATAGGGCTCTCCTGTTAGTAAAATACATTTATATATGCTCATTAATTCCAGGAAATTATGTTTATTTGTTCTGTCTCTGTAAGGTTGGGTCATAAAACATAGATACACTTGCATAGTATATATATATATATATATATATATATATATATATATATATATATATATATATATACATGGCAGTACGAATTTTGTCATTTTTGGTAAAATATACTTATGTATAGACTGTATACACTAGGAATATATGTACATGTATATGTGTGTAAAGTATACACACATGCACATATATGTATGTATGTATAATTTAAATCATATATTAAATTACTTGCTCAGCATCATGTAGACAGAACAGAACATATGCAAATATGCAGCCATTTTGCAGCTCATAAGTAATATATGTTGGCAGAGATATGTGGAGAAATATTAGAATGTTTATTCACATCTTACAGGACTTGAACCTAGGTCTTCAGGGACATCTCTCTATCCATTCTGCCACACTTCCTCTCATGCATACTGCACTGTATGAGTGCATATACACTTACATGTGTTATTTTTGTCTTTGTATGTCCACAATACGTCCCATAGTAAGCACTCAATAAATGTTTGTTGAATGTCAAATGAATAAAAGAACGTATATAAATATATTCTTGTAACACACACACATTCCTAGAACAGTGCATGCTATAAATATTGGAATCCTAAGGGGTTTTAAGAAGATGTGAATAAACATTCAAATATTTCTCCACATATCTCTGCCAACATATATTAGTTATGAGCTGTAAATATGGCTGCAGTTCCATGCCTTGCTGAAGGAGAACCTGTCCATTGTGCCAGGCTATATGATGGTTTCATAGTATGGTCAAATGTTTACCAGAAACTATAATGTGGCTTCTAATAAATGTTAAGGCATTACATAATATTACAAGCTCTCACATAGTAATTCATTTCAACAGTTCAAAAAAAAACAGGAGTGAAGGAATGTTAATAGAACAAATATATTACACGATCAGGATTTCTATGCTGGTTGGGTCCCAAGCAATGGTAACTGTACCCACACTTATAGACTCTTATAGCTGAAAGGAACCAAAGTGATCACTTAGTCTCTCTACTATCTCCTCCATTTTACAGAAAGAGTTAAGGTCTAGATGATTAAAGATTTTTTTCTAAGAAAAAAAAGTATCATATAGACTTTTTAAAAAATCATTTAACGATTTTATATCATTTTATTTTTAGAGACTGGGTCTTCCTTTCTCACCCAGGCTGGAAGTCCTACAGCCAATCACAAACTTAACCTACTGCTAACCATCATGGAAGCTTTGACCTGCTCTGTTTCTAACCTGGGTGGGTTTTCTCTTCCCATCTCCCCACCCTCAGGCAGCCTAGTGGCTTCCTGAAGGCAGTGTTAAGGTGTGCCTCACCATCTTTGTTGTTGATTCAGTTGTTTCAATTTGTCCCCAACTAAGTATGGATACTCATTTGACTTGAGCCCTACTGAATTCAGAATTCATGAATTCAAGTGATTCACCAGCCTCAGTCTCCACAGTAACAGATACTACAGGTATGTGCCGCCTCATCCAGCTAACAACAAGAAAAACAAATCCCCCCCAACTTTTTAATTTAAAAGGATTGCAGATAAGAGGTATCAATTTTATGTAAGATGTATAATATTCCCCATGGGAAGAAGCATCTACAAACACTTTTGATGATGATGAATTCTAATAAATTATCTTTCTGTTCCTGTGGAGAAAGAAAAAGGATAGACAGGCCAGCAATTCATGATCAAGTAGAACTATTGACACTACCATTCATAGCTATCCTCCTTTCTGTTGTTGATTTTCTTATCTCCTTCTTTGCACTGTACTGTCCATGCAGAAATAGCAATAAATTCTTGGTCATATATAAAGGCATACCCAAATAGTCCTATACTGGCCACTACCCAGTAGAGAATCAAAGCAATTTTTTATAGTAAAATTTCATTAATTTTTGCCAACGGGAAGGAAAGCCAACCTAAATTAATGAAAATCTAGATTTTAGGATGCTTGTATGAAATGTGGTTTTACTACTCTCATTTGTGTGAGTAACTCAAATTAGACTTAATAAAGCACTGCCAAGAAGAAGTCCTTATTAGGATCTGCTTTAATGAATAGATAAGAATGATTTACAATGAGTATATCATTTATTGATATTTAAGTGGGTCATTTTCATGTGTCTAAAATAATTTGCCCTCTAAAATAACTAAAACTTTCCATTCTATACCCTGTTTGGGTGGTTTTATTTAGGTCCTGCTTCAGGATAATGTCTAATGCGATTCATAACATTAGAGAGAAATTTGAGGTACTGTTAGGTTACGTAACATCCAGAGTCACAGGGTCATACAGCCAGTATGTTTCAGAGGTAAGACTTGAAGTCAGGTTACCCTATTTTTGAGGCCCATGAAAAGCTTATCTACTCTTCCAAAGTGCTCTCCATTCTCCTACTAAGTCATTGGTCTCCTTGGCAAATTTCTTTATTCATTGATATTTGGAAACTAAAACCTAAGTCAGTCTCTACCCAAATTAAAACAAAATCATAATAAGTAGGACTTAACTTAAATTCTGCTAGATGATAATCACAATATAAACTCAAAGTTTAAAAAAAGAGGGAATTCAATTTTAAGGAAGTTAATACCCACACTCACAACAGTGACATTATAACTATATCGTGACTAAAAGCTTTTTTTTTCCCAAAACAGTTAAAATGGTGGTATTGGAATGGAAGTAAAGTGAAAGACTTGTTACCCAGAACATTGGGGAAATAGAGAATGCCAGTCTTTTTTAAAATCCCCATTAACTAAAAGTTAATTCATGTTCCCTCAGATGGTCTCCCTGAAATGGTCTCAGATGGCATAAAATACCATGAATTTTCTACCCCTGCCTACATTATTTAAAAAGCTTTGACATGGAGGCCCAAAAAGCTAATGCAATCTTGAGCTGTATTAAGAAGAGCATAGTGTCCAGAGAGGCAGTGATGCGTAGTGGACACAGAGCTGGTTTCAGAGTTATTAAGACCTGGGCACAAGTCCTGCTTCTGACATGTCATGGTAGGTGGCCTTGGGAAAGCTATTTAATCTCTCTTTGTCCTGGGCTGCTCTCTGAGGTTAGAAAATGTGTGATGTTTGATTGTCAATCTCCACTGGCAATAGGAGCTTCCTCACTATGAGTCTTTTATTGCAGTGAAATCACAAGTCTAAACTTTTTTAAAGGGGAGTCCAGGGAGATATTACAGTCAGTTTTCTGTTATGGTCAGAATAGATTTAGAGTATCATATTTAGCTCCGCTCATCACATTTCAATCAACAGCATACAATTAATGAGAGGACAACCAGGAAAGTGAAAGAACACAAAATCATGCCCTCTGGGGATCAGCTGAAAAACATTTGGGGATATTTAATCTGGAGAACAAAAGAATTAGGAAGATATGCTAGATGTCTTCAAAAATTTGAGGGGCTATTGTTTAGAAGTCACTATCATCATGCTGTGATGCTTAAAAGTGGTATGGAGGTGATCCTGGTTTCTTGAAGACCCTATCAGTGGAGCACAAGCTCAGGCAAGTCCTTTCAAGACGGAAAGTCTTTGAGCAGAGGCTCTATGATGCTCTGTGATTGCCCTCTAAGGACCAGTCCATCTAAGTTCAGAAAAATTCATGGACAGTCACAGCAATTCATGGACATATTCCATGCAATTTTCCCTGGTGGAAGGTGTCCTCACACTAATGTCATACTAGAAACATTGCTGAATCCAGTAAAAGAGAGATCAGATTTTTTGAAAGGCAGCATGGCTTAGCAAGAGGGGGTGGATGTGGGTTAGTGAAAGAAAGCATGGCAGCAAGGAAAACAAAGTCAAAAGATCCATAAGGGACGCTCATCTCAGATACTGACCAACTATGGGGTCATGGGCGAGAAACTCAGTGTTCTAAAAGATTCCATTTCTCATTTGTGAACTTTAAAGAAGTATATGACTATTAGTTATTATTGTGTTATTTGGCCCTCGAGGACTGAACTAAGATTATTGGATAGAAGGTGGAGAAAGACATTTTTTTTTTGCCTTACTATCTGGTAAAATTTCCTAACAATTAGAACTAAGTAAGAGTTGAATGAGTTGCTTTAGGAGTTAATGTGTTTCCTATTACTGAAGGTCTTCTGGAGAAGCTAGATGACTACTTTTGGAGGTTATAAAAAAGATTCCTTCTCTGGTATTGAATGGGTCAGGTGCTCTACAGATTTCTTCTAAATTTTAGATTCTATAATTGTGTGTTTCTGTTTCTGTGTGTATCCAGGGGATAGGAGTTTCAGGTATGGGTTTACAAGGTCCATATTCAACATTTGTAAGGTTCTCACAAATTGATCTTTGTTTTGTGCCCCTCAGGAGACTCAGAATTTGGGTCAAGTCTAGTTATCTACAGAATAAAGCAAAAGAACTCTCAACCCTAATCTGATTGCAAGAATTCAGAATTACAGTAGATATAAAAAAACAGGACAGTTTTTATTTCATTCCACAGAAAAAGCAAACAATCCACAATCAACATGCATTTATTAAAGCTCCTACTATGTGTCAGAAATTAGGCAAAACATAAAGTACTCAGATCCTCTACATATATGCAGTCACAAAAATTCTCCTTCCTTCTATTTAATCCTACCTTCTAGGGCCCAGGGATGGGGAACCTGCAGCCTCGAGGCCACACATGGCCCTCTAGGTTTTCAAACTGGATTCAGTCAAACGGCTGCACTTGAGGACTTAGAGGGCCACATGTGGCCTCAAGGCTGTAGGTTCCCCATCCCTGTTAGGCATCTATATAGTCCTCCAGATTTAGCACCCTTTGTGGTTGAAATGTGGTTGAAATTCCCCAAATGAGGCGTCAATGGGAACATTCACACCTTACATAGACAGTTTCTAAGTCAGAAGAAAAGGCCTCATCCTTTAACCTCAACAAGTCCTGGTCACATCCCCTATATGTGGATTCATGACAGTGTCCAGAAAATTACTTTAAAGGTTTTAGCTACTCAGAAAATATTTCTTATTTGATAAAATAAATGTTGGCTTTATAATTTTGTGATGGGTGAACTATTGCTTAACACAATTTTAAAATATTGTGTGTAAATATGAGCCCTAATAGGATTCCTAGTAGAATTCAGAAGACAGTGTGATCTTCCAATTAAAATGAAATAAAGCACATCTTACTTGTATACTTTGTTAGACTGGGATAAGTATACTAATTTAGAAGGTACATTGATATTTCATCTAAAACTTCATTGAAAGAAAAATGCTTTCACATGTGAGAAATTGGGATTATACTTTTTTCTTCTTCCACTTGCGTATTGCTGTGACTTTTATTAAATTACTTATTGAGTAATCAGTTTAATGCATCTTTACAATTTGTCTCTATAGTTCCAACTTTATTATAAAGTATTTTCCACACGAAACGGGATCTATTTCTAAATGAAGCGTCATTAAGAGAGGCAGCAATGAGTGCGTTTGGGCACCCTGTCTTAAACCATTCTTCCTCCGTTTGCATTGCTGTTGAAGCATATTTCTTAAGCCCTTGATGTGACTATATCAGCAAAATATAATAAATTAACATGAGTAATCCTCTACTTTTATTATACAGTGTCTTTTCACATGAAAAGCATATAAGTAGGCATGAAATACCATGAATTTTCTACCCCTAACTGCATTACATAAAGAGCTGTAGCCAGTATATGCAGTGCTTTTGCTCTGAATGAACTTCGTTAGTTCTGGATTTAGTTGTGCATTCAGGGCACAAGTTGAAAGGCCTACCTGTTTGCTTAGGCTTTTCTTGTAGTTTGCCTGAGCAATACAGAGTGGCTGTGGCAAGATGAGATAGAGGTATTTTAGGAAATAATTATAAGAAAATGTGGCCCAGGACATTCCCAGAGATCTATTTGAAGGGGACATGCACTTAGTCTCATAAAGAGAAAAATCATAATGGTCAAGAATCATATCTTGTGAACTGGAGTCTCTGGTCTTCCTGTCAGCCACAGTTTTTGATGGATTCCCTCATCACATGTAAAGCACAATATACACACATATAGATATGTATACATATATGTGTATATATGTATGTATATTTATTATATTTATTTGTATACACACACATATATATGGAGAGGGAGAGAGAGAGGGAGAGAGAGAGAGAGAGAGAGAGAGAGAGAGAGAGAGAGAGAGAGAGAGAGAGAGAGGCAGGGAGGGAAAGAGTGTATTTGTGGTTTGGAGGATAAAAAGAAATAATACAAATGACCTAGAAGATAGAAAAGGAATGGACCCTGTGATCAAGGAACTTGCCCTCTATTGGAGGGGCTATAGGATCATCAGAAGATCATAGATTTAAAGGTGGAAAGGACCTTATTGGCCATGTAGTCCAATCTCTTTACTTTACAAATGAGGAAATGAGGCTCAGAGATGTTATGTGATTTGCCCAAGGTCACACAAGTGGTAAATGGAAGGCACAAGAAGAGGCATCTAGATTACAGAATAAATTCATTACTATAAGAAATAATCATTCCTGCTGCCACAATGATATAAATATATATTTGTATGTTTATAAAAACATAAAAACACATATATGCATATAGAGACACATAAATATACCTTTAATTGTGTAGTGGAAAAAGTACTCAGCTGAAAGTAAGGAGTGAATGAATGAATAATATAATTAATAAATATTAAGCACTTACTATACGCCAAGTACTGCCCTAAACCCTGAGGATATAAATACAAAAGGAAAGATAAGGGCAACATCAATGACAGTAGATTGACATGCTCCTTCTAGGAACAATGGCAGAGTTGATAGACTCACGGTTCCAGAACTAGAGAGTGTAAGATTAATACGCATGTGGCATTGACAAGATGGTTGGGGAGCAGGGAATGAAGTGAAGTATGGGGCATTTCTCAAATAGCGGGCTAGATGAAGTGGTCACCAACTAGAACAGCGACAGCAAATAGCAGGTCCTCAAGGAGGAAGTTACGGAGATGAATGGGTGAACATCTCCAGAACGTGGTTTCTATTTTAGCAGGATGGCAAAGCTGTAGCAGTGACCGGGGATAAGAGAGGAAGCCTTGATTCTGATCTTTGTCACTGACTAGCTGTATGACCTTGGGTAAGTCATTTCAACTCTATGGACCCTGGGTTGCCCCAGTTATAAAATGAGAGCGCAGCGCTAGGTGGTCCTTTAGGATCCTTCCACTCTTACCATGGAGTAATGAAAAGAGTGCTAGATTTGGAGTTCCAACACCTGGGCTTAAACCCAAGCTCTAACATTATGACCACAAGGAGGTCACTTCATCTCTCTGATTCTCATTTTTCTCATCTGTAGAGGATTTGTAATATCCAACAACTGAGAAAACCTTACGGTATCCACCAATCTGTCTTGGCTTTGCCCCTTCATGAGTGTTATAGCTTTCAGGATATAGCTAGCTTCTCCAATAAAATCTCATATGGCTCATACGCTCCCATCCTCTTGATGACTTGCACTTGTCCCTTCCTTTACATTCAGCGCTTCATTTAAGGTCACAAGAAATGTCATATAAGGGGCTTCATCAAAATGGAAGAAATAAATCATAGAATGTTAAAATCAATGCACCCGGCACTTACCCAAGGTGTTACACCCTACTCTCCATGTCACTCTCTGCTCCCCTCCCCCATAAGGAGATGTGTCTTACTTTCAGGTGCATACATTTAATTGTGTTTCTGACCTTTAAATGTTAGTCAAGTCTGAGGGAATTCCTTAATAGGATGTATACTTCCTGAACATTCTATTCTTATCAAAGAAGACAGAAAGGGGGATTCACAGGCTGTTATAAACTCAAGAATCATTTCCACAATATCTCCCTTCCAATTAAGTTTAGCCTCCCTTTCCATCTATCATTCTGCCTTATCTATCTTGCCATGGACATATTCCTGGATGATGCTCATTTTGGAACTATATAGAAAGAATAGGAGGGCTACTTGTGAAATGGAAATAATAACACTTTTCCTATCTATAGTAGAAAGTTATTTCACTAGAAAGTGTTTTGTAAATCACAAAGACCCTTATAAATGTGAATTGGTATTGTGTGACCAGAAAAGTCACAAAACCTTTCAAGGCTTCAGTTTCTTCATCTGGAAAACGAAAGTGTTGGACTAAATAACCTTGAAGTTCCCTTCTAGGCCTTAATCCTAGGATTTTGTTTCCATACTCAATGTTAATTGCTTTACAGTATAGTGGATTATTAGGGAGAATTCACAGAAATCATAGAATGTTAGGATTGGGAGAAAATTCAAATAGTCTGTAGCCCAACCCATAACTCAACAAGAATTCTCTCGATAGCATATCTGATCAGTGGTCAAATAGTCTTTGTGTGAAGACTTATAGTGAGGCAGAACCAATTAACTCTATAGGTAATATGATCCATTTTGAGATAAATTTGATTGCTAGGCATTTTTTCCTCCCTACATAAAACTTAGGTCTGCATTGATCTTAATTCTGCCCTCTGAAACCAAGAACAAATCTGATCCTTCTTCTATATCACATTCCTTAATATATTTTAATATAGCAATCATGATTCTCCCTCCCCAATGGTGCCCAATGTGTTTTTCTCCTTAAACTAACATCTTTAGTTCTTTTAACTCTTTGTCATATTATGATAGATGTCAAGTCAGTCCACAAGCATTTATTAAGTGCTTACTATCAGCTAAATAGTAAGAATACAAAAAAAAGCAAAAAACAACAGTTTTCAAGGCACTCACAATCTAAAGGGAAAGATGATATAGAAACACTGTGTACATATAGACACATAACAGGATAAATGGACAGCAATATCAGAGGGAAGGCAATAATATTGAGAGGGGCTCCTCGCGATCTTAGCAAGCTTACCTGGACACTCTTCAGCTTATCTATGCTCTTCCTAAAATGTGGTGAATAGTACTGGATGTTCCGTAACCTTGGAGGATAATGTTTTCATGACAATTACCATGTTGTCCTACAAATATCTCTGTATGGCTCTGACAGAGACAGAAGAGTGAACTGGATGGAACACTGGTCTTAAACCTGTATGGCATTTCTTAGGTTGTAATGATATGTAAGGTCAAAGACAAAATCCCTCCTAATTTGAAAACCTTATGTGTCAAATGCACAAAACTAAATGATAAATCAGACATATTTGTTCTAGAATAATCTAAAGAAAAGTCGTATCAAGTAACAGACCACATTGTGAAAAGTATACACTTGAAAATCAAATTAACGAAGCTAAAGATTTTTCTATAACATATAAATAGAAGTCTGGTTTTGTATTACATATATGTACACACACACACACATATATTACTGGAGATCCATGGACATACACAGAAATGTGCAACGCAGATCTGATTCAGAGAAAGAAGTTATTTAATCAATTATAATGCAATGTGAAAATCTTATTAATGCCAAATTTAATGGGTCATTCTTTGCGAATGAATAGGGCACAAAGAAGACATGACTTAACGAAATGGTGACTTCCAGTCTTCTAACAGTAATAACTCAATCAAGAAGGTATTTATTAAAAAGCCTACTATGTGCTTGGTGCTGAAGATACAGAAGCAAAAGGGAAACAATTACTGGGCTCAAGAAGTTTATGTTCTAATGAGAGAGACAACATGTACTCATATAAGATATAAAATATGTATATAGGAATATACCAAATACTACAGATATAAGGTGACCTTGGAGAGGAAGGCACCAGCAGCTTGGGAGAAGAGGAGGGAAGAAGGATGACCAGAAAAGGTCTCCTGCAACATGGAGCTCTTGAGAAGTCTCTTGAAGGAAACCAAGACTTCCAAGAAGAGAGGTGGAGAGGAAGATGTAGTTAAACATCTATATATTTTTTTCTCAGAGAGAAATGATAAAAAATACAACATTCTTCAAATAAGAAACTAATTATTAAAGGACCTCTGGGATGCCTTCTGATTGTATGCTTAGAACTATTGGGATCATGCCCTAACCAAGTGGGCTAAACAGTTATGCATAAAAGTGAAACTGAGCCACATATTTAAAGTCTATTTAAAGACAGAGTAAATAACTCTAGTTACCTGATGGACCAACTGATCAGTACTCAAGTTCAAATTTCAAGGTATATTGCATGAAAGACTTACAAGACTAGAGACTGCAATTGAAGAAAATATTGGATAATATGACAGTCACCTGCCTCCTACCTGTTAATCTTAAAAAGGCAGTCCCAAACATAGGCAGCCCAGATCCAAGGAATGCTTGATACCACTGGTACTATGTGAGCATGTAGTAGTCTGGCACTATCCCACTGCAGAAGCACCCCAAAGATCCCTTCAAAGGTGAGCTTTTTACACTTTAAGGGATAGCTGGGTAGAATAATACTTAATTCTCTTGGGATAGTCTTTCCCAAAATACCCTGAGAAGAGGAACAGGGATATAAAAAACTGTGGGGAGGGTGGGGGAAGGGGAGTTCCATTTCTGGAATGGGTCCACAAGAGTTGAAAATAAATGGTAGGCACTTACCATACTAGAGATGATGGATCCAGCCTTGCCAAGCTTGTCCATGAGGCTTCTAATTTCTGCAGTCCTCCATAGCCTTAGTAGGGGGGAAATGATATTAGAGCTACTCAGTAATGCCATCCAAACCTTGGTAAGAAGCCACGTATAAAATAAAAGCAAATCCCGCTGTCTTTATGCCAGTGGGTGTTATACTTGCATAAGAACCCTGGGATCATGCCCTTAATTAGCTAATTATTTAGAAATTAGAAAGGAATCACTTAACAAGAAATACACACCCCATGATACAAATGACATCAGTAGAAAGTAAATTTACTTTTAGGAATTAATAACAGGTGTCAATGAACTACATATGATTTTCATGTGTAATTAAACACAAATTACGGAGGCAAGAAGTATTTAACATGTTAGTAAATTAATCTCTTCAATTAAAACAAAAACAAAACAAAACAAAAAAGCCCTTAAATTTCTTAATGGAAAGCATCTGCCTTGTCTGCATGAAATATGGAAATGATTTTTCTCTGTCTGAGTTCCTGTTTGATTCAGAGAATTAGCAAGCCTGCTAATAGAGAGAATGAGCATAGTAAGCTTCACTGAGGGTGTAGAGCACAGGAAAACCTAGAAGAAGAAATCTCTTATTTTGGCAATTTTTCCTCCCACTAGTTGACAGCAATATAATCGAACATGGAAAATCTAATCTACCCCAAATCATGTCCTTTTTTAGAGTTTTCTTTGCCGCAATAAATCAAACATTCCAACCACATAATAGGGAACAGAACTCCCTGAGTTTAATAACTACTTTCCCTTGTTTCCTACCAACAAACTTGTAAAAACAAAAGTATTTTATGTGCTACAAAATTCACCAAAACAATCAAAACACTAAAGAAACAATGACAAATAATGAACATCATCATGTCATAAATATAACAAAGAATGTAAACAGGAGAATGCAAATGCTCGTGAGGAAAGATGCAGTTGTCCAAAAACCGACTATGGAATGTGTTTATTAGAAGCTCTGTCATAGAGTTCACCCAATTATTCATGAACCGATGATCCAGTTGAGGGGTTATCCCAGCCCTTGGCTTTTACTCCTCATTCTCCATCAAGTTGACTTCTTTTTCACAGTTTCATTGCTCATTAGCATTGCCACCAATGAGTGAGCAGGATGCAAGAAAGAAGGAAGAATTCAACTCAGGAAGTTTGGCTGCTTGTCAGCACTTGTTATAGAATTCCTCAAGAGTGGAAAGATGGAAATAACTACCTACTGAATTATCTGTAAATTCTGATTTCCCCATTAACAGGAATAATCAAGAGTTTAATGGTATGTCTCTATTTTTTGATGAAAAGCTTACACTGCTGGGCGTATACCTCATGGAGGTAAATGACAAAAAGAAAGTCCCCATATACACCATAATACTTATAATAATTTTTGAGAGTCGAAAAACTAAAACCAAGCAGATGCCCATTGATTGGGGAATGGCTTTAGAAGTTATGTTAAATGAATATGATGGAATATCTTTATGCTATAAGAAATGGCAAATATAATGAATACAGATGAACACGAAAAGACTTAGATGAATTGATGCAATGTGAAGTAAGCGGAACCAGTAAAACAATATACATGACAACCAAGCTTGACCCCAAAGAGAGGTATGACAAGGCATCTTCTCTTCTGACCTATTTGTAGAAGTAAGAGACTGTGGGTTTAGAATATATAATTTTAGACATTTTTGATATATTGGTTAGTTTTGGTAACTCACTTTTGTCTTTTTTTTTAATTCTTTGTAATAAGATACAGATCCCTGGGAGGCAAAGGAGGAATGGATATATTAGGAAAAGAGGGGGAAAGAGGAAATGAATAAGCATTTATATAGCACCTACTACGTGCCTGGCACTGGGCTAAGTGCTTTATGAATATTATCTGATTTGATCTCATTTCATTGGAAAGGTTCTATAGTTGATTTCACAATAAATGATATCAGTACTATTTTTAAAGACATAATAGCATATAAAGGCCACAATATAATACATTGGTTTTCTAGAGTACATCTGAAGTAGTCATGGGGAAGACAATTTGCACTTGAAATTCTTCATTGTAGCATCAACTAACATTAAGAGCTAGCTACTTTAACTCTAGACACATATTTTTTATATTCTGCTTGCCAACCAGGCCTGAAAAAAAAACAAGCTAGAGTGCCATTTTGATAGTTGTCAAGTAGCCCCTTGCATCAGGAGGAAGGAAGGGAGAGAGGGAGGGAAGAAGGGAGGAAAACAGGGAGGGAGAGAACAAGCGAGGAAGGGACAGAAGGAAGGAGGGAGAGAGGAAAAGAAAGGAGGGAGGGAGGGAAGAAAGGAAGGAAGGAAGGAAAGAAGCAACATAGGTTCATTAAAAAGTAGGGATCGGTACTTCTGGGTATCCTAATGCTCACAAATCAAGGAAGAAAAACAGAGAATTAACTATATTGATTCATTAAGTCCTATTTTTTGCTGTGTGTAGCCACAGCCTAAATTTAAGTTTAAACCCATAGTTTAACATATTTATCTTTTAGTTAAGAAGCATATTGCACAGAGAGGCATCTTTGCTTCTTTGATGCATGATGACACTTCTTTCAGATCACCAGTTTGGAATAGGTGAAGAGGTCACTGGATCACTGGCTAACAATTAAAAAAAGAAAAGAATGATCTTACTGCAAGTACACAGGTCACTAGCTCTCCGTGACATCATATTCTTCACCATGGAACAAAAAATTGTGGGGTCTTTCAGGGGAAACACATGATCTAATTAATTCAGACAGACTTACAAAAGGAAATTATGATTCACTCCTATATATATATGCAGTGTATGTGTACGCATTGCCAAATAATTTTTCAGTTGAAATACTGGGTATCAGACCAAAATCAGTAAACTATTTCCTGAAATTTCAAACAGTTCATAAGATTATGCTTGCATAGCTCAAAGACAAGGACTCAATGGATGTATTGTACAACAGGAGTAATTCTAACATCTGTCACCAGATGTATATTTTCCAAATATACATATTGGGTTTTTTATATGACAAAAATTTCAAAACTATACTTCACCTAGGATAAGTATAGCATTGTGTACAGGGTGTTGGCTTGGTGTGAAGTAATTATGGGAAATAAAGTGAATGTGATATTTAAGCTATACAGACTTATATCAGGTTTCTGTAACAATAATATAAAATGTCTTTCTCTAAAGGTCTCTAGGGAAAACACAGAATATTAATTTTCATGGTGTTCCATTCCAGCATTTCTGTAAGTATTATATGTCTGGATAAAGCCATGGCTACGTACTAGCACCAATAGAGTTGAAAATATTCTATGGGTTGAATGAGAGTATTTCCATCCCCAAAAGTGCCAAATAACGAGTCGCTCAAGTGAAGGGAGAAAGGTATAATTATGGGGGCATTTAATACCTGTATGAATTCAACTTTGAAAGCTTTCTATTGTTTATATGTCATACACCAGTTACAAATACAACTTCAAAATGTGCAGCAGAAAAAGAACATAAAAACTTCAGTTATATATTGTATAAATACACACACATACATACATGTGCTATACTTGTTATATTGCTGTGACATATTATTTTGTGGAGTTACATATGATTTTGATGGCTAAAAAAAATCTATCAAAACTAAAATTTTGAATTTAGATTTGTTTTCTTATAGAATTATTTGTCTTGTAAGCTTGCATTTTCACCGCTATTTCAAAATCTGATGGATAACTGGACAAAGTTTCCCTTTTTAAAAAAAATACATATATATGCCACTATAAAGCATATCTCTTCTCTAACCCATCTTTCACATAGCTGACAAAGAGGTTTTCCTAAAGGACAGGTCTGACAATTTCACTTGTCTAATCAGTAAACTTCAATGACTTCCTATCACCTCAGCAGTCAAATATAAACTCCTTGGTTTGGCATTTAAAGCCATTTTCTACTGTTTCAGCCTTTTTCCATATTACTCCTATTCGCATGTTCTATGATCCAACTAAATTGACCTTCTTGCTGTTCCTCACGCACAACATTCTATTTGCTGGCCTTCTCACAGGCTACTTCCCACACTTGAAATGACCTTCCTCCTTACTTCTGCCTCTTCAAAATCCCTGGTTTCCTGCAGAGCTCAATTCAAGCATCACCTTCTTTGTGAGGCATTTCTTGATCCCTCCCAGTAGCTAACACCTCCACCCCATTCTATTTACCTTGCATTTATTTTGCATATACTTATATATGTACGTGCTATCTCTCCCAACAAAATGTAAACTCCTTGAAGTCAGTGACAATTTTATTTCATCTTTGTTTCTCTCCGGTGCCCAATACAATGCCTGGCATATAGTAGATGATTAATAAATATTTGTTGGCTGATTCACTAACTTATTGATTGAAGAATGAAAATGCTAATTATGGAAGACAATCATCAGCGTTTTAACTAGAGGTGGTGCAAAGAATATATATGAAGACTACAGTGCTTAGTAGTAGTAATAGTATATGTAGTATATTAAAGTCCCTGCCACACATAGACATATCACTTGTATTTGATCATGGTAGTGGTCTCTAGGCCCTCCAGATGTGGAAGGTCGGGGCCATCCCTAGAGAGTGTAATTTGGGGATTGGAATGAAATTAAATGCTCATAGAACATCTAATGGTTGATAAAAGGGAAGTTTACTTAGCCATTTCAGCAAGGATAATTGAATGCAGCTTCTAGGCCTCTGTACAGGCCTGTGTTAGTCATGCTATCTTACTGGTCAGAAGCCATTGAGAGGCCAGAGGGAGGAGCACCTGCTACCTCATGTGCTTGCTTTTGTATTTAGATCACCAGGAAACCATGCTATTGACTAAGGTCTTGGAATGTTGGGCCAATTTGGTCTCAAGGGCAATTTTGCTACTGTTTTGTTGTCATCGTTGTTGTTGGGGAAGGGGTGGGGATTAGACTAGCCTAGAGGACTTTAGTATACTTTATGTCTATTACATAAGAAAAGGGAAGAATTAATAAGAGTAATATTGTTCATATTGTTTAAATATAGTCTGGATGTACATCATGAGTAGTGACTGAACTGAGAAACATAGAAAAAGGAAGTTTCGGGGGAGTGTCTCACATCTACAAGGAAGAGTTTAAATGTTTAAATTTCAATGACTTTTTTTTTTAATCAGTTGGCATGCACTGCATGGAAACAGCTAAATTAGGTGCCCTTGCGTACAAGTGTCAAATGCACGGCCTGTGGGCTGCCTGCAATACTCCCAAGTGTGGCTCAAATCAGCTTAAAATGTAATTGGGAAATATTTAACAAAATAAATAAAAATAGATAATATTACATTTTAAAACTAAATCAATATGCAGCTCACTAAGATCCTTACATGTGGATTAGTTGCTCCTGTTTGTACTTGAGTTTGACCCTATTGTCCCAGGGGATAGAGCACAGTACCTGGGCATCAGGAAGACATGGGTTTAAATACCAACCTTGGTACTTGCTAGCTGTGTGGGCCAGGCAAGTCCTCAAACTTTCCTTCACTTCATTCTTCTTGTCTATAAAACAAAAATGATAACAATAGTTGTAGGACTTACCTCATAGAGCTGTTGGGAGGATCAGATGATGTAATGTACTCATAGTGCTATATAAATGTCCATTATTATTATCACACAGAATGCCTTTAAAGTGAGACTTAGTTTTTAGCCATTTCAAGGGACTTTACATGTCAACATCTAAATTGGTTATCATAAAGCCCAAAATGATGAATAGGCTATTTTTAAAATCTCCTGTATTATAAAGCATAGAAACAGCTTGGCTTATAGTGGATAGTTACATCTACCAAGATTCCTTGTGGATCCACAGGATTACTGTAATTTAAAACTAAAATTTAAATTAAAAAAATTAAAATTAATTAAATTAACTTTATATAACTACATTTGAATTTTAACACTTGTTCCATCTCTCATTAAAAGCAATCCTTATAATCATTTTGATGGCAAAGAATCATCTTTTCACTTGGTTGACAAGTCACATTCCTCACCCCCTCCTCTCATGGCCACCAAGGCCATTCCCTGGGACACTCTAAATCATTACATTCTGGTTATTTGTTTTAGAGAGGAAAAAAAACAAATCCTCAAATTTTAGAATTGAAAAGGATCATTTTACAGACAAGGAAACTGAGGCTGAGAGGTTACATGCAAAGTGGTACAGCTGGTTATTGGCAAAATTAACACACCTCCTGATGTCCAGTTCACTCTCACACTTCTTCGTGTCATCTAGCCCTACTCCCTTACATTAAAGGGGAGAAAACCGAGAATTGTTTAAGGTTATCCAATGGCAGAAAAATTCCCTAGCTCAAGAGATCCACTAGCCTGAGCCTGCCTGGTCACAGGGAGGTCCAGAATGTACCACCACATCAGGTTTAGCCCATTTGGTAGACCCTTAGTGGAAGACCTACAAGAGAACATGGACAAAATTGACCAGGTTGAAAAGGCAAGGATGTGAAAGAATGTGAATCAGTGAAGTGAGTGCCTATATCAGAGAGATCGCACGCAAAGGCTGAAGAAGCTTTTTCAGCTCCATTGTCTCCTCTCACCTGCAGTCTTAGCCTGGTTTTGACATGTATAATTAAGCTTCTTTTAATTCAATTCGCAACCGGTAAACTTACCAAAAACTTCAAGGTGAAAGGTGTAGAGCCTCTTTAATTTGTCAACCTAGGCCCCAAAATTGATCATTTAGACATTTTCCATCATTGCCTTCTCATAACAACAGATTTCTCTTCACACTCAATTTCTTACAACCCCAGAAGAAAGCTTTTCTCCATGGGTATTCATATCCCAGATACCTTCTAATTCTTTATTATTTTCTTGTGCTACAGAATACTACCCATGTATTGTGTGATTTTATCACATAAGACAGCATGTTCATTGCCAAAATATGTTTGGGGAATTGTGTGAATTTTAACATAAACTTTTTTTTAAAAAAGGTAACCAGCAAATTTGGACTTGTCTAAATGTCAGTAAAATATTAAGTACTGCATGGTCTCTGCCAGACAGTTAAATTTGTTTGCAGGAACATATGAAATTAATTGCCAGAAAGAGAATTTAGCTGCATAAACTACCTCCCAATCAATGTTATCTTTTAATGCATCTTTTGGCAGTTATTAAAATCCAAGGGGACTCTATGAATGCCCTTATCAACACAGAAGTACATTAATGGGAAGGGGAGTGGGCTGAAGCCTGCATTTACATGATGGGCATGTACCCAGAGAACAGTATGAAAAAAAAAAGAATCATAAAAAGCCCTGAGGCTTAGTGCCAGGAGGGAGATACTGTGTGGCCACAGGAGACTGCAATAGTACTGTTTCCTTCCCTAGTTGGATGTTTTATTCTTTTTCTTCCTGTTGCATTTTTGAATGTTTTTCACCATTAAGAAGAGTTAAATTTGTCTGTGTGTACTCCTGATGCTCGGCTTGTTAACTCCAGGAAGACTATAATTAATCAAAATGCTCAGAAAATGGACTTTTCTGGGTTAGCTAAAATAGCTAGTTAACTAAGGGTTAAGCAGAGAATACTTTTTGTTCCAGGCTTTATTGTTGAAAAACTTTTTCAAATGCCTTAATTCTTCCTTTCTACCTTAGGAAATGCAGTTTCATCATTAGACTTTCATGAACCAAATTAAATCTTTTTTTAATGACCAAGAGGCAGTATAGTGTAGTAGAAAGGGTTGATGCTCTGGAATCAGAAGTCCTGGGTTCAAATTTTGGCTCTGATTTTTTTACCTTTGTGAGCCTGGGCAAGTCATTTTACTTTCTGAGCTTTACTTTGCTCATCTGTTAACTGAGAGGCTTGTAGATTGTCTACAGTCTTAACAGTATCTTTGGGTCAGTGATCCTTGCATAGTATTGTAGTTGAGAAACAGAGTGGATTGAGCAGAAACTGCCCTGCCCCAGTAATAGAGTATTCTTGAAGTTGAGAGAGAGAGAGAGAAAGAGAGAAAGAGAGAGAGAGAGAGAGGGACAGAGGGAGGGAGGGGGGAAGAGGGAGGGGGAGGAAGAGAAGGGGGTAAGAGGGAAAAAGACAGAGCAGAGAGGAGAGAAAGAAAAGAAACAAAACCCAACTATTCCTAATATAATCATAGCTTATGTTGAATAACCCTTAAAAATATACCAAATATTTTGCATACATTATCACAACAATCTAACCCTTCATAAGAAATTGTTTTCTTTTCGTTTACCTCTTTCCTAAAGTGAAATGTAGAGATAGGGTGAAAGTCAGATTGTGAAGGAACCATTTAGTTAATTGAAGGTTCTGGACTGTAAGGTTCTAGTTCAGGGGTGGGAAACCTACAGTAAAAGAATTTGCTCTGTGAAGTTTGGATTCAGTCAAAGGCTCACACTTGAGGACCTAGAGGGCCACATGTGGCCTCAAGGCCACAGGTTCCTCACCCTTGTTCTAGTTAATCTATGGTTTGTTCTCCTTTAGTGCAGATTTGACTTCCTACTTTCCTTTTAATTACCCAAGTACTAAGTAATGCATTGAGTTCTCCAAAGAGTGAGCTCTGGATGGTAATGAAGAGATTTAGGGTAGCACTGGGAAAAAGGAAAGTGAACTTGGTGTCAGACTTAGTTTTGAGTCCCAGCTCTTCCCTTTACTATGCTGGGTAACCCAGTACATGTAATGCAAGGTCTCTGAGACTCCATTTATTTCCATTTTACAGATGAGGTTGCAGAATCAGATCAATCCTGTTTATATTACAGAACTATTGGGATATCAAAAGGAGATAATCTATGTGGAAGGGACAGATGGGCAATGAACTGGGCCCAACACTAAACAGGTGGAAGAAACTATCGCATTTTGGAAATTTCATGGCACTACCTTAAATTTGTCCCTGCAATAAAAATCCATCTACTTCTTTTTCTTTTAAATACTACTATCCTTCTGACAACAATAAATAAATGCAAAGCCTGGAATATCACAAGCACAGAACAATCAAAACTGAAGACAATTCAAAGACATTAAGAGGCACGTGAAGAGCATAGGCAAGCTGTAGCATATGACCAGGGATTCAACGAATACATAAGTGTCATAAAGAATACCAAAGGAAGTGAGCCGGTTATGCGGCAAGAGCGAAAAATAACAGATGGACGGCATGCATGTTGTACCGTTCCCCAGGTTATATCAAGAGACTGACAGAAAGACTCTCAGCATGGTGAGCAGACACCCTGTAGAGATTTATGGGAATTTATGGGAAGACATGGCAAGAGTCACATAGGACGAGAAAGGTAGGGAGAGGTTCCCAGAGTCTGCACTGTTGGAACAAGTACTCACGCAAGTGAGATCACAGATCCGCTGGAGGACTAAAGTGTGAATATGTCAATAAGTGAATGTTCTCCAAAGCCCTACTTGGGCCGTTCGTTCTGATGCAGAGGTGACGCTGGGATCTGGAAGGCTGTGCCAATACCATAATAGCTTGGGTAGGTCCTAACAAGTCAGAAAGCTTGCAAGCAGGAATGTTCATGGGCCCACAGATTGAGACCTAGAAGTTGAACTCCCTTAAATGAGGGGTTCTAAACCTTGTTTTGTGTGTCACGTATCCCTTTGGGAAGGCTGGTGAAGCCTATTACCACTTAGAATAATTGTAGTATATGAATGTAATGGAATACTATTGTGCTTTAAGAAATGGGGAAGATACGGACTTCATAATAGCCTGGAAAAACCTACACGATGTAATGCTGAGTGGGTGGAGCAGAACTAGGAGAACATTATACACGACCACCGATATATGGATTCTGTGATGACTAACCTTGATACACTTCACTCTTCTTAGCAATACAAGGTGCAAAGACAACTCCAAAGGACTCATGATGAAGAGAGTTATCTACATCCAGAGAAAGAACTATGGAGACTGAATGCAGATTGAGGCAAACTGTTTGCTCTCCTTTTTTTTCTCTTTTGTTTTTATTATTTTTGGTTTTGTTTCTTCTTTCTCATGATTCATTCCATTGGTCATAGTTCTTCTTTGCAACTTGACTATTGTGTAAATAAGTTTAATGCAAAGGTTTATGTAGAATCTCTATCAGACTGCATGCCATCTTAGGGGGGAGGGGAGGGGAGGGAAGGGAAGAAAATTTGAAACTCAAGAACATGTAAAACTAATTGTTGTAAATTAAAAATAAAAATCTAATTTAAAAAAAGAATAATATTTTAATGCATAAACTACATAGGGATTACAAAAGAAAACAAAGGTGAAAGTGAAAATAAAGATGTAAATTATTTTCCTATCCAAGTTCAAGGATTCCCTGAAATCTATCCATGTACCTTTCTGGGGTGAAAAACTCTTCATGGACCCCAGATAAGACCTTACCTTAGACATACTGC
>CM053623.1:110128268-110194688 GCA_028646595.1 Phalanger gymnotis
GCAGTATGTCTAAGGTAAGGTCTTATCTGGGGTCCATGAAGAGTTTTTCACCCCAGAAAGGTACATGGATAGATTTCAGGGAATCCTTGAACTTGGATAGGAAAATAATTTACATCTTTATTTTCACTTTCACCTTTGTTTTCTTTTGTAATCCCTATGTAGTTTATGCATTAAAATATTATTCTTTTTTAAATTAGATTTTTATTTTTAATTTACAACAATTAGTTTTACATGTTCTTGAGTTTCAAATTTTCTTCCCTTCCCTCCCCTCCCCTCCCCCCTAAGATGGCATGCAGTCTGATAGAGATTCTACATAAACCTTTGCATTAAACTTATTTACACAATAGTCAAGTTGCAAAGAAGATGTATTGCTGTACTGTATAATAACAATATTATTATGAGTGTCATTAGCACTTATAGAATCTTTGGATCCAAAAATTCTATTTAACTGAACAAATTAAGCACCTACTATGTACAGAGATTGGGAGGTGCAGCAATATTTAATATATGGCCCTTGGCTCCATAGGACTCACGTAGATTAAATGATATCCCTTAACATTAGGATTCCATGACTATAAGTAAGCCAATAGGAGAGAGTCTATGCATCCACAAAAAGCTCTACTAAAAACAGAAAATGTTGTTTAAAAAGGGGGCACAAAGTAGTATATGAGGTTCAAAGAAGGAAAAAAAATCATTCCATATATTTGGGGGGGTGGCATGTCTTCAGAGTAGGTTAGCATTTGAGTGAAGTAATTTTCAACAGAGATAGATCTGGCCTGTGAATTCCAAGGAGAGAAAATAGCTCAATCAGAAGCATGAAAGTAGGAAAACAAGGAGTATATTTAGGGGACAGTGAATAGTACAGTTCAGCTAGGTCATAGAATCCATGGGGATTCTAAGTAGAGGAGTATTTTGAGGGGAAAAAAAACAAAGTAAAACAAAACAAGACCTATAAAATGGGACCTTGAATTCCAAACTAAGGAACTTGAATCAAGTGGGACAGGACATATACTTCTTACTTCCTTGCTAGACTTCTAAATGCCTACAGGGCCAAAATTGAGCCAGACTTTTACCACTAGGGCAATGACACAATCATCATCTCTTGGCTGGGTACATACTACATCCTATATATGCCTACAATGAGGAAGGCTTCCAAATGCCTCCTAGAACACAGCAACACTGTAAGTAATGCAGTTGAGGGCCATACTAAAATGTCAAGGGATGACCATGTACCTTTTAATCACCTGACTTCATCTGTGGACCTCACTCATATTTTCTGCAGGCTTACTCAATAATGGTTAGCATGCACAAAGGAGAAGAAAGAGGGAAAAAAAAGATGCCCTCATGTATGCATCTTTGTAGTTAAAGGGATAAAATTCCAGTGTCACTTATCACTTTGGTCATCATTGACCCTCCTGCCAACAATGGATGTCTGGTCCCCACCCAAACAAACAACTTCTGGTCTCCCTCTGCCTGTCTCCCAATGTCCCCAAACTTCCTGTTGACATGAGATTTCATACTCTTTCATCTTCAGACCCCAACATAGCTGAGACTGCCAACTCATTCTCTCCAAGGAGCTATCTTACTTTCCTCTGGAAGCTTACAGGAGGGGATACACAATACATTTGGCCTTTTTACTTTACAAAAAGTCATTTTAATGAAGTTATATATTTGTTACTAAGCTGGAAACTCTCTAGAAAGACCATACGCTTATTAGAATGCTGACCTTTAGCATAATTGGTGGGTCAATGAAGGAACAGAGTCTGAGAGTAAAAGGAGCAGTGCTCTTAACAAATGTGGTGGAGAAACTAGGCAGTGCCTGTAACAGAGACTGTAGCCAGGAAGTCTTATGCTACACTCCCTATGACTTTTCTCCCTTCTCCAACATCAAAGGCAGTGCAAATTTTTCTAAAATAGTTGTATTTATTGAATGAATAAAAATTAATAATAAAATTCAAGATACATAAACCTAATAATAACTAACACTTCTACACTACTTTAAGGTTCCAAAGCATTTTATAAGCATTAAATTGTTCAATCCTTAAAACAACACCAGGAGGTAGGTGCTATTATTATCCCCTTTTTACAGTAAACTGAAGCTGATAGAGTCTAAGTGACTTGCCCAGGGTCACACTTGTGGTGAGAACTGAAGGCCAGATTTGAAACACAGGCCTTTCTGAGATTTTAGGTCAAAGAAGTCTGAGTGGGATTTTGTGGCACACTATAGGAACATCAGCAAAATGCCTGGCACAATTTACCAAGTTAAAGCTTTGTGGAGACGGATTTCATTCCCTATTTCCTCTCTGCTCCCCTGGAGCAATCATGAATTTCATATCTGTGTTCCATTCTGACTTACTGTAGTATAGGGGAGTTCAGATGAAAAGCAGCAGAGACACACAGGGATAGTAGTTAATTAAGCTTTATTATGACTCACAAGGGGAGGAGGAGAAAGGATTCCAAGAGGGAATAGGCACGATTTGACGCCCCTATTGCCCTCAAATGAGGGCAGCACACAGTAGGGTGGCTTCTAGATACAGAATTGTGCAACAGCTTTCACACTATGGTCAAAGACCCAGAGCCTCTGAGGGCTTAAACTTATATAAAGTTCAGACACAAAGGGCTGGCTGACACCAATAGGAGATTGCCTTGTCAATCATAGGGGAAGATAATGCCATAGTCAGGACCAATGGATTGAGGGCATTATTTAAGTTGCCTGATAAGGAATGAGGAATGAGAGGCAGGGACTAGTGGAACTTAACTCTTTGTTATCTGGCAAAGGACCAGTGTGGGGGTAGGGTGGTAATACCCAGCCTCTGAGTTTATTAGCCATTATACATGTTTAACATACATGGGGAGGGGGAGGCTGAGAGAGGACTGGGGCTGTGCTGGCCAAACTGGTTTTTGCCTGTTCACATCTAACCATGTCAAGGGAGTAGAAAGATGACAGAGTAAGAGGTAGCGACTTTGCCGTAGGTCCTTTGCTACCTCCTATAAAGCACACTGAACTGCATTCTGAGTGAGGGAACCAAGAAAAAGTCACACACAGTGAGACAATGGTGGTTGTTGTTGTTTTGTTTTGTTTTATTTTTTACTAGCTCAGAGATGCTTAGGAAGACAGAGGGATCTGTAGACCCTGGGGTTGTGGCTGGCCAGAAGCTATGGGGATCATCTAAATGCCCAAGGAAAGTAAGGAAACTGAAAACCTAGACAGAAAAAGATACCAAGAGAACCCTGTACTATCTCTGAGACCAGAGATGGGGGACATCTGCTCTGTTACCCATTACTCAGTTGTAGGAAGAAATTCCAGGATGGAGAAAAGTAGTCCTGATCAAGAGAGGGTAGAGGTTTACCTATGTAAGGAGCAAGAAATATATTCCAGAAACTTAGTAGCTATGTGGCTCTGAGTCCAAGAACAGAGAAGGGGACTTGGTTCTAACCTTTAGTCTTATATATAAGCTTACAGTATAATAAACAAGGGAAGGAGACCAACACCAAGGGGAGACAGAAGTACAGGTGCTCTGAACCTGAAGAATCACCCAATTGTCTCTGATTGAGTCCAGCAGTCTATAGAGCCTCAGCCACACACAAGCCAACAGATCCAAACCAGATTAGGAAATTGCAGAGTACAAACCAGGAAAGCAATAAACAGACTGCATTATTTTGGAAGCACCAAAAACTTTTCAGCCCCTAGACTGAGTTATGAAAGCATCAGGGCATAAAGAGATGGAAGCTCAGGCCAAACATCTTCCCCAAATGTGAGCAGAGCCCAATGCTAACATAGAGTCCAAAGTCAATAAAAAGCCAGGAAAAATGAGCAAACCAAAAAAAAAAAGAAACTTGCCATAAAAATACTATGGTGATAAGGAAGATCAAGACATAAACACAGAAGAGAATGACATGAAAATATCTACAATCAAAGATTCAAAGAAAAATGTAGATCAGACACAAACCCAACAAGAATCCTAGAAGAGTTAAAGAAAAATATTTTTTAAAAGAGCAAAAGATAAAGATTTTAAAAATCAAGTCAGAGTGGTAAGGGAAAATTAGAAAAAGAAATGTGAGCTATGCAAGAAAATTATGAAAAGAGAATTAATGGCTTGGTAAAAGAGGACAAAAAATACTGAAGGAAATAACTCCTTAAAATTCAGAATTGGCAAAAAAGTGGTACAAAATCTCACTGAAGAAAATATCTCCTTAAAGATTAGAATTGGCCAAATGGAAGCTAATGACTCCATGAGACATTGAGAAATAATAAAACAAAGTCAAAAGACTTAAAAATAGAAGAAAATGTGAAATATCTCATGGGGAAAACAACCGACCTGGAAAAAACATCAAGGGGAAATAATTTAAGAATGACTGGACTACCTGAAAGCTGAATTTAGCCAAGTCAATTAGATAAGGTATAGACTGGAATTAAACACTAAAGCTTTTTTGAAGAGTGAATGGTATAGTTAGTCTTAATTTTGCAAGTTCCAACAAAAGTATAGCTAATATAAGAAAAACTAAGTATATTACATAATGCTTTATGGCTTATTAAATGATGTTTACAAATATTATCTCACAACAATCATCTGTTGTAGAGAAGGATTATTATCTCTGATTTACAGTTGAGACTTTTGAGACCCAGAGAAGATAAACTACTTGTTCAAGGTTATACAAACTTGTAAGAAGTGGAGCCAGGCCTGTCCGTCACGTCTACTGACTCCTAGACTAGTTTTTTTCCTACCACCACTACCACCCCCACTGTAACAATAAAAGCTAACATATAATGTGTTAAGAATTTAAAAGTACTACATACATTATCACAATTGATCTTAAAAAAAAACCACCTGTACAGGCATCATTTTCCCAATTAGACTGAGGAAGACACTAAGACTTAGGGAAGTTAAATAAATTCCCTATAGTCACTCAGATAATAAAATATCAGACATAAATGTTGAACCAAAAGTTCATCACTATAATGTACTGTCTACATATGTCCAAATGTATATACATATATATTTATATATAAATATATAGTAGGAACAGACTCATCTTCCTGAGTTCAAATCTGGCCTCAGGCACTTACTAGCTCCATGAGCCTGGGCAAGTCACTTAACCCTCTTTGCCTCAATTTCCTCATCTGTAAAATGAGATGGAGAAGGAAATGGTAAACCACTCCAGTATCTTGGCCAAGAAAACCCCAAATGGAGTTTTGAAGAGTCAGATATGACTGAAAACAACTAAACACACACATATATAGTAGATGTACATTAAAGTCACAAAAAGTTACATTTTTATACTAAGTAAATTTTACAGAAGATTCAGCAAGATGGCCAGGAGGCTTATTAAGACCATCACTTTCCATAGGCTAACATAAAATGTACCCAATCAGAAGAAATTAAAAAGTAGCTATTTATTGAAGCAACTTGGGAACTTGATGAGATTAAAATTTTAATAAATGAAAAATGGAAAAGTAATAAGAAAATATTATTTTGTGGAAGCTTCATTTTTCCTTTCTTTTTCATATGGTGGTGTGGGGGGGGGGGAGGGAAGAGGGGATGGCCTCTCCATCACACATGTCCAAAGGGATGCTACATTAGCATAAAAGAATCATACTGTGTATTATAGAATGATTACGTTATAATTACTAGTTTTTGTGTTGTTCATCCTCTATTTTCAGAGGTCCAATGACATAAAGATGTTGGGGTAAAATAATGGATGGTGGGTGATGTCTTGGCTTGCACATGAATTGGATTTAACTATGGCAGAGTTGTGCAAAGTTTTCAGTCTCCCTCTTTCTTCCAGAATTATCAAAGTCCAATGGCAGGGGAAAAGTCAAGATGACTGGCAATGACCCGGGATATAGTGGATGCCCTTGATGTACATAACCTGTTTCAGCCACCTTCATAGCCATTGGAACAAATTGTTCTTATCTGCCAATTCTGCTGGGGAAAATCTTCATATGCTTGGGGTAGACATTCCCCTAACTCACCAATAGGTTTAAGGACTATCAATTACCCTCAATCTGGTTTAAACTGTCTGCCAAGATAGTTTTACTGGGGTGTGGCCACTGCTTATGCTACAGTTTCTTGGAGCCACAGGTAAGAGTGGGGTGGCAGGTGGATACCAAAGGTGGATGAGCAGCTCTAAAAAGGGCTTGGCAAGCCCTCATCCCAAAGGTTATAGTCGTCTCTGAACATCCCATCTACCTCTAATTATTAGTACAAACCATTGGGAAGCTAATACTCAAACTTATTGAGACAGGTTTTTTTTTCCAAATTTTTATCATTTTACGTTTCATTTCAACTGGGCCCAGTCTGATCGAAGTCCAAATGGGATTTTTTTTCTAGGTGTCAGTCCATCTGTCTCTGTCTCACTGTATCTCTTTCTGTCTTTCTCTGTTTCTCTCTGTGTCTCTCCCTGTTTCTGTATCCCCGCACACACTCTGCTACCTTCCTCCACCCCTGCCTCTTATAACCACAACTACTCTGGGAGCTGCTGTCCTCAAGTCAGCCCATTCATTTCTGACATTGAAAACTTCCTAAAGATGCACAAACATAATGGGAGGAAACGACATCCAGAGGCTCTGGTGCAGATCTGTTTTAGTAATTACAATGTGGAAGCCACATGAAATATGGATTTCAAAGGGAATAAGGAGGTATCGACATTTAGTACACTATTGAGATAGTCCAAGGGCCTGAACTAGGCCAGTTGTGGTAAGGTTGAATAGAAGAGGACACCTGTGAGAGATGACATAGTGATGGAATCAACACGACTTGGCCATTGATAAGATAGGAGAGGGGAGGGAGAATGAAGACGGAACCATCCACACCCTCTGACTATTGTCAGGTGGCCCCCAAATCCATGTGTGTTTCAGAACTCCTAAGTTCTTTTAGCTTTGGTCTTAGCACACTTGCAAAGCTGAAACCACAAAATAACTACCTAGTTTTGGTCTAGAGGGGAAAGTATTTAATGGGAATTATCATAATATAGACTACAGGGGAATTCTTAGCTCAGTAATGATCTAGTATAAGTTGAACTACCAAGCACATCGGGGAAATTATTAACTCAACAGTATGCAAATCAATAACAATTTCTACACAATTAAAATAAGATACTTAACAATAATCCTAAACACATAAAGCAGCAATTATTCCTTTAAGGAGGAAGTCATTGAATGATTTCTCCTAGGCCCACTCGGGCCTATCTGGACTATATCCATCGCAGAAAGAAAAAGAGGAAGGGATTAGGGGGAGAGACTAGGGGGAAGAGGAGAGGGAAGGGAGAAGTGAGAAAGGAAGAGAAAGAGGGAGGAAGAGAGAAATTAGACCCAGAAAGACAGAAAAGAGAAGAAAAATAAATGGGAGGCAGGGAAGGGAAGGGAAAGGTAGAAAAAGAATAGAGGAGAGAACAGAGAGGGGAAATAAAGGATAGAGGGAGAAAAAGGAGTAGAGAAAGAGAGAGGAGGAGAATCAGTAAAGGGAAACAGAAGGGATGGGGAAGGTATGATTGCAAAGCCAGACATTTCTACTCCTTTAGGGCCACAAGAAGGGAGGGAGAGGGAGAGGCAGAGAGAGACAGACAGAAAGACAGAGACAGACGGGGAGACAGACAGGGAGAAAGAAAGAGAGAGAGAGAGAGAGAGAGAGAGAGAGAGAGAGAGAGAGAGAGAGAGAGAGAGAGAGAGACTACTCCCTTAGTAGCCACTGGTGAGAATACTAGAACAAAGACTTCTATTGCTCTCAGCATGGCCCAGAGGTTGCTCTCCCACAAACCAGTCAGTAGAGACGAGGAGATATTTGAGTTGGACCATCAGGCTCCTACTTCCTTTGAAGCCCATAAACAAGAGAACCACAGGGAGCAAGGTCCAAGGTAGAACTTCCAAGGAACTCCTCCAATAAAGAAACAGGATCTTTTATCTATAAACAAAGTCTATATCCTCTTGAATCAAGAGGGTCCTGACAATCTCTATTATGAATCGGCAGCAGGGTGGTGCCCTGGATAGAGGGTTGGGCCTGGAGTCAGGAAGACCTGAATTCAAATTCAACCTCAGAAACTTACTACCTAGGTAACCTGGGGCAAGTCATTTAACCTCTGTGTGCACCAGTTTGCACAAGGTTCTTGTGAGGATCAAATGAAATGATATTTGTAAAGTGTTCAGCACCGCACCTGGCATATAGTAGGTACTATATAAATGGTAGTTATTATTATTAATTGTTATTATTACTATTATTATTATTATATGAATAGCCTCTTTAATATGTGATCCATTATGTTTCATTCTTGTACTGATAGTAGCTTGGTGGGGGAGAAGGGAGTCTCTTTCACCTTCCCAGACTCTTATTCTACCTGATCCCTATTCAAACAATCAGAAGGTGTCAACTGTTCATCAAGTCCATGGTAGGACTGCTTATGAGCTGGAGATGCCTCAAAGATAAGTACATGAAATGTAATCAGAGAATCGGTCTACCTCCAAAGCACCGCCTATCCCCCTCACCACATATAAGGACAAAAGCTCATGATACAACTCAAAATTATATTCAGGTTTTAGAAACGGTGCTACTATCACATGGTAAAAAAAAATGTTCTAGTCAACATTTTTCAACTTGAACTAGTGCCTGATGTTATATTGCCTTCAAAAAAAAAAAAACAAACAGCAACAACAAAATTAATCTAGGATTCACATGCTCAGCATTTAGAGTTACCTCTCATTATCAGTTGACTTCTCAAAATAGTAATATCAGAGGATTCTGTGCAAACCACAGTGCCCTCTTCCCCCCTCCCCCTCCATCATCATGTTTTCTGTTGCATCACTGCCCTAGTACAGTCACAAACCTTTCTCTTTAGAAATGCAAATCTGTAATTAAACCAAGTGAGAATTGTATGGCTCATAAAATATGCAAATGAACACCATGCTGCTGGGTGGATGGGAGGGTAAAAAAGGCAGGATGATGTTTGTGAACCCAATAAGTAACCACCAACTTTAGTGTGATTTGAACCTAGGAAAATATTCTTCTAGACTAAAGTAAATAAATGAATGAAAATAAGGTCTACTCCACCAGCCTTATCACCATGCCTGAAATCCCTCCCCTCATTACTTGTTCCTCTGGATTAGGGTACTGCAACCCTACTACAATTGTCCAAAAACAGCCATTATTTGGGTAGGGTAACATGTTAAAATGTAATCACATAATATTAATACTTTTAGCTCAAATTAGTTTCTCAGACTAGCCAGATACCAAATAAGGCACAAAGGAAGGGATTGTAGAACAGGAAATATTCAGTGTAGAGCAGGAAAGAGAGAGTTTTTTCTATGTACGGGGAAGCCAGGTAGGCAAATGGGCACCTATTACCTGAAGATGTGGAAAAATGAAAAGTATGAGGCACAGAAAGATGCCTAAGCAATACTGAAGGTAAACTCCGCCTCTCCACAATGTTTCTTGCTCCCATCCCTAGTCAGACTTTGGTTTATTTCAAACTTGGTAGGAGAAATTAAAAGTATTACTCATAACACACTTGGACCTTTAAATTCCTCTAGATTCTAGATTTGTTGATCATTCTTCAAAGCCCAAAAGACCAGGAAGCCTAAAAATTTCAGTGTAGAGGTCAGAATTTAGTAAGCCTAGAAACACACAGTTTGAGATTTTTATATCAATAAATTACTCACTTCAGGACAAACTCTTGCCTATTTTCTACCCATGTTTGGGAAATGTTATTATCAGCTCATATTCACAGTATCATCCATAAGTTGTTGGTTTTGATGTGAGTCAACAAGAAGGTCAGTTATACCCCTGGGAAATCAAATTTCCTCTCTAAACATTCTTCCTTGCTACCATCATTTTTCCACCAGACTAATTCTGCTATTATTTTTCAGAGTTACAAGATACAAAGATCGGACACAAGTAAAAGATAAGGCACATTGGAGTTTGTATATGGTAAGAGTGTAATAGTTGTTGAATGTTTAAGGGGACATATATGTTGTACTTAGGTCATGGAGATCAAAATAGATAATAATTTACATATTATCTTACTCTTCCAGTCCTTTCTTAAACTTGTTGCTAGGTAAGGCTTCTGGATGCTCTGGGACACAGCAACAAAGACATCTTGCCTCCTGATGCTTCCAGAGGCCCCCAGGATATAACGCTATAAGGCTCAGTTTACCTGAGCAATTTGGCAATTCTTGCTGATGCCCAGGACAAAGTGGTATGTCTCTCCACGTGACCCTGCTCCCCGACACCTTTTGGGACACTGCGACACTGTCAATCTCTCAGGCTAGAGTTATGCAGAGACCTTGAATGGTTTAATGGTCTTATCACCTGCCTTCACCAGTCTACTGGTGCCCTACCCAGTCTCATTCCCTCATGTTTAGAATATTCCCACTCACAATGACTCACCTTGATTTCTGACCCCTCCACCTCTCAAGACTTTCCCAGCCCCCACTCCATACTTTCCCTTCTCAACTTCAACACCTTGGTGAGCCAATACAAGTCTCAACTATGTTCTACTCTCAAATTTGCTGCTCTTTTGTCCCAATGACCCTGTACAATCCTTGCTATAATTCTAACTTACTGCTACCATCTGCCTTTCACTCCTACTTATATGCTGCTGAATAGGATTGGAGGAAATCACAAAATTGTAATGACTGGGTCTACAAAAAATTTGTTTACCTTAAATGGGACTTCATTACAGCAAGGCAATCATTCTATTTTGTTCCTACTTTTTTTTATCTTTTTCCTCCCTTTCCCCTTCCTTCCTTCCTTCCTTCCATCCATATGTCTTTTTTTAAGAGGGGCCTTCCTATCTCACCCAGGTTAGAAGTATTCATGGACCTGACGCTACTGCTGATCATCACACAAGCTTTGACCTGCTCTGTTTCTAACCTAGAAAATCCCTTCTTAGGCAACCTGGCGGTCCTCTACTCTCCAGGGCTCACCTTATTGGTGTTGGACTTAGTGTGGACACTCAATTTGCTTTAGTCCTCCTCTAGCTCACAGAACTCCTTAACTGAAGTGATCCACCAGCCTTAGGCATTTGTAAGCATATCCAGCTGTAATTGATTTTCTGTCCCATTTGGTATAGAAGCTGTTACACATCTCCTCTCCTTAGGTTTAGCGCATTACCTCCCTTTCCCCATACTCTCAGATGAGGATGTTGTCCAATATTTCACCAAAAAACTAAAGGCCATCCAGTACAATTCCCTTTTTCCCCCTCTCCTCCACTTTATACCTTTCAGACATCATCTCCCACTATTTCCTCCTTTTTTCTTGTTTCTGATGGAGAAATAGCCCTTCTCCATGTCAAGACCAAACCTTCTTCATGTACCCTTGATGTGATCATCTCCCACCTTCTCTAGATGATTTCCCCCATTATCATCCCCACTTTCTCTCTAATCTTTAATCTCTCACTATCTATTGGTTCCTTCCCTGCCTACCCTCCCCTTATATCAACCTCTGAAAAGAAACTTGAAAAGGCCATCTATACTCAGTGTCTCTACTTCCTCTCCTCTCAATTCCTTCTATCCTCTGCAATCTGTCTTTCCACTTCATCATTCAAGTGAAACTCTTCTCTCCTAAGTTATCAATGATATCTTAAATGTCCAATCAAATGGCCTTTTCTCAGTTCTCATCCTTCTGACCCCTTTGCAGCACTGACCCTGCTGACCACCTTCTCTAGTGGGTACGTTCTGTTCTCTATATTTTCATGACTTTACTTTCATCGAATTCTTTTACTACCTGTAGGGCCACTCCTTTATTTGTCCCCCAAGACTCCATCATTGGCCCTCTTCTCTTTTCACCGTATGGTCTCTTAACTTTGGTGATCTCATCAACACCCATGAATTCAATTATTATTATTCAATTATTATCTACGAGATGATAATCTTCATAAGATAATCCTCATGCCTAGAATTCCATGCCTCTTCCTCTGCGCTTCTTAAAATTCCTAGTTTCCTTCAAAGCACAGCTGAAACGCTTCCTTCTCAATGTCGTGTTTCCTGACTCGTGCCAGGTGCTAGAGCTTTCACTTCTGAAGTTTGTTATTTGTTGTTCAGTCATTTTTCAGTTACATTCAACCCTCTGTGACCCCATTCAGGGTTTTCATGGCAGAGATAATAGAGTGGTTTGCCATATTCTTCTCTAGTTCATTTTACAGATGAAGAAACCGAGGCAAATAGGGTTAAGTGATTTATTTGCCCAGGGTCACACAGCTAGTAAGTGTCTGCGGTTGGATTTGAACTTAGATCTTCCTGACTCCAGGCCCAACATTCTCTACTGTGCCACGTAACCGTTCCTTCTGAGGTTATTTTATACTTGTTGTGTATGTATCATTTATATACTTATATTCAGGGATATCTGGGAGCCAGCTTGACCCTGTTTATGAGAGCCAATTGTTAAATTTTCAGTTTGAGCATTTATACCTCAGAAATTGATAAATGCTACAAATCAGGGCTTGATTTTTTTTTTATTGTATAAACAAAAAGGCAATGAATAAAACATTAATAATGCAGATTAATCTTAAAAGTATGTCATGTGCAATTTTCTATCTGGAGAGCTAGTTGTTTAATATTTACCACATTATTGCTCATATATATATATATATATATATACATATGTATGTGTATATATATATATATAATTTTTTCACTATTAAAATATAAGCTCTTTAAGGCAGAGACTGTTTTTGCTTTTTCTAGTATCCCCCATACTTAGCACAGTGCCTGACATGTAGTTAGCATTTAACAAATGTTTATTGATCTATTGATCGATTTACCCAGGATGTTGTCATTTAAAATCACTTTCTCATACATTATTTCGTTTGACTCAGCCCCTAGCACAGTGGTTTTTGTTTTGTTTTGTTTTGTTCAGTTGTGTCTGATTGTTCATGACCCCATTTGGGGTTTTCTTGGCAAATGTACTAGAGTGGTTTGCCATTTCCTTTTCTGGCTCATTTTACAGATGAGATAACTGAGGCAAACAGGGTTAAGTGACTTGCCCAGAGTCATACAGCTAGTAAGTGAGGCCAGATTTCAACTCAGGAAGATGAGTCTTCCTGACCTTAGGCCTTCTGCTCTGTCCATTTAGCTGCCCTGCCTAGTTAATAGCAAGCACTTAATAAATGCTTGTGGTATTGCAGTGAATCCTTACAATAACCCCGAGAGATAAATAAGATAGGTGCTTAATATCATCGTTTTCTTGATGAGAAAATTAGAACAACAAGGAGAGGAAATGACTTCCCACAGTGACACAATTTGTAAGCTGAGGATTCAGAACTCAAACTCATGTCTTCTAACTTCAAGTTCAGTACATCATGACCATAAATGCTTAGAAACTTACGAAATATACAGACACTTGGTCATTTATCATATGACGTGAATTTAGACAAGAAAGAAATGTGGCTTGGTCAGTTCCTCAGATTTCGAATTAAATAGGTAAATCCCAGGGAGCTTCCGGAGACACATGGGGAATAAAGGACTTACTCAAGGTCACTCTTGGAGTGAATGCCCAGAGAAGGATTCCAACATCTCCTGACTCCCAACACAGTGCTTGATCGATTACAGTTTTCTGCCTCATCAAATAGAGTTATGACAGAATGAAGTAAAGCAAGCATAAGGTAGCTCTGTCTGTCAGGAGGGTGGTTTGATTGGTTTTACTGCCTCAAGTTAAAGAACCAATGTGTTTATTTACTTTTTTGTTTTGTTTTAAGAATTGACCAGACAGTCAAGTTAGTCAAAACAGTTCATTTCGATTGGGCATAATGATGCCAGAATGGGATGTTTTTGTAAAACGTGGTATTAACAGTGAACATTTTTCAAATGGCAATAAAAAAGGGTTTTTCTTCACTTTTGTTTTTAATTTGTTTCATTTGGGAAGTAGGTAACCTGGCATAGTGAACAAAAAGATAAGCTTTGGAATTAAGAAGACCTGGGCTCAAGGCCTTAGGGAGGCAGCATGGAATAGGAGAAAAAGCACCAACTTTGCAGTCAAAGGTCCTGGGTTCAAACCCTACCTCTGACACTAGCTGGGTGATCTTAGCCATTTTACTAAACCTCCCTGGGCCTCAATTTCTTCATTTGTAAAAGGAGGCTATTATTGAACTAGATGACTTCTGAGGACCCTTCTACTTCTTCATCTATGATCCTATAACTTCTTACAAATAGGTCTCTCTCTCTCTCTCTCTCTCTCTCTCTCTCTCTCTCTCTCTCTCTCCCTCTCTCTCTCTCTCTCTCTCAGACACACGCACATACACACCACAGAGTCCTCAATATCTTTCATGAGAATTTATCTATCAGCTCCTGCCCATCCCAGGCTTTTTTTCCTTGTTCACCACCACCAAGTCCCACTCCCCCACACCAACTAACTCCCTGACTATGAAGTCTAATATGTAAAACCAGAACTAACCAAATCTACACAAACAATTTACAAGCTAGTGGGCCTATGAGATAGTTCTAATTACGTCTTGTTCCTTGTTGTCTTTTTGTTGTTTATCAATGTTTGGTTCATGTCTTGTTTCTCTCATATCATTGTTACTTTCCAAGGATCCCCACCTCTGACCTATTTGGTTTTAAATCCAAATAAACCAACATACTGTCTATTCTTGACTGCATTCGGCACTGTGTTCTGTACCTGTAGTCCCCCAACTCTGCCAAAAGGAGGAAGGCATGTTTCACCTCTGCTCCTCAGAGGTTACCGTACTCACTTATCAGAGACCTGACCTAACTGTTCTCCTTATTTACTCCGCATCAGTTCATAAAAGTCTTCTCCAATTTCTTTGAATTCTTCGTATTCTTATTGTCTCTTCTGTATAGGTTATGTAGTCCATGTCTATTGAATTCATCTTGTCATAGGATGGGCTTTCATTCCTTTTGGTTTTCTGACACAAGGTTTACAAGGAAAACGTAACAAAATCCGAATGTTGGGAAAAATGACACTTTTTTATGCAACTGCTTTGTTTTACATGAACCTTTCTTCTAAATACGCTTGAGGTAGTTAATATTCATTCATCTATCTAGAACTTGTCACTATATGTAGTATATTTAAGTCATGTTAAAACTGCGTATGACACTTTGTGTTCTTCAATGCCTGGGCTGTCAGTCTGACTCTGCTTCAAAGTGTTTTGTGGAGTCAGAGAGTCCTTCAAAGGTTATATGGATAGCCATCGTTACTGACATTCTCATCTCCCTGCATCCTGCTGAGAGGCTGCCGTCTGTAGTGGAAGGAACACTGAATTTGGTGTCAGAAAGACCTAGACTAGACCAGTCCCAGGACAAGATGTATGAGTCTGAACAAGGCACCCAATTGCTCTGAGCCTCAATTTCCTCATCCATAAAACTATAATAATATTTTAATTACTTGACCTTATAGAGATGTTGTGAGAATGTGGGAAAGCACTGTGTAAATTATCATTCTTACATACTATGCAGATCACTTTGCTTTTGCTGTAAAGGGAAGTCTGGAGAACAGGGTAGCAGTATTTACTCTCAGAGTGCTTACAGGATAGTTATTAATTCATTAGAGTGTATCCCCTGAGAGTAAGGAAAGCCTATTTTGCTTAAATTCTGTAAAAAAATCTCCAAAGCCAGGTAAATCAGCGATAGAATCATCTCTAATGCTTCCCTTGGGCAAATCATTTAACCACCATTTGGTCTCACTCTCTTCACTGTAAAAGGTGCAGTTGGATTAGATGGCCTTTGAGGTCCCTAGGTGAATTTTGGAGTTAAAAGTGACCTCAGCAGCCAAGCTGTACCAGACAAAGAATCTCACCCACCCCAAAATATACCCCATAAGTAAGTCATCATCCAGTCCCTTCTTGAAAGAAGAGGAAGTCCATCATCTCTTAAGGCAGCCCATTCCACTTTGGAACAGACCTAATTGTTAGGAAATTTTTCCTGGTAACAAGCCTATATTTGTCTCCGCAGCATCTGCCCAGTTGCTCACTGTCTGACACCAAACAGAACAAGTTTAATCTCTCTTTCATATGGCAAACCTTCAAATACTTTGAAAATGGGGATCGTATCTCTGTTGAGGTTTCTCTTCTCTAGGATAAACATCTCCAGTACTTTACTCTTGCTATAGGAATGTCAAATCAAGTGATTTCTTGTTCAATGCTATCCCTAACTGTGATAGTTATTACTTAGTCATTTCTGTAGAACCAACCACCACAGGAAGCTGGATCTTGCTACTTCCTTGAAGACTGGCACATTCCTCAACTGTAGAGCTGGTTTTGACTGAGGGCCTCAATGTCACACTGATCCCTTATTCAGCTATAGTGATTGCCAGATCTTCTGACCAGTTAAACCTTCTTAGAATGGTGCAGGCACCATTTTTCAAAGGCACCCATCCTCTTACTCCAAGAGCACACAAATGGATTGTTCCTCGGTTTATACCCATGAAGTATTTGGTACATTATGCAAATAGAGCATCACTCCCCAACAACCATAAGTATAATTGCATTCATATTTCCTATGTCTTAAGTACTTAAAAATTTACAAGCCCATTTTCTTTTATAATGTTTCCTCTTTGGGGGTTGGGGAGGAGGAAAGCAGGCAGAGAAATCTATCAACAAATGAATCTATCAGAACCAATTTGGGCTTGCAATCCAAGGAGAAATGCCCACCAACATGCCCCGCTCTACTAAGTGAGAAGACGGTATGACGTTTTATCAGCTTAAATTACAGAGTTCATTTAAACAGAATTCCCCAGGGCCTTCAGAATTTGAACATTTACTGTAGTCAATTATCTTGACTCAGCCAGCGCGTGAAATAAACCACTCTATTCTGTGTCCTCAGTTTCAAACTCAAAAAAGGTGATCCCAGAGAATAACAGAGCCCAGGGAAGAACCACTCCTGTGCTCAATTGCTTTCTAAAATAGGGATGCACCCAAACAATTGTTGCAGTTATTATTTATGCTAAAAATATGTGAAAGTTGCAGTGACTCTGCATTCAAAGTCTAGTATGTGTCATTTGTTTTATTCATGATAAACAGATCATTTAGTTGGAAAAATCCCATCTGCTTAGATATATCTCTTATTATTTATGAGAAACATGTTTAGGAATGCAGGCGGCACATGTGCATAATTAATCCTGAAGAGAATTAGACATTGTTTGATTCACAGCTGAATGCAATTAGCATTAGGAAGTTTACATATGTTGGCAATAACACAGATTAGCAACTAAAGTGCTTGTTAAAAAATTTAACCTGAGGCTGCTGGAGCAGACCTCTCTTAATGATGCTTTAAATGTTGTTGATGAAGTAATAATCAATTTTGTTTTATAAATAGTAAATCAAGAATTTAGGTCTAATTAGCAGTGCTACAGATCACTTCACTTACATAGCCAATGTACTCATCATGTGCGCTCTGAACTTTCTTTGAATCTTGTGTGCAAACAGTTGTTAAGGGAAGACATGATCCCTTTTGTTAAAAAAAAAATTCACAGCTGGCGAAGAGTGAGATGTCTGCATTGGGGAGGTTGACTCTGTGCTTGTGGCATTTAAGATGGGAGTCTTGCCTTTGTCCCTCTGCAGCTTTTAATTGCAGGAGAGAGAAACAATGCCCTTTCTCTCTTTCTCAAGCATAATCATTAGATGGCTTTACATACTGTGAAACGAAGTCATCTAATGGGGAGGGAGGAGAGAGTGTAAGTGATGAAATGAGGATGAAAGTAAAATTGAGCTGTAATTGTTTCTACTTCAACTTTAAGAAGTTCACCATTAATTAAAATGTTTCTGCACCACTCACCACCAGACTGTTGGGAAGGAGGAGAGGCTGCTGTGCCGAGCTGCTGACTGGCAGGGCTGGAGGTCCTGCTGCCTCTGGGCACAGCAAGTTATGCTTCTTATTCATATGGGAGGTTTGGGGTTTTCTTGCAGATAAATAAATATGGCATGAACACAAAGAAACTGAACCCGACGAGTGGTCAGTGGAAATGGAGCAGGTAACTCTTCTCTAGGGCTCCTCAAGCCTTAAATAGAATGTTTTTGATATTCATGGCTGAGCTCAATTCCAAAAATATTTATCGAGTACCTACTATGCACAAGAGGGCAGCTAGGTGGTGCAATGAATAGAGTGCCCATCCTCAAGTCAGGGAGACCTGAGTTCAAATCTGGCCTCAGATACTTACTAGCTATGTGACCCTGGATGAGTTACTTAACCCTGTTTGCCTCAGTTTCCCCATCTGTAAAATGAGCTGGAGAAGGCAATGGCAATCCACTCTAATATCTTTGCCAAGAAAACCCCAAATGGGGTCACAGGGAGTTAGATACAATCAAAATGACCTAACAACAACTATGTATAAGGCCTTATGACAGTATTGGACATATGAAAATGCCAGAAAGTAGCTTATAATTGACCAAGAGATACACTAAGGACACAGATAAGTACAATATGAGATAGGCTTTAATTGGGACAAAGGAAAATCCAGAACAGGGAAAGTTTGAGGAAAGAGGGAACATTGGATGGGGTTTGGGGGATTGGAGGAGGCCAGTCAGAGAAACTTTTGGAGAAGAAATGGCATCTGAGCTGAGACTCAATGGAAAAATAAGAACTAGTCTAATTTTGCTGAGACTTAAAGAGGCAGAGAAAATAAGATCAGGCTGGAAAGGTAGTTCGAAGGAGATTCTTGAAGTTTTAGACTTCCTTTTGTCTTTTATGCTATAGGCCAGGGGTATTTAACCTTCCATCTGTGAACTTAAAAAATTAATAACTGTTTCAATATAATTGGGTTATTTTGTAATTTTATGTGTTTTATTTTATGCATTAATAAATATGATTCTGAGGAGCAGTCCGTAGCCGTTACCAGATTGCTCAAGGAGCTCACGTTAGAAAAAAGGTTAAGGAAGCCTGCTAAATGTAAAAGGAAGCCACTCAGAGTTTGTTTGCTTGTTTTTTTAAATAGGAAAATGATATCAGGATAGTGACAAGAATAAGAGTAGTGAGACATTTGCTTTGGGTATACAAAGCTAAGGAGCACAGAAAAATAAAATATGCATCGCCCTTTCCCACTCCCACCCCCCAAACAACCATGCCATTAGGATAGCGAGAAGTAAGGCTGGTTGTTAAATATTCAGTATGAGCATTTGCACCTCAGAAATCAGAAAAGACTACAAATCAGGACTTGATGTATTGTTTTTCCTTGTACAGAGTCAAAATCCCATCTCTAGTACTGCCTGGAGGCCTAATCCAGCTTCCACATGCTAGTCCTTCAAATATAAATATGATGACATTAGTCATGTTCCCCTATAGGGGAACTTTGTTTTTTAGATTGAACATTCCTAGCTCTTTCCACTAATCCTTATCTGGCATGGTCTCTGCTACTCTGGGAATCCTGGTTGCCCTTTTCTAAATATGCTCCTGCTTACCCATATTCTTTTTAAACTGTTGCCTCCAAAAATAAGCATGGTATTACAGATGTGGTCTGACTAGGGCAGAATATAGTGGAACTATTCATTCTTTGTGCTTATAGTACAAAAATATATTCAGATCTTTTTTTTTACAGTTACTGTCTTGCCATGTCTTATCCATTTCGCATTTGAGAAATTGATTTTTAGAACGTAAATGCGTAAATTTAGATTTGTCCACATTGAATTTCGCCTTATTAGATTTAGTCCAATGCTGCAGATTGTTGGTAGAATCATAACTAAAGAGGGGCAACTGGGGCTTTGCAAATGTAACAACAATCTTATTTGTAGCTACTGTGGAGGTGTAAGACCAACAACACCAGCACCCAGGAGGGCTGCTAGCACAGATTCTTTGATCTGCTTTTCTATGGAAAGCGACTTTAAGGGGTTTACAATCTCACTTTAATTAAACATGCATATATCATTCACTCAGTTCAGGGGAAAAAGTCAGCACCCTGAACTTCAGATAAAACACAAACAGAAATTACAAGCAGAAATTATATAAACAGAGCAAATAACACAAATCATCAGATAGGGCTTCTAACTATCTGTCCATAGAAATACATACATAATTACCAGAGAGACAAGCGCCAATATCTGGTTTTCAAAGCTGAGGGGCTCATTAGCCGTTTGTCTGGCCAAATCACACCAATACTCTTCCAATGAGTAAGCCTCCAAAGCAAAATGCTAACCTCAGAGCATATATACTATTTCCAATCAAGGACTCTTGATTCAATCAAAGACTTGATTCAAACCAAGACAAGGCTCAATCAAAGGCACTTCATTGCCTTAGTGCTGAGAAGTACTCCAAAAGAAAAAACAGCAAAAAGTTCCACTTTGCTTGCCATTACAGCAAAAGTCATCAAAATTTAGAGGTCACTGAAAGAACTCGATTCTGTGATCATACGATCCATCAGTATTTAGCAACTAATTAGCAAGAATAATTAGTCACAATAGGAAAATACCTTATGACATGCTATCTCCCCCAAGTAGCTACACCACATGTAAGATCCTTCCTATGCCACACAAACCTTGCTCTACATATATTTCCCTCACACTGGTTGGAATCCCCAGCAGAAGTCTCACGGTATCCTAAGGTTGCTTCCCACCCCCAACTCAATGTGCTTTAAAAAGTTGATTTGCGGACACATTTCATGTTGTTTGCCCAGCACCAAAAATTTATAATTACAGTTCTTCCTCTTTGAGATATTTTTGGATCCTGACTCTGTTATTAAATGCATTCTCTATTTCCTTGAACTTTGTATCATATGGAAATTTAACAAGCATTCCCTTTGTGACTTCATCCAAGGCACTGATTAAAAATGTTGAATAGCTCTTTGTTGAAGAGATGGCTCTCTAGGTAGGGGAAGAGCTGGGAGAGGGATATTTTTGGATATAAAGGTGATATAAAAACAGAAGTTGCAAATTTAATTTTAAAAAAATGCTTAGTATCACAAGGCCAAAGAAAGTTCCATGGGACACTAATAGAACCCCCTCTGAGGTGACATCCATCCATTAATATCTACTCTTTGGATCCAGTCTTTTAATATATTCTAAACTTACTCAATTGCAACAGTCCATACCTCTTTATCTTATCCACAAGATAGAAAAGGGAGATTTGCTGAAATCTAAGTATATCTTAAAACCTAAACTTTAGGTTGAATGTCAGACTGTGCCTGATTTGTCTTTCTTTCTTTATCATGAAATCTGGATGAGTCATTAATTACCCAAAAGATTACTACTATTTCTATTTCAGCATCTAGTCTCTCTTTGTTAGTAAGGATCAGGTCTAAGATATCAGTTCCTTTTGTCACTTCTGCCACCCTTTAAAGGATGAAATTGCCATTAAGACAGTCATTAATTTGAGAGTGCTCTGCTTTTGGCATAGAGAGAGCTCTGTACAATTGAAGTCCCTTATCACTTACTGTATCATCCATTGATGGAGGACTTGTTATTGTTTCCTGACCTCCTGATCTATTTCTTCCTGTCTTATTGGAGGGCAGGGATTATTTTGGGCTTTCTCTGTGCCTGGCACATAGTAAACACCTAATTAAATGTTTGTTGAATGACTGAATGAAATTAATGGTTTGGTCACCGGTGTCTCTTGAGCTGTCTAAGTTTATTTAGTGGTCTCAAGCACTATGTTTCTTCTAAACTATGTGGTATAAAAAATAAAGCTCTGTAAGTAAAGATGGGAAGACCTGCGTTTAAATCTAGCCTCTGACACTTAACTAGGTGTGTAACTCTGGGCAAATCACTTCACCTCTGTCTGCCTTAGTTTTCTCATCTGTAGAATGGTCATAATAATAGCATCTATTTTCCATGGTTGTTGTGAAAATCAAATGAGATAATATTTGTATAAAGCCCTGAAAAACTTAAAATGTTATATAACTGCTAGTTTGCTATTGTGATGACGACGATGATGATTATGCTTAGCACATTATTGTTATGCCATAATGAAAGCTGATTCACAAACAAAAATCCTATAGAACCCTAGTCCCAATGATGCCTCCATCACCAGCTAGCTGGGCCACCTTGGGTAACTGTTTCCTCTATGAAATAAAGGGGCTGGACTTTTTAAGACCTCTGCTAGCTTCAAAATTCCATTTCCTTTCCTAATTTTACATTGTTAACTTAGAAAAGAGTGTTATCTCAGGATATCACTGTAAAATGGATATTTTCTAGACCAGAGGTCACATGACTATCACTTTAAGACCCCGGAATGTGGCCTTCATAGCAGATGTAGATCAGAGTGAAGGATGGGAAGGGAGAGAAGTAGAATCAATATTTATTAGTAGCTAAGACTCTCAAAGTAAAAAGTCCGTCTTGACCAAACCCATTGTTTTTTTTCCCACTAAAGGAAAAGGAAAAGAAAAATTCAGCATGTGACTCTCCTCTGTAGCTGTCTTCTAGGCTTGCCATCTTGATAGAGCAGTTACACCTTAATGACTAATGGAAGAGGGCAACCTCAAGCCCCTACTGGACAACAACTTGTAATTAGAATTAATGGCGATATGTCATAGTACTTTTACTAAATTCAAAAATAAAACGAACATATCCATAACCTCAGACAAGCTTCTCTTCTGGGCTCCACTGAGATATTCTTCAGCAAAACTATATTTTCATTATATAAAAATGACATCCCCCCAAAAAATACACACTTACATACTTGCACATACAAAAACCCCAGATGAACATGCACAGATACATGACCAAAAGTTCCATTTGTCTCTGAAGTTTTTATAATATAAAATTTATTTCTATTTATATATAATATACATATGTAATAATACATAATAATCAATAATAAAGATAAATGTCAACAAAACATTAAATATTTTGGCCAAAAAAGAAAGGCAGTGTGGTATAAAGGAATGAATGACAGGATTTAGAGTTAGAGCATCTAAGGTTCTGCCCCTGGCTGTCTGTTTAAACTCAGATAAATCATTTCTCTTTGAGTCTCAGTTTCCCTATTTGCAAAATGAAGAGACTGGGTTAGATGGCCTCTATGGTCCCTTCCAATTCTCTATCTATGATCCTATAAATCAAACCACTGACCCTATGTAAGCTACACCTAGAATTTTATGTTCCTTGATCAAGGGAAGACCCCTAGATAACAGGAAAAACAGCTTTTGAAGATTGCTTTAGTGGTGGTGATTGTTGGTGTTTTTGGATCAAAGCCTGTAGTTGGCCTTAAGCTATTCGGTTGCTTCAAGTTTGCCAGGAATAAAAAAGATCTTATATACCAATACCTTAAACATTTCAGCCAAGAAGAAATGTTGTGTAGTAACAGAATGTAGAGTTGCCCCGGGTTACAGCTAGGTAACCTTCATAATCCTCCCAAGTCAGTAAGTCTTTCCATCTAAAGATTGTCTGTAGCTTAAATCTTGTCATATTCACTCTTCCATAGATATGAAGACCTGCAGGTCACCAGCTTTTATATATTGTACTTGAGCTGTTAAGGATGTTAGTCTTTTTTTCAGGGCTAAATAATTCAAATTCCTTTGTTTAACCTTTCTCTACAGGCCCAATTTCACAACCCTTTAATGTTTTTTTATGAGTCTCCTCAGTTGACATAATTACTTTCATTTTTTCCTATCTGCATGATATTTTGAAATACAATTTCTATGAAAATTTCAACACAACCTTAAGTGATTTTACATGGTATGTATCCCAGGGTCTAAAAGAAGTCTACTTGGAAATTACTAAATGACTTCTTAGAATTACTTCTTAGAATTTAGGTGAAAATGGGTAGGTGTAGAAGAAATGGGATAAAATAAACCACATAGTTTGGTTTTTAAAGAAAACTAGAACAAAAAAAGCTTTTCCCTGAAAATTACAATCTGGTGAGCTTAGTATAGGATTCTAGCAAAATAACAGAACCAGTACTCGATGAGAGAAAGAAAGCCAGTGACTTCTATGAAATAATGGATACAGGAGCAATAAAGCAGCATGGGCTTTTTTTCCCTTCCAGAATGAATCACTCTTGGGGGAAAAGGACAAAGAACCATGCCTTTTCTTTTAACCAAATTACAAAATTAGTAGATGGAAGGAAAGTAGTATATGTAATACAGTAATAAAGCTTTCACTACAGTACCTCATAAAGTTTTACTTCAAAGTGTCATTCAAATTCACTGAAACTAAGGTATATAATGTTGGTGGTCATTGAAATGATGGGACCCACCATCAAACATTTATAGTCCCAAACTGACCAACGAAGGGTAAAGAGATCTGATGCTCTGTGAAATGAGGTTATATTAAACTTCCTCTCTTAGTACTACTTTGATTACATGCCAATATCTCTGGTCAAGTGTACCCCCTCAAGAGATTTTTATTTGTTATTTTTAGTTATGATCCTTGCAAAATTCCAGGAGCAGAGATTCCACCATTTCCACTCTATCTCACTGGCTTTTTCTTGGCTACCTACAAATGTACCTATGTCTTCCCATCCTTAAAAAAGTTAACTTGACCATCCTTGCTCACTATGTCCCTATTCTCGCCCTCTCTTAAGTCAGTAGGTACATTCCCTTCCTCGCTTCTCATCTTTTTCTAAACTCTCTACAACCTGGCTTCTAACTTTATCATTCAACTGAAGTTTCCCTCTCCCAAGCTACCCATGATATTTCAATCACCAAATCTAACGGGCTTTTTCTCAGTCCTTCTCTGCCTTTCTGTTGCCTGCCCTCTATGTCCCAAATGTTCTGTTCCCTCACTGCAGTGCCATCAACTCTAGCTTCTTTCAAGACCCAGCTCAAATCATACTTTCTGCAAGAAGCATTCCCTTCTGAGATGATCTTCTGTCTCCTCAGTACATATCTTGTATGTACATAGTACATGATCAAAGGGCTATAAAACTGTTCGTACCCTTTGATCAAGGAATACCACCGCTAGATCTGTAACCCAAAAAGATTTTTTCGAAAGGGAAAAAGACCTATTTGTACAAAAATATTTATAGCGGCTTTTTTTGTGGTGGTTAAGATGGAATATCATTGTGTTATAATAAATGACAAGCACGATTTCAGAAAAACTTGGAAAGACTTACACGAACTGATACAAAGTAAAATGAGCAGAACCAGGAGAATGTTGTTCACAGTAACAATAATACTGCATGATGAAGAGTTGTGAATTAGCTATTCTCAGCAATACAATACCCAAGACAATCCCGAAGGACTGATGATGGACCATGATATCTGTCTCCAGAGAAGGAACTGATATTGTCTGGATACAGACTAAATCATGCTATTTTCCTATCTTTCTTTCTTTCTTTCTCTCTTTCTTTCTTTCCTTCTTTCTTCCTTTCTTCCTCCCTTCTTATACAAAATGACTAATGTGGAAATGTTTTGCATCGTTGCATGTGTATAACCTAAATCAGATTTCTTACCTTCCCAGGGAGCAGGGAGAGGAGGGAGGGATAGAATTTGGAACTCAAAACTTAAAAAAAAGCAAATGTTAAAACATTCTTTTAACATGTAACTGGGGGTTAATAAAATACTATTAGTAAGTGCCTAGTTATTTACAGGCTGCCTTCCTCCATTATAATGCAAACTCCTTGAGGGCAGGGACTATTTTTGCCTTTCTTCATATTCTCAGCAGCTAACACTGTGCCAAGCACAGAGTAAGTGCTTAATATTTCTCTGTAATTTATAACATAAAATGAACCCTGGGGCACTGAAAGGTTAAATTACTTGGCCTTGGTCACACTACTAGTATGTTCTGAGGCTGAATTTGAACCTAGGTCTGGTTGACTCTAAGCCCAGTTCTTTCCCTTATGCCATCTGCCTTTCAAGATTACAAAGGTGATATTTGGAAGGTTTCTTAAACTATGGTGGAAAAAATCAAATTGTAGTGAGTAGGGACAAGGAAAAATTTTGGAGCAGAACTGAACCACCTGTAATACCTGTGTTTATAAAGACAGTGTGGACTAGCGGATAGGAGTGCAAAGACCTGTGTTCAATGCCTCTGGCACCTACTAGCTATGTGATCTTGGGGAAGCCATTTAAATATTTCAAGTCATAAGAGTTTCAGGATACTTCTTAAGACCTCTGTACTAAGTCATTAAGGAGCTCTATTGTTTCCAATGGAGGGAATCCCTACAGTGACAAAATGCTCTCATCATAAAATCACAAATCTTTGTGAGCATTCACCAGTTTTTAAAATATACTTTGCAGATTTGTCAGTTTAGAGACTATAGATTTATTTTGTGTTAAATATGGCTTGCTCATAAAATTATTGTGTAAATATAAGGATAAAAAAAATCTCTTCCTTTCCAAATTGAAAATTCAGATTTTTTGGAATAAAATTTAAAAAAAGAGAGGGAAGGATAGGAGTTCAACCGATTTTCACTTTCCTTCACCTATCCTTTCCGTAATGACTCAAAATCTTTTAGTTCAAACCTCCCTGACATTCTTTTTCCAGAACCTCCTATTTCTGCTTAGGAATAGAGGACTGGACTTTTGAGTCAGAGAGATGTGAGCTTGAATCTTACCTCTGTCAATACGCTAGCTGTATCACCTTGGGTAAATTAGCCTCTCTGAAACATCAATTCCCATCTGTAAAATGGGGGAATCCAGAGACCTACTCCCATGGTGATTGTGAAGATGAAATGGCATGACATATGTTAAGCACTTTGCACACTTTAAAGTGCTATTAACAATGTGAGATGTGAGCTATGATAATGATGATGATCATAATAACAATGATGACTATCACCGATTATTCCTAACAATCACATGCAACCATGCAATTCCAGAGCATCCCTAAGAAATGCAGAACACTTTCGAAGAGATACAAAACAAATCATGAAAAGTTACATTAGATCCAGACTGTACTAACATGATCATCTTTAAAACATTATGACCTGAGGTGAATAATAACAAGGATAAACACAAAGGATCTGCCATTTTGTCCCCAAGGAAAACTGCCTCAGCCAACACAGATCATAATCACCTACGATAGTAGATATGTAAGATTATTTTGCAACTATTATTTTGGTATAGAGTTAGTGTATATATTGCCGCTTCAATTCTGGTTTCTTCACTCTCTATCACTTTGTATAAATCTTCCCATATTTGTTGGGCATTCTTCTTATTTGTCATTTTTATGGAGCAGTAATATTCCATTATGTAGGTACACCAGAATTTATTCAGCCATTCCATACCCTTTCAACAGATAGATTATTTTTGTGTTTTTACTGTTATCAATAAATGATGCAATGAATATTTTTGTTCATAGGTCTTGTTTCCATTTTAATACAATCTTTAGACTAACAGTCCCAGCAGCAGAATCTCTGGGTTCCAGTACAAGGTCAAATTAGTCTCCCAATAGATTGTAGCAAATCTCAACTTTATCAGTGACACAGGATTTCCCAGTTTCCCCAAAGCCTTACCAATATTCTATGTCATAATTTTAAAGTATCTTTACCTATTTAATGAACCTGAGATAATTATCCAAAGTTGTTTTAATTTGTATTTGTCTGATTAATATTTTGAATAGTTGGATAAATGATTACTATTTGTGCTTTTTCCTTATCTATAAAATGAAAGGGTTGGCCTCCAATGTCCCTTATATTGATAAGTCTATGATACTACAGTTGCCTAAGAGAGTAAATAACTTATCCCAGTGCTAAGCATAGGAGGCTAGATTTAGACTCATATTTTCCTAACTCCTGGTCCAACTATTTACTATGTCACAATGCCTCTCAACCAGGGCTTAACTACAATTTAAAAAAAGAACATAACAAACATTTATTAAGTGCTACTATGCACAAAGCAAACTTTCGACATGAATTGATATACCCCAGGGTTTAGGACACGTAACAATTAGAAACTAAGTAATTCTAGAATTTTTAAAAAAGAAGATGAGATGAGAAAAGAAGAGATGAGAAAAGACACCTCCCTTTCTTTTTGTAAAGGTGAGGGACTATGACTATGGAACGTTGCACATACTTAAACTCAGATGACATATTGATTAGTTTTGCTAAAATTTTCCTCTCTCTTTTTTTCATTACATAGGAGGGTTCTTTTGGTAGAGGAGGAAGAAGGGATCTATTCAAAAAAATTTTTTTTGTTTAAAGCATGGCTATAGTTCTTGGTTTGTAAAGATCAGCTAATATGACCATAAAATGTGACTGAGGCTATATAATAATGAAGCATCTGGTAGAATCAATGAAAAAGGGATAAAACATCATTTTGTCAGTATATTCTTTTTCAAAGTTCAATTCTTTTTGTTACTGTTGTCTTTCAACCAGTCATATGCTTAAGTAGACTAGCTAAAAAGCCATTGCATTGCTCCAGATTTTGAACATAAAATATTTTGGTTCATTTCTAATTTGTAAAAAGTATCCATAGTTCTCTGAATTTTTCCAGGGAATGGGACTGGCATAACTAATCATCCTCCTTCATTTCTGGAAGCAGCCAAAAACAGTTATCAAAAGTAACATTTACCAGAGCAAGGTAATCCCTGGCAAATTAATTAGCCCATTCAACTTTAAATTCTAGGTGAATTCCGCAAACTATGAAAATATCTCATAGCCACAATTATTCCACAGTGGCCTCAGGAGAACAAACAGTTGTTGACAAGTGTTTGATCTCTCTGGGATCATGAGTCTGTCACAGCAACAAACTGAAAACTACATTCCATCCCCTCTGCTTCTGTGATCTTTCACCTAGATAAGAACCAACACCTGGCATCTTTTCAAAATTTTTTCCCCTCTTTACATCAGTGGCAAAAGTTAAAAAGGTAACATGAAAAGAAAGATGAAAAAGGAATACTGTTCAAATTGAAGGACGGCAGTTTCAAGTTTCAATCCTGTATCAAAACATCTCCGCCTTGCCTCCTTTTCCAGTCCTCACAAATGGAGAGTACAAAGAAATATACAAACATCGGTACAACACTATGTGTGTACTGCTTCCCAAAAAATCACAGTACCAAAATCATACCTGACATATCAAAAACTGACAGTCACATCCTCAAGATTTCCTTCTGTGCGCTTGTTCCCATGGACCTTCTTTATTAATAAATCTGACACATCAAAAAAAAAGCATCCATACGACTAAAGTGTCAGTTACTAGCAAGACCGTTTTGATCTATTCCTCAACTTTTAGAAGAAATATTCTCTTTTTCATGAAGACAGGATCTGTTCACCAGCTGCCAGCTTTCAAATGACCACCTCTTGAAGTTTAATTTTAAGTTTTAAATAAATATTGTATGCATGCAGAATAATTAGGATGCTCCAGAGAGATACCCAGTAATGACACTGATTCTTTTTTATCTAAAAAAATGCCAAGCCCTTAACGCGTCACAGTCTGTATTTGCCACAGATGTATAAAGGTTCATTCCGTGTATTAAATTACGGAAGGGTCATGCGTGGTGCTTTCATTAAGACTCAAGTGGTCTTTCTTGGGTAAACTCTAATTTTCATCAGTTTTAAACTTCCTGCTGGAAGACTTCTCTGGTCTATTCTGGAGAAAGGCAGTCAGTATCCAGCATGCAAATGATGTTTTCTCAAAGGTTTTAAGAGAGGAGAATTGGTCAAGGAGAACAAGGAATGACAAAAAGGTGAACAGAAGATTCTAGATCTATAAAAAGTCACTAAACCCTGAATTTATCTATTGTGATAGAAAACTTTTGCAAGTATTATTTAAATAGATATGTTTTCAGAATAAAAGTCAGTCCAGACTTACCCTTGAACCAAATTGTGTTAGTTGGCCCTGCTTTGTTGGGATGTTGTGAAAGGTGCTTAAGTTTATGGAGGCAAAGTCTCAATAGGGATGGGTGAGAAACTCTGAAAAGATGGACATTAACATCTCTTCTTAGGTACAGCACGTATTTTGACAGGGTTGTTATAATGAGAAAAGGATGTACATAACACATTTTGTAAGGGGCAGCTAGGTGGTTCAGTAGGCAGAGTACAGGGTCTGAAGTCAGGAAGTCTTGAGTTCAAAACCCAACTGAGATACCCACTGTGTGATGCTGGGCAAGTCACTTATCCTCAGATTGCCTCAGTTTCTCCATGAATGGTGAAAATAGTAGCACCTGCCTCCCAGGGTTGTTGTGAGGTTCAAATGAGATAATAATTGTAAAGCCCTTAGCACAGTGCCTGGAACATAGTAAGCACTATATAAATATTAGCTATTATTATTATTGTTGTTGCAAACTTTAAGATACAATGTTTACATGGTAGCTATTACTGGGAAACCTAGTACGGCCTCGAGGTTAGTGTGCTGGACTCAGGAGCCAGGAAGATCTGGTTCAAATGCTGATACTCACTAGATGTATAAATGTGACCAAATCACTTAACTTTGTGAACCTCGGTTTTCTCACTTGCAAAATGGAAATAATAAGAATATGTCCCTCCCAGGAGTGATATGAGACTCAAATGAGATAAGCTATGTCAAGTCCCATGTGAGCCTCCAATCACTGTGTGCCAATGATCATATTTTTGTTAATAACATAGATTCTACCTTATTCTTCATTTACATAAAGTCCATTGCTAACTTAGCAGCCACAGAAAACAATCACGATACAGCAAGATCGTGTTGCCATGCAGAGATCTGTTTGACTATTTTGACCGATGACCAGTCAAATCGGTTAGGGAAAGAAGAAAAAAAAAACTTCCATCAAAAAAAAAGGTTGTCGGTCAAAATACTGGTCTTCAATTTTAAAAGAACAATCAGACTGATTGATATGACTTCTTCAGTGGAATTTCTCTGATTTAATTATTAAATTTTTACCAATTTAAGTTTGTTATTGTTGGATAGATTTTTAGGGGACTGACTTCATGGGTCATTAGCTAAAACAATTTAAATAGCTGTAGACATAGCTAAAGCCCTTCATCTACCCTCTTTAAACCTCTGACAGCCATTTCATTACACCTGGACTCTTTAAAACTTCATTATGGAGAAGTTTTCATGACTTTTCTAGTACAGATAAAATAATTTTTTTGCTTCTCATTTAGAGTGTGTGTGTGTGTGTGTGTGTGTGTGTGTGTGTGTGTGTTCTTATAAACACTTTGGGGGTAGAGTAGGTAGGCATTACAGCCTGGGTAGGACAATGAGGTCTAGACCTGTTAGTTCATTGATTTGTTGTTGTTATTGGAAGGATGAGTCTTTCCAATTCTAAGCCCAGTGCTTGTTCAATGCAGGGCAGCTAGGTGACACAGTGGATGGAGCTCGGGCTTAGAGTAGGGAAGATACAAATTCAAATCCAGTCTCAGACACTTGGAAGCTGTGTGACACTGGGCAAATCACTTAACCCTGTTTGCCTCAGTTTCCTCATCTGTTAAATGAGCTGGAGAAAGAAATGGCAAACCACTCCAGTATCTGCCCAAGAAAACCCCCAAAAGATGTTACAAAGAGTCAGACATGACTGAAAATGATCGAACAACAGCAAAAGGGAACTCCAGGCATGGCAACTCCCTTCACCAATGCAGGTCAGAAACCACTCCACAAATTAGTCTTAGAGAATTGCTTGGGACACCGAGTTTAAATGACTTCAGTAGCTTTACTAACTCCATTAAATCTCTTCTCAGCAGATCTACTGTCTGAATGCATTCAAAATAACTTCATAGCAGAAGGTAAGGAATATCGCAGGTAAGAAATCAGATTTACAAAGAACCGGATTTAGGAAAAAACTAATGAAAAGGATTGCCGTCAATCAGCTACAATATGAATAGGCACATGGGTTGTTTTTCAATTATATTTCTCGGTACATATTTGAAATCTTCAAGTAATAGCTAAACATTATCCTGCGTCATGTAGCTGGTGTTTGATAGAAGCAGGGCATGCACTTGGGTTTTCCTGCCTCTCTGGTCAAGTCTCTGTTCATGAAACTGGTCTGCCTCTTTAAACTGTACACAGAATTAATTTTGACATTCATACAATTTTTCACAAGCAGAAAGATTCTTCTATACTAGCCAACCTCCTAGAAATATAAAAAAATAAAATAAAATAACTACATTCTTAGTATCTACCACCCGGGGAATATTAATTCTGGTGCAATAGAGTTCTCACATGTTGTTTAGAGAAGTACGGTTACAAATTAAATAAAATGTCAAGTACAAAACTTAAAATATGAGGAAAAATGAAAGCGCCAAAATAATTTTTGTCCCTCAAGTAAAGATAGGTCTGCTTCTGTGATCTCTCCTCAAGCTTCATGCTCTTGCTAATTTTTTTTTCCCATTTGAACATCCCTTTATTGCAAATTCATTCAGTATCCATTGAGTTGATGCTGATTATAATTAATTGTTTTGATCTTCATGTAGATGTCACATGGATTTTTATAGACATTCCATTATAATTAAACATACATTAATGGATACTTAAAACATGTTACCATTTTTAATAAAGCTTATGTCTGTGGTCCACTGCTGGGGAAATGACCCAGTAATATATCAGGATAGCAGCATGTAATTTTGATAGAGAACACATTTGGCGTTTGAGTTTTTAAATCAAGGCCCTTTTCCAGTTGGATGAATACTAAATGCAAGACACAGATAATATTCATACAGGGGACTTATCTATTTTTCTGGAGGGATTCTAGGGCCAGACTAAGGAGAGCAGACTAGATTAGGTCTGGTGGCTCTTTCTAGCCCTATTACCCAGACATATATGACAAAGCATGTTAAACTGGCATTGGATTATTCAAAGTAGTAATTCAAAGTAACTGCTAATCCACTGGCAAGTAGATTAGAATTGCCCTTTTGTACTTTAATTAAAAGAATAGACAAGCCAAACTTGTTTAATTTACAGTCTGTTGATTTTTGCTTCCTCTGGTTCTCTTGAATACCAGGTGAATGAGGCATTGCTGTCATAGAAAATAAAAAGTAAATTATGTATTTTTTGAAATTGCATCTGAAAATCATATATATGAAAAGTCTTTCCATGAAAATTTCTTTTAGTGGCCGTTTCACAAAATTTTCGTGTTTGGGCATTGTAGTACTATAAATATACAACATATTTTCCTTTTGTTTTAAAGGATAGTTCTATGTTTGATTGCTTTAATCTGATTGTTGAATCTGATAACCAAATTTAAAGAGATATACTTCTTTGAGTCTAATTTTTATCCTTCCTTATGTTAGAAATATGAAAGCCCCCCCAAACATGTAATAAATTTCCAAAGTGACTTGGAACCTAATGTGACAGTGGAGAATCACTATTACAAAGTATGTATGTATATATGAATATATACACACATATATACACATCTATGTATATATATGTGTATATGCACATATCTATGTATACATGTGTGTACATATATACATATATATGTATGCACGCACACAGAGCCAGAAACTAGGGTGTTGGATTAAATAGTACTTAAATTGTAAATATGTATAGTTTTAACATAATGTGTTGCTAGATACATCTGCATCTTCAAATATATGAATGGTTTATCAAAGGATGGACATTATGCTTGGCCTCAGTGGACAGTTATAGTAAGTGGAGGGAAACTTCAAGAAGACAACTATGGATAGGAATGGCGACTGGACCAATGATTTCATTGGTATAGGGAACTCATAGGTGAGTTACTGCTGCAGGTAGTAACCTGTCTAGATTACTGAGAAGTTAAGGGACTTGCCCCACACAGCCAACATACATATATATATACATGTTTGAGCACAGGTATTCTAACTCCAAATCTAGTTCTCTGCAGCTGCCTCTGCTAATTAAAAGGGGAGTCATAGAGGAGAATCTATGTTTCGGGAAGAGTTTTGACCTCCCTGACCAATTAGACCTCTGAGATCCCTTTAAACTCTAAAATTTTATGATTCTAAGACTGTGGTGAAAATCCTATTAACCAAACAGATTCACTCTCAGTTTCTCTTCCTGAACAAGGCTCATTCATGGCTACATCTCTACTTCCCTCCTCTTGGCTCTTTCTTCCCATCCTATTCTTAGACCCTATGTCCCAAACTTGTGTTCCCCTCTCACTGTGGACTTCTGCTCTTGTTGCTGTTCTCAGAAACCTGTTTCCCCAAACCTCCCCAATTGTACTCCATCACTTCTTTATCTACTCCAATCAGGCCATAAGTCCCCAAATAACATTAGCTAAACACAGACCTTAGGATGGTGGTTTAAGGATTATCAAGTGGAGAGGACTTAGTCTATATCATCCTTTGATTTTGGAATGATCATTCCCAAGATTAGGAGTATGGCATGGGTCATTTCAATTGTTTTTCCAGAATGGAGACTGATATTCCAGTAGACAAGTACTCTGTACATTTGGCCCTAACTCTTCTGCATGATTCTATGCACTAAAAATCTACCAGTATACAGCTAGAATAAGACATTAAGTAAGGCTATCACTGTACAAATTTAATAAGCAGATAAAGGCTATATTCAACAATCTGTCAAGTCCCCCTCTTCATAGTGTTCCCCTCACCCTAACTCCTGTAGTGCCTCCTAACTCCTGTAGCAGAGAAAAAAACAGGTCTTTTGACAAGACCCCAAGAATCTCCAGCTGTAACCAAAGAATATAATGGGAACACCTTAGTTCTTGTGCCCCACTGCCAAAATGTCCTTCCACATTCAATTTCTAGAAATGTGGGAAAGGGTTGACAACAAAATAAAAGCATACTCATAAACTAAAGTTGAACTGGGGAGATTAGTAAATGGATGGTTAGATTTGGGAGTGAGCAGGTAAAGGCTATAAAAAGGGCAAATAAAGTGATTTCTGAAGATGATTACAACACAGATGGCATTGTATGATTCTTAAGCAAATATAATCTCACAACAGTTTCTATTAAAATTGTTCTCCAGCCACTAGGCACTACTTAGTTTTCCATGGCCAGAAGAACCAGTATCTATCATTTAAATGTTTTTCATTCCTGAAGGTAAAATTTGTTTTTTCCTCATGTCTCTTCAAAATTCTGATGCTTCAGGTTCAGGATTTTTTCCTTTATGTTCAATCACTGGTCAATTTTTCTTTCTTTTCTTCTAAATGGGAAGGTAGCACAGGGAACACTGAATAGATATTTCCATGGGTCCACCACCTCTGTTTCATTTCTATCAAATATACATCTGTTGTGACATACGGGCCATGGGCCACTTGTGGCACACCAAAGGATTTTGAGTGGCCCACAAAAAATGTAGAGGATATAAAAGTAAGTAAAGACATAATGAGTGCTTTGTCCATACCCAGCTTAACCCACCTTCCACTAGTCACTATTGTACCTGTCATGTAACTTGGCAGGTGGGTGGCCACTGCGCACTCCCTCCTGTTTGTCACGTGACCCATGGCAACCAGCCATTGTCAGTCTGTCTCTAGTCTGAGAGGAGTGAGAGTCCTATCTTTTCACTGTGTTTTTGGTCCTTACTAGCACCGAATAGGGACAAAGTAAGTGCAGCCATGCCCCACGGAGCTGAAGCCCAATACTCTATGAGTGGCAACAGCACCAGGGTTTCTTCATCTCCCTTGCAGCTCAGCCACCCACCAAGTTACATGAATGTCTGGCACTCACTCCAAGATCAGACACTCAGTTCAGTATTTCTTTGTATGTGGGCAGTTGAGGTTGAGATTTTTTGGTTCTAACATTAAAGTTTTGGGGGTAACTTTGTAAAATGGGTGATAAAAAGAAACAGAAGATCAAGTCAAAATGTAGAGTATTTAATCCTGAGTGGACAAATAGATACTTGTTTACTTACACAAGAGACAAAATATTGTGCCTTGTTTGACAAAAAGTAATGGTTGCTCAGAAGGAATACAATCTCCGTTGCCATTTCGAATCAAAACACCCTGACTTAAGCAGAGTGGATACCAATGAAAAACAAATTAAGGTGTCCAAATTGCTGAAAAATCTCAGTGGGGAACAATGGTTTTTCAAGAAAGTAAACTCAGAAAATGAGGCATCTACTAAGGTTAGTTTTTAGATTTTTAAAGAAATCAATTTCAATCATGATTCCAGAGTATGATAAACTGATGGCTGACAAGAAGTGTAATACCTCCCATTAACTAAATGTAAACAGTAAGAAAACCTAAAAAAACATATTAAAACTTGTACAGCTTAGCAAAGTAATTTTTTAAACATTAATGTGATTTCATGATAAATAAAAATCTTAAGTAATAAATGTAATTAATTGATATCAATGAAAATTTCCCTTTTTAAAATATGGTTTATTTGCAAAATATTTTAATCATTAATTATATCTTTACTTGGAAAGTGAGCTGCCAAAAACCTACCTGCAGCCTGAAGAAGTTTAGCCTATTTTAATTTTGGCCCCTACCTACTGCAGGTCTGATTTAAATGATAATAGGTATAACCCCTTACCTGACACAGGATGACTGAGGAAGGAAGGAAGGAAGAAAAGAAGGAAGGAGGGAAAGAACTTATATTAAAGTACAAGACCAATACTAATTAGTCTACAGTTGTTTAGTTATTGTAATTATTAAATATACTAAATATTAAGTTATTATTAATAATATTAAATAAATATTAAATATTTAAATATCTAAAGCAATTTTACCATATTTCCCCACATATAAGACACATCTTAATTTTGGGGCCTGAAATTTGAAAAAAAAAATGTATTACATAAAGTTATTGAACTCAAGTTTTATTCATCTGCTCATAGCTTTCAGGCATCTTTTGGGCAAGTCTGGTGTGTGTACGCATGCTTAGTCCATTCTGTTTCATGAACCTGAAGCACCAATTGTGTCCTCCTTTGAAATCAGTAACTTCTTTTTCACCAGCAATTCTTCTTGCCTCATACTGAACCATCTTTGTGGACACAGAAATTTCAATTGCCCTTTGTTCTTCAATCCATATCTTCGATTCCCTCTCTAAATCAGGCCATTTTGTTGATTTGCCTCTCATGGCCTTCTTCTGCCCTGGCATTTTCAGTTGGGTTTCTTCTTCCCGTAGCCAGTCTCATATTGTTCTCTCAGTCGGAGGAGGACCAAACTTAAGTTCAGCAGCATGATTTCCATTCATTTTTGCAAACTGGATCACTTTTAACTTGAATTCAGCACTGTATGAAAATCTTTTCTGAGCCATTTCTGAGCAGAATGTCGCAAAACGTAACCTAATATACCGGTAACAAATGCGAAACAACGAGCTCAAAGACAACAAGCACGAAAAAGCGGGAAATGCAAGTAAAAAAAATCTACAACCACTGTATAAGACGCTCCCAGTTTTTAGACCGCAAATTTTTTCAAAAAAGGGTGCATCTCATACATGAGAAATATGGTACATTTCTCCTTACAAATTAAAACATACATAAACTTAGGTCTAATTTAATATTTAACCATCAAATATTCCAACAACTAGTTTCCCATGGCAATGAGATTTTTTTTCAAGGTGTTCCTTTCTAACCCAATAAAATAACCCAATAAACACAAAGAAGAGAACTCGGAAACCCATGGTATCACTTTATTCACATGCAGTCCAACCTACCTTAAGAACCATAAATAAGATGGAAGTTTTGCCCCCTAGTGACAAATTTAGAGCTAGCAGTCCTTCCAATCCAGCAATACAGAAACAACAGAGCTTAGCACCAGTAAGGGGGTGGGCATGGTGTGTGTGTGTGTGTGTGTGTGTGTGATTAAAATATGAAGCTATCAATTAGGCCTCCAGGGTAGGCTCCATTCATGCCCTACCTTTTTCCACCCCACCCCAATACCATTTGATTTAAGTTTTGCTTTCTACTACTTACGTTAGGGACAAAAATAACTAGTTATGACCCTATCTACGGTGTCTTTCATGTCTATCTCTTTCCTTTCTAAATTTGTAAACCACTCAGTCTGAGAGAAACACAATCTGTTTAAATGAATTTCAGTATAAATATTCAGTGCTTATAATAAATTGCTTATTTTAAAAAGAAAGAAAATAAAGGGCTGGGCTTCAGAAAATAACAAGCACCAAGGCAGACTTAGCTAGCCATTCTGTTTTTCTTGGGGAAATCTAGTCTGAGCAAGCAAGTTTGTTGTTAAAGAAAAACATTAGAATATAATAACTAAACAAGTGGTTTGGCATGGGGAGCATTAATTGTGCTAATTGTAGGTTAAGAAGAGGTAGAACTCACACTGTTACATGTTGATTACAAGCTGGAAAGTGCAACCTGTGAATTGGATTCCAGTGTGTTAGTCTAACAGTTTGTTCTGCTTTTTTTCTTCAAAGCTATTTAAAAAAGAAAAAAAAAGTTGTTTAAAAAAAGCATTCTAAAGAAAACAATTAAATTGGTTTGTGACACTAGACTCCTTAGGGACAATTTCAGAGCAATGATTCGAGTAAGCCTATAGGACACAATTTCAAACAGACCATGTACCTACAAAGGTTCTCTTCTTTTTTCCAGGGCTATGTAATATACACGGGGAGGTATGTAGGACAGAGAATGAAAGAAGGAGAAAAATGGACAAATAATCACAATGGTACTTAATAGAGTTATTGTTTGATCGTTCTCCTGCGTTCTTTGAAGAAGCCCATGCTTAAAGTCCAAATTCCATTACCCCATATCCTTTTTTCAACCAAGGTATCAATCACTAGGTCACCAGAAGAAAAAAAAGGAACAAAAAAGTGGCTATAAAATATTCAGATCGTTTATGATAATTTCCTATTACTAGAAGCTGAACCTCAAATGGGCTTTTGCTCATCAGCCAGCTTCTGCGAAGATTTTAAGTCTCTTGGTTGCATCTCCAGTGCCTATTGTTCTAAGGGTTAAAAACTTCACCATCACAATGACAAGCCTTATTACTCAGTCAAAGTAAATGGATCACCATATAACCTTTCAGAAATGTTCTTCCTTAAGCTATTAAAACATTCCATGCCCTTAGATGACAACAATTTCTCTGCCTTTTGAAATTTCTTTTCTATCCTGCCGAGTTCATAGAGATATGCTTGGTTAAAATCAACTTATATAAAACTATGCACTGTAAATTCTGACACTTCTGTTTGAATCTCTTTTCAAACACTTGTCTTTGCTCACCATAATAGATGTCAGTTCTTCTGATGTAGTTCAAGCATGAGCTTCGTATGAAGACTCAGCTATGTCTATTGCATTTCTGAAGCCACTAGTCACTGAAGTTTTGTGCTGTTTGACATCAAAGATAGGCAAGGATCACCTGCTGAGTTCACATGCATGGAGCAAAACATCTTCAAATCACTCGTGCTAGACAAAAGTCCCCCCCCCCCATATTAAGCTTTCACTATCATGCAGACTTAAAGACAAATGCACTCCTTGTTAAAGCTGCAGCATGTTTATTATTAAAGTATGCACTGAAGGCTGGGAATCTAGCTAACTTTTACTAAAGGTAATTCACGGAGTTGATTCAGATTTGGCGTTAACTGCAAAGAATTCAGTTGTAGTGCACGCGCGTGCACACACACACACACACACATGCACACAGACAATCTGTTTCTCATTCAATATGCAGTGGTTTTGCTCAAAGGTAAAAAGCACTTTGAAAGCATGGTATGGGGATGCTTAAACTGAAAGAAAAAAGAAGAAAATGTTCTACTTTTTCAAACTTTAATAGCAGACCTTGAAATCACTTTATAAAACCCAGGGAAAGGCAATGAGAGTTAAAATAAATGTTGTGTATGGGGAAATGTGACCGTGACATTTTCATTCAGGATTCTCTATAATCTAAGCTTGGTGAGAGAACAACCACGTATTTGATGTTATGTGCAGCTGTATGGCTTTTTCAAAAAAAAGTAGCATCCATTTAAAAATTGTGTAGATTTACAAGTGCCACACAGTGGTATTGGTAAACTGCAAACTTTCCCCTCACTCTTTGGAGAGTGCCCTTCACAAATATCACCTCATTTGATTCTCACAACAACTTCAAAAGGTAGGTGCTCTCCATTTTACAGTTGAGGAAATAGAAGCAAATAGAAGTTAAATGTCTTGCCCAGAGCTAGTATGTGTCTATGACCAGAATTGAACTCGTATCTTACGGACTCCATGTTCAGAGCTCAGTCTACTGTATTACATAGCTGCCTCATTGGTATAGGAAGCTCCTAATGAGGAAATTCCCTCTACCAAGGCCAACTGGCACCTACCCTATACCTTATAGTCTTAGAGAATTGTCTGGAGGCACTCAAAATTAAATGATTTGTCCAAGGTAATATGTGTCAGAGGAAAGACTTGTATCTTGCTTTCTTCCTGTCTCTGAAACCAGCTTTCAATGTATTAAATTTTCTACTACTAAAAAAATCAGCCCAAAATAATTTCATCAAGCTATAAGTAAACTTCATCTTAAGACTTCAAAATCGTCTCAGTAATGTAATTCATCTTTTGACATGTCAACTGAGACGAGTCTGCTCCAACTCAGCTCAGCTGCATCTTGACCCCTCCACACTCTTCTCTCTCATCTTCTGCACTTCCTCCTTCCTACACAATCCACACTTGTCTACTGGACTCCCACATTCCCCACCCACCTCCTCCCCCCTGTCAAATAATATTGTATGGGATATGTCTCTAAATGGCAAAATTTACACTGAGTCTAGCACTATCTCAGCCAGCATAATTAAATGGAAAAAATAAAGTGAAAATCTTTTAGGAAGTAAGGCCCAGTTGCAAGTTTATTTTCAGGAAAAAAAGACCCAGGAAAGACACTGTGATATGGCTTTTCATGTACCCAGATCACCTAAAATGGAGGCATCTGTCTTAGATACTCTACTTCATCATTACCCTCCGTCCCTCTGATTGGAAGATGGGACCATCAACTCCAAACCTCTATTTAAGAAGAGAGCTCAGCTCTGGCGTCTCCTCATTTCTCAGCTGGCTACACTACTTTGGAACTTCACCATATGCTAGGAAGCTCATTATTGGTATACTAATAATTATGAATAATAATATCCATCATGTAGTAAATGATTACTGTAAGATCACTTAAGAACCTGTAAGATCTCATTAGCTTTATCACTACCCTCTTCCTCTCTGATTGGAGGGTGGGGCCATGAACTCCAAACTTCCATGTAATTTAAGGAGAGAGTTCCACTTAGACATCTCGTTTCTCATCTGGCTGCATTACTTTGGGATTTCTCTAACTGACTTTTCCACCATCCCCCTGCATTGAGTACCTTCTCCACCTTCCTTTTCAGCCTTATGTGTCTTATCTTTCCTTCGTTAGATTCTAAGTTCATTGAGGGCAGAGACTGTCTTTATTTTTTCATATTTGTATCCCCAGTGCTTAGCATAGTGCCTGGCACACAGTAGGTGCTTAATAAGTTGTCATTGATTATTGATTGATCCATGTGGGAGATGTCATTATGCATTCCTCCACCACATGGGTTAAAGCAGCTTCTTTTCATTGGCTTCACAGCAGGAATTGACTATGTCTTTAAAACTACGTAGATTGTTTTTCTCCTTCTCCAGCTCCCTCTTTCTGGTAGTATCTAGGAGTAAAGACACAGCATGTTCTAAAGGTCATCCAAAGAGCCACCTAGCTAAGTGTGAAAAGGTTTACCATCAGGAGACTGAATACTGGGAGATGCACTTCTTGAGCAGAGCAATCTATGAAACATGGAAGGTTTGTGAAGAAGGCAGCTTCATAATAAAATCATGAACCTTTTAAAGTGTGAAAGTAATCAAGTACAAACTACCTTCATAGTGTTACCTTCCATTCCAAATCATTGGATTTATTGCAAAATGTTCTAATCACCTCATACAATTGCATATAATGTAAACTTCAGGTAACAAAGTTAACAAAAGTATACATACATTTCTGTTTGAGGATTATTTCTGTTTTTGTCTTCAACATCTATGGTATAATTAACAGCCAAACAACAGTGAATGTCCATAGCAAATAAGAACAATCAGCAAATATAGAATTGGTCTTTTCACTATGCTTTTATTGTGGAATATAATCCATTTGACTCATTTTAAGTGAGGTATCCATTCTTCATTAAACTTATTAGACCCCAAGATTGAATTAAACGTATTTGGATTTCACAGTTTACATTTCACATCTGAGACAACTTCAGCCAATTACAATGATACCTGTAATAAAGACAAGGCATTTTAACTTAACAAATGACTCTTTCATAATGGAAATACATACAGAATCCTTCCTCATCAATCTGCTAATTGATCTTCTGGCTTTGGAACTTAAATGGCACTCAGATTTTTTAAGCTATGGCATATACTTAAGGGTTATTTTTCTATATAGTTCACATTTACTCAGGAATGTGATCATATGGAAAAATTTGCTTACAGTGGAAAAACAAACTCAAGAAATGCAAGATGAAAAAATATTGACTTTGTGCATGTGGTGTGACAGAACACATCTGGGAGCCATAGCGGATCATAAGCTAAATACGAATCAACCTTGTAGGACTGCTAAAGAAAGCATGATTCTGCCTTGTATAAACAAGAGTTGAAGGATTACAAAAATATGTTATCACTGTCGTCAACGGTGGTCAGTTCTTTATTAGAGTAGTTTTCCTAGTCTAAAAAATCTAAACTTAAGCAGACCAATGGAGAAGAATGACAACGTGAATGAAGCAAGGAAAATGATTAAAGATTTTGATAATAAGTTTCATGAGAAAAGCTATGCAGTGAGGGGTTGGTCTGGAGAACAGAAAGTCATCTGATGAATGGGAAAGGTAGAGGTACTAAAGAATTTTTGCATTCATACCAAGGAAGGGTTCCCTAAAGTCACTGATCAAATAAGAATTAACTGATAGTAAACAACTTAGAGAAAAAGGACTGAGGTAAGACAGCGGCCAATGTCTCCCCATTCTTATTTTTAATAATTAGGCTTATGAACATTTAGGCACCGGGATAGGGACAAGACCTTTGATTTCATATGGATGGGGAACTTATCTACAAATTAAAGTCTCAGCAAGTGACCTAGAGCCCTGAGAAGTGATGTAACTTGTCCGGAGTCATACAGCCAATATGTGTCAGAGGCAGGACTTGAGACCAGGTGTTCCTGTACATAAAAACAAAATAAAAGTGTTGCAATAGTTGTGGAAATTTATGATGATGAAATAGATTCATATGGATTGAAAATGGGGCCAGTTAAAGTAGAAGAGTCCTAATATTCCTAGCAGCCTTAATTCCACTATATTTTCACTACGCCACTTCAGAGTCTTGTTTGGCTTCTCTTCCATTGTATTTTTTCCTCCTCCTCGCCCTTCCTTTCAATTATTTTTATACTTGTTTCACTCCAAAGACCAAGGTTCCCAGACAACATGTAGACTGTTCTCTGTTGCAGGAAGAAAGTGTTCTGATTCAATCTTTTTCCCTTACCTAAGTGACTCATTAGATATATCCTCCTGGAGATGCTAGGATGTATTTATCAATTAAATTAAATAAACTTTGAGTGCCTACCACATGCAAAGTACTGGAAGATAAAAATAAAAATGAAACAAGGTCCCTGCACTCAAGGTGCTTACAATCTTTTGCCTCATTTCTTACCTAGTCTTGAATCACTGAATGGGTGTTGCCTCAGATAAACTCAGACCTGGGAAAGAGCTTAGTTTCAAAAGGCCAAGGTCTCCCACTGCATCCAGAGTCATCTCCAAGCATTCTGACCTATGCCTTCCCACTGAACTTAGATGACTCTGGAGGAGAGAGTGAGGCTGATGACTTGGCACACCCCTGCCGCACTTAAATCTAATTCACTTGCAAGTCGAGACATTACCTTCCTGATATCATTGGTCCTCTTCAAGAATGAAGGAGCTTACAATATAAAAGAGGGCAATATAAATGCAAATACAAAAAAGGCAACAAGTAGGTGCTAAGAGTGGGTTTAGAAAAGAGAGTTCACTTCTTGCTGAGGGCAATGGATAGAGGGAAACCTTATTAAGGAGGTGACATTTATGCTGGTCCTGGGCAGATCTGAGGGATAAGAATGATGGCTTCTTGAGACCTCTTCTTGAGGCCCAATGGTCTTCTTATCCTGTTTTTTCCATTTGCTTAACTTCTTCATTGTAGTCCAATGATATGTTTTAATTGGTTATCAGAGATGCATTTTTAAGAACAGAATTCATTTTTCTTAACCAAGGCATATGATGGCAAAATGTTCAACTCTTGGCTAAGAATGGAGTCTATCGCATAAGAACCAGAAAGAGGATCTGTCTGATAAAAAGAATAGCTCAAATTTACATAACATTTTGTTTTCTGAAGTGTTTTCCTTACAATAACCCTCTAGGGTAAACAGTGAATTGTTAATCCACATTTTTCAGATAAGGAAACTGAAGTTAGAATGAACTATCTATTGTCCCAGATCTAGTAAATGTCAGATTTGAACTACATCTTCTGATTCCAGATTAAAGCCTCTTTCCATTTTACTACCTACTTTTTGATAAAGAATGTTTTAAATTGAAAATCTGTATGAAGTTTGGAGAAAATTGCCAAATAAAACCATAAGTCCAGGTCCTATGGAGGACCATAGATGTAGAAAGAGAATGCAGGAAGGGATGTAGAAAGAAGAAGAATATTGAAGGAGTTGCCCAGTGATCCATGGGATAGAATAACTGTGAAAAGGTTTATGAGCAATACATAGGGCATATGATTATATACAAATGGATATGTTGGGGGGAGGGGGATTTGGAGAGAAAGACCAGATCTTAGATTTCATCCAAGTAAAGAATTTAGGAAACTACTGGTGAGGAAATCCCCTTCACTGATACAGATCTGAAACTGTTGTAGAACTCATGGTCTTAAATTGTCACCCGGGAGGTTAAGTAACTTGCCCAGGGTCACACAGCCAATATGTGAGAGGTGGTACTTAGACCTAGGTCTCACTCCCAGGTCGGCTTTATGTTCACTAAGCCATAACTACCTCTCAGTTCATAGATAATGGATAACAAACCAAGTGAACTTAACACAAAAAAGTTTTACATGACTCTACACATGATAACAGATAATATTTATATAGCACTTTAAGTTTTTCAAAATGTTTTACAAATATTATTTCCTTTTTTTCTCACAACAACCATGGGAGGTAGGTGCTATTATTCTCCTTCCTCCATTTTATGGATGAGGAAATTGAGATTAAGAGAACTTAAATGACTTTCTCAGGGTCACATAATTAATGTCTGAGGTGGGATCTGAACTCGGATCTTCCTGATTCCAGGTCCATATTGAGCACTCTACCCACTGAACTACTCTAGTATTACAGTTATTTGGTATTATGGGACTTATGATGGACATAAAGTATACTCTTTTAAAAAAAACCCACAAACAAAACAAAACTCTTGTCTCACATAGGGAGTAGCAAAGTAGCATTCTGTCCCAAGAAAATATGCACCTGCATGGAAATCCATAAACATGTATCTCGTTGTTTGTCCTTCATCTTCTAAGAGGACCAGTGACATCATAGGGTGATATCTTGACTTGAGTGTGAACTGGATTTAAGTGAGGTAGAGTTGCCCAAAATCGTTGGCCTTGCTCTGTCTTCCAGAGTCATTGAAGTCCAGTGGCAAGACAAAAGTCAGGCACACTGGTAATGACCCAGGATGCAGTAGATGACCTTGGCATCTTTGATGCCTGACCAAGCTTCAGCCGCCTTCATGGCTGTAGGAACAAATTGGTCACATCAGCTCATTCTGCTGGGGGAATTCTTCACATGTTTGGGGTAGGCGTCACTCAAACTCACCAGTGGGTTTGAGGCCTGTTTTGCTTACCCTCCACATGGTTTAACAGCCCTTCTGCTAAGACAGTTTTACTGTGTGGCTGCTGCACATGCTACAGATTCTTGGAGCCACAAGTGGGAGTTGGGTGCCAGGTGAGTGAGCAGCCTTCACATCAGAGGATAATCTTCCCTGAATACTCCATATACCTGAAACATGCAGATAGAAACCCACTGAAGTATATTTGAGTAAGGATAAAAGGAGAGAAAAACAGAAATGATACTGATGTGAAGTCCACTACTGATTGCCTAGCTCTACTGATGTAGATGAAAGTTCCCTGATGCATATGTATGTGTATACACACACACACACACACACACACACATATAGACATGCATATATATGCATGTGTATCTATCTGTGTGTGCACGTGTGTGTGCATGTGTGTGCACATGTGCATGTGTGTGTGTGTGTATGCATGTATGTATAATCAGCTAGGTGGCACAGTGGATACAGTGATGGTCCTGGAATCAGTAAGACTCATCTTCCTGGAGTTTGCATCTGGCCTCAGACATTTGCCAGCTATGTCACTTTGGGCAAGTCACTTAACTTTGTTTGCCTCAGTTTCCTCATCTGTAAAACAAGCTGGAGAAGGAAAGGACAAATTACTCTAGTATCTTTGCCAAGAAAACCCAAATGGAGACATGAAGGGTCAGACACAACTGAAAACAACTGAACAACAACAAATTATATGTATATGTGTATATGCATATACACATATACATACATATATACACACATATATGTATACATACATATATATACACACATATTTTATATAAATACATATCTAATTCATCATAGTCTCATTCTATAAAAGCTGAGCATCTGAAAAATTTATTATTTGCCTTTCTATGTCATTTAACAAAAGTTAGGAAAAATGAGATAAACTGTCTGCAGCCCTATAAATTCCATAGGCATTAATGAAAGCCAAAGTAACTTGGAGAGTGTTTCAGCTGGCCAGAGTGTGAGCAAAGCCACCACTTGATTGCATGAATTCTAAAGAAGATGCTGATAGCCCATGAGAGTTTGCTAGATGAAGGAAGCTTAGACAATTTGGACGGGTGAGACTAGAATACAACTAAGCATGTACCTCTCATGTGCCTAGGCAGTCTTTAAGTGCAATAAATTGATCCTCTGCATGGGTCTACCTTGTCCTTGTCTGACTTCTGGTATTAAACTCTCACTTACCTCTCCCAAGTCACTTTTTCAGATGAAGGTTTTTACCTTGCTTCTGTCTCTCAATTTGAGCTCTTTATTATGTCCACCATGTTGTTGGTATTGGCATATGGTGCAATCTTTCTATCTTCCATCTGCACTAGAGTTCCCACTTTCCCTTTCTCTTCCTGTTCACAGAACAGAGATTTCAAACCTTACCATGGACTCTGTCTGCTCAGCCCCAGCTCTCACCTGAGCCAATCATAGAGTCTAATATAGGTAGGAACGCTTGGAACTAATCATGACTTAATTTTTTAGATTTCATTTTTATTCTGAATCTATTAAATATAAAATGAAGCATTTCTGTAAACATAGAAAAGGAAAATTATAAAATATAGCTTATTTTTTAAAATATATGATAAATTCAACTTATAACTTTTCAAAGCTGTCCTGCTTTCTGTATTTCCTTCTATTCTTATGTTGTCTTCTATGCATTAAAAAAATTCTTCAGTGAACTTATCTTTTTCTTTCTTTTTCCCCTTTTGATAATCATACCTCTCAGGCAACCTTTTTCCCACTTCACCAATTACATAATTGGACAAAAGAAAAGTAAAACCCTTATAACAAATATGCATAGTCAAGAAAAATAAATGCCTATATTGGCCACTTCTGAATATATATGCCTTTACTCTGCATTTTGAATTTATCACTTCTCTAATCAGGAGGGATATAGCATGCTTCATTTTAGTTTACTGAAAATATTATTGGTCCTTGCATTGATCAGAGTTCTTAAGTCTTTCATAGTTTTTGTTTTTCAAATGTAGTTCTTCTCACTTTGCCCTGTATCGGTTCATACGTTTTCTCAGGTTTCTCTAAAACTGTCACTTTCATCATGTCTTATGACGCAATGATATCCCGCTATATCCCTATATAATCATTTATTCATACGTTTATACGCCCAAGTGATTGACATCCCCTTACTTTCTAATCTTTGATATAAAAGAAAGAGCTACTCTAATTATTTTTGTAATGTGTGTACTTTCTTTCTTTTATCTGTCTGGAGTACAGACTAAATGGTCCTATCACTGCCTGAAAGAGTATATGATTTAATGGCACTTGGGGCATAGTTCCAAATTATTCTCCAGAACATCTGCATCAATTCATAGTTTCACCAACATACAGTCATGCACCTATTTTCCCATAGTCCTTCTAACATTTTCATTTTTTGTCATCTTTGCCAGTCCAATGGGTGTGAAATGGAACCTCAAGAGTTGCTCTAATTTTTATTTCTCATGATTAATGAGTTGGAGTCTTCTTCAAATACTTATTGATAGCTTAGAATTCTTTCTTGGAAAGCTAACTGTTCACATCCTTTGGCCGTTTAGCTTAATTCTTAACAGTGAGGAAAGATTTACTGATAGCGTATTGCTGATTATTTTGATTACTGGTAATTTTGAAAAATTTTCAAAAGTAGCATTGCCATTTTGGAACTCAAAATAGCCAACAAAGGAAATATTGAACATTTGTGTAGCCTAGGCTTTCCAAACTAGAAAGGATAAAACATGGTTAAGAGATGATTGAAATTAAACATAGAAAAGGACACAGTCAAAGAGTACACAGTTAAGGAACACCTAGCTGCTAAAAATGAGTTCAATAAAAGCTACTTGCAAGTTTACTAAAGGTACAGCAGTAACTAAGGTGGAATTATTAGTGCTTTGTCCCAGGTATTGAATTTAAAGGGTAGTAAGAATATTCTCAGGCATCTAAGTGGCACAGGGGATAGGGTGAAGGGCCTGGAGTCAGTTAGACTCCTCTTCATGAGTTCAAATCTGGCCTCAGATACTTACCAGCTGTGGGATCCTGGGAAAGCCATTTAACCATTTAACCCTGTTTGCCTCAGTTTCCTCATCTGTAAAATAAGCTGAAGAAGGAAATGCCAACTACTCCAGTACCTTTGCCAAGAAAACCGCAAATGGGGTCATGAAGAGTAGGACCTGACTGAAAAATAAGTGAACCAACAACTAACAGTACATCGACAGCTAGAAACAACAGAGCTGTTAACTTACAAGCAATAAGTAACAATCCCTTAAAATAGAAAGCTATCCATTGGTAAGCACCTCACCTGTTCACCACAGTGGCTTCCTCAGAAGTGACCTAGAGAGTCTGGTTTCTCTATCCTCCAACTCCCTCTACCCCCAAGTGGGTGGTACTATCCCCAGGTGTAAAAATGTCTTTCTTCCATGACTTCAAGCCTCTAAGGCCAAAAAGATTTCTCGAACTCAACTCCCATTACTTCCATTTCTATTCTATTTCGGCTGTTCTCTAGCATGAATGCAAACACACAGGCCTCTTTACTGTTCTGCAAATGTGACCGTCCTCCTCCTGACCCTATGCCTTTCTATTGGCTGTCCCCTCAGCCCTTGAATGCTCTCTTTGCTTACCTCCACCTTGTACGCCTTCTCCAAGATGCAATTCAAATGCCACCTTTTGCAGGAAGGTTTTTTTCCTGGCCTCCCACCTGCCAGTGTCTTCTGCTCTGAGATTACGACCCATCTACTTCTGAATGTGTATTGTATATGCCTACTTATTTACATATCTCTGCCATTAGAATATGAGCTCCTTTAGAAGAGGGACTGTGGTTTTTACCTTGCTTTGTAACCCATGTTTGACACTTGTTCAGTTGATTCAGTCATATATGACTCTTCATAACCCCATAGGTGGTTTTCTTGGCAAAGATACTGGAGTGGTTTGCCTTTTCCTTTTCCAGCTCATTTTACAGATGAGGAAACAGAGGCAGACAAAGTTAAGTAACTCACCCAGTCATACAAGTAGTGAATGTCTGATGCAGATAACACTTTCTCAAGGGATGCACAATCCAGGAAAACCAACCAAGAATGTCAGACACCATTTAGACTCACTAATCTCCAATGCAAAAAATCTCACTTGGTCTTTTTGCTTCCCTTGCTATAAAAACTGGAATCACGTTCTACCTTTTGATAGACACCACCCCAGAAATTCTAAGGCTCTCCGAGTTCATCTATTGCCTACAAGTAACCCCCCAATATAAGAGAAATTGTTTGCCTCATTAAACAAAGAATCAACAATTGCTTCCTTCCTACTCCCACAGCTCAAGTGCCGTGGCTCCCTAATCATGGTTAGCTTTGATTCAACTCAGTATTGTGCTAGATAATGGGGACACAAAGAGAAAAACAAAATAATCCCTACACTTGGGGAACATCTATGCTGTTGGGAGGCTATAACACTTATATTGTTAAATAAGTACCAATATACATATATATATGTAACATATATATATAGTTATCAAATTAATTTCAAATAGCACAAAGTACAGCACCTTAACATGACCCAGTCTTCAAGATTTTAAACTCTGAAATTCTTTTCTGACCATTAGGATTTGTTATCCTACCTCTCTCACTCCCTTGCTCTTCCCAAATTATTATCTGCTCTCGGTGTATCTTTTTTAAACCAAATTTATCTCTCCTGTTCTGGACCCAGTTCCCTTCCTAGCCAATCTTGATCCAAAAGTCAGCTATTTCAATACGTGAACTCTCCTCCACATTTGAATCCTATGCCCTCCTTCACCTTCTACTACTCCTGCCCTGCTAACTTCTACCCCTGTATACCTATAGCCAGCCAGAAATCATGAAGCCGTACTGAGTAAATCTATTATAAACTGATTTACTCTAACTTCTTTTTTTTGTTGTTTTTTTCTTACCTTAAAAATTTCATTATATTTCACTAAACCATTTGTTCATGTTCTTGAAGAAATTTAAGTTCCAAGTTAAACTATTTTCAAATACAAGGGGTCCCCAAAGGCTTAGTATATTAGGCAGTAGCTTAAAACTACACTGACTATTGGGGCAGCTAGGTGGCACAGTGAGTAGAGCACCGGCCCTGGAGTCAAGAGGACCTGAGTTCAAATTCGGCCTCAGACGCTTGACACACTTACTAGCTGTGTGACCATGGGCAAGTCATTTAACCCCAATTGCCCTGCCTTCCCGCTGCAAAAAAAAAAAAAACCTACACTGACTTTTGAGATACTGTGTATTAAAGACTGCCATTTTTATCCATAAATTTTTACACATTTGATAAATACTTTCTTTTTTAACTAAAGAAAATAACAATCCTTTACTTTTAAATATATTCAACCTAATGTCACCTATTTTCAAAGAGAAAGAATACATTTTTGAATGAATTATCAAGTATACCATTTAGTTGGCAAATTTTGGGGATATTCATGCAGTCAATTCAATGAAACATTTATTAAACACCTACTGTTTCCAGGGCATTTTGTTTGGTGCTAGGAGAGAGAAAAAACCTAGAAAAGACAAATTCTTTTCTTATGAAGCATAAAGTTAATACAATCAATCTAATTGAAATGATATATCTTTTGAAAACCTTTCATTGAATTTTTTCTTTTTTTAATTAGATTTTTTATTTTTAGTTTACAACACTTAGTTCTACATGTTCTTGAGTGTCAAGCTTCCTTCCCTTCCCTTCTCTGCTCCTTCCCCCACAAGAGGGCATGCAGTATGATACAGATTCTATGTAAACCTTTGCATTAAACTTATTTACATAATAGTCAAATTTCAAAGAAGAATTATGACCAATGGAATGAATCATGAGAGAGAAGAAACAAAACCAAAAAAGAAGAGAAAAAAAAGAGAGAAAATAGTTTGCCTCAATCTGCATTCAGACTCCACAGTTCTTTCTCTGGATGTAGCTTGCTTTTTCCATCATGAGTCCTTTGGAGCTGTCTTTGAGCCTTGTATTGCTGAGGAGAGCCAAGTCTATCAAAGTTAGTCATCACAGAATCAATATGTCTGTGGTTGTGTACTCTAACTTCTATTGAGCCTTCACTGGCACACAGTAAATCTTTTCTGAATCTTATTGACTCCCAATCACACTCCCACGAAATGAAACTTTCAAAACTTCTATTCTCTCTTCAAGATCCCAAAGCCTCCTTCCTCTATCAGTACACCATCTCACTGTCTATTTTAACAAGAAACTCTGGACCATCAACAAAATATTCTTCACATTTCCCTTTTAATATTCCTTTAAAATGTTCAATGTATTCTTCCATTCTGCCCTATTTCCTTTAGTAGAAGAGGAAAAGATGGTTATTCTTCTTGCCAAGATCTATACCCTAGATCCTATTTTCTACTGTTACCCCAAAATAATGCATCGATTAATCTCATACATATTTACTCTAAGTACTATATGTTTCACTTAATCCTACACACTTGCTCAGATCTCTTCTATTCAAAAAACAAAAATCTTCCCTTTGCTATGCTATCCTATGAAATGATTTTCTCCAACATCATTAATGAACTCTATGAAAAAATATAGTGACTTTTATTTAGTCTACATCTTCCTATATCTCTACCCTTTTTGACACATTCTGGAATTGTGGTTTTTCTGTAACTGCACTGTCATGGCAGTCCTGACTCTCTGACCACCTTCTCTTGGTTTTTTCAGTAGCACCTTATATTACTGCCACTCCATCAGTAGTAGATCCACTCCATGGGTCTTCTATACATGGGTCTTCTTACCTTGTCTCCCTTTCCCTTCCTTTCCTTCTTTCCCTTTCCTTCCCCTTTTTTCCTTTTCCCCTTCCCTTCTTTTTTTCCTTTATTCTTCCCTTTTCCCTTTCCCCTTCTCCTTTCCTTTTCTTTTTCCTCTTCCCTTCCCCTTTGCCCTTCCCCTTTTCCTTTTCCCCTTCCCTTTCCTTCCCCTTTTGTCTTACACTTTTCCTTTTCCCTTCCCCCCTCCCTTTTCCCTTTCCTCTTTCCTCTTCCCTTCCCTTTTTCACTTTTCCTTTCCCTTTCTTTCCCCTTTTTTCTTTCTCTTTTCCCTTTCCCTTTCCCTTTTCTTTTCCCCCTTCCCTTCCCCCTTTTTCTTTTCCCCCTTTCCTTTCCCTTCCGCCTCCCCTTTTCCTACTCCCATCTTTCTCCTTCTCCCTCCTTTTCCCTTTCTAATTAACCTTCCCTTTCCCCTTTCCTCTTCTTTCTTCCTCCTCTTCTCTTCTCTTCCTTTCCCACACTCTTTCTCTAGGTGTTCTTATTAGACTACATAGCTTCAATGATGACCTCTACAAACTTTCTCCTAAACGTTTACCCCCAACCTCTCCCCTGAGGTCATTGTTGCCAGATTCCCCGGTCTGGATGTCCTGAGAACTTTGATCTTGACATGCCCTAAAGTTAGCTCTTCATCTTCATTACCAAACCTGTCATTCCTCCCCAACTTCCTTATTTCCCTTAATGATGACACTTTTCCTCAGTTAACTAGATTGAAAATCTCTGACTCATGTTCAGTCCTTTCTGCTTTCTCATTAGCCACATTTAATCAATTGCCAAATTATGTTCTATCCCTTCAATATCTTTTATTTATATAACCATCTCATCCTTTCCACTATCACTTTAATTACACTAGTTCAAGTCTTCATCACCTTTGACCTGTACTATATTACAATAGTAATAATTACAATAGTAATAAGGCTCCAAATTGTTATTTATCTTCTTTCTAATTGTTTTACTGATGTATTTTGTTTTAAATCACCTCCATTTCTAAATATATTTCTTCCTCTTCTCTACCCAGTGAATCATTTTGGGTAGCAAATAATTTTAAAAGGAAAGAGAAGGGAAAAAGCAATTTAGCAAAATGAATTTACACATCAACAGAGGCTGACCACATATGCAATATTCCATATCCCTGATCTCTCAGTTCTGCAACAGAGAAAAGGAAGTTCATTTTTCAACTCTTTTTAGTAACAAAGTTCTTAGTCACTATGATTTAATTTTTTTTTCTATTTTTGTTCTTTCCATTTAACTGTTCAATAGGGAATAAAACAATAAATAAAATCATGTTATTAACAGTATTATTTTAAAAGTGGGGCAGCATTGCTGTATTTACTAAAGCTATTATTTTCCTTGCTCTTTCTTCATTCTGAACTGGTTCATATAACTCTTTGCATGCTTTTCTGACTTCCTCATTTTCATTATTACACTCAACACAGTAATATTTTGTCAAGAATAAAAATTCATTTAGCTATTTCCTAATTGATGGACATCTATTATGTTCTAATTCTTTCCTACCATATATTATCGACCTCCTCATGATACATACCTAGCTATAGGATGTCCAGGGGATGGGGGTGTCAAAGCATAAAGACATTTTTGGTCACTTTTCAAAAAGCCTAATTCCAGATTACATTTCAATCAGATGGATGAGCTATTTGACACTTCCATCAACAGCATATGTGTCCTTGTCTTTCTGTAGTCCCTCCAATTATTTCCATCTTGGCCAAGATCCTATGTATGAGGAGAAGACCTAAAGCTGATTCAGGTCATAGATTTCTAGCTAAAAGTGACACGGGGAGCCATCTAGTTCAATTTCCTCCTTTTACAGAAGAGGAACTGAAAAGTGACACACCAGAAGTTGTACAGATGATAAACAGCAGTCTTAAAATTCAAACCCAGGCTCTGACTCCCAGTCTAGCCCCCTTTGCACTCCATCGAATTCTTAATTCTCATTTCTCTTATTATTAATGATTTGGAACAATCATTTATATAGCTATTAATTTAAAAAAAATCTTTTGGAGACACCTGGCAGAGTAACGAATAAAACGCAAGGCATGGAGTTATAAAGACCTGAGTCCAAACCCAGCCTCGGACTTCTCTGCCTTCTCCATCATGCCCCCACCCTTTCAGATTTGTATGTTGCTTTCCCCCGTTAAATTGTAAAGTCCTGTTTTTCTTTTTTGATTTGTATCCCCAGTGCTTAGGAGACTGCCTGGCATATAGTAGGCATGTAGTAAGTGTTTATTGACAATTGAGATAAGTAAACAATGACAACAAAGTAATTTCAGAAGGGGAAGGTGGGAAAGGGGAAGAAACAGACATTTATCAAGACCCTGCAGTATGCCAGGCACTTTCTCTCCCAGGATCCTGTCTAGAACCAGGGATTCAATTACAAGTCCAGAACCAGGGTCAAATCTGACCAGGAGCTAAGTCATACTCCATCTGTCCAGCCTACATTTCCATAGTCAACTTTCTGTAGTTTAGGGGGAAATACAATTGACTGATGCTTCCCCTGACACAAATGCATTCCATTATCACAGGGTCTTGGAGGATGGGGACCCAAGTCATACGATACTTTCTCCTTCCTGACTCTCACTTCAATCAGAGCTGCAGTCTGCCAAAATGAACAAGATCCAACCCCCACACTTCCTTTGCTACCACTCCCTGCTCTCAGTTTCATTCAGCTCAGTCCTACACATTCTCAGGATAGAAGGAAATCATTTTCTCTCTAAAATTCTCATCCCCTTTTTTCTGGATTTCTCCTTCTATTACTCTTTCTGTATTTTAGTGCTCTCAGAAACATGACTTCCTTGGTAAGATATTAGATATCTGTAGCCTCTCTAGTAGTTTCTACTCCTTCTTTCATTGCCCAATCCCTACCTCCTATGACCATTGAGGTAGCAGAAGGATTAGGCATAGTGCTAGTCCTTCAAGGCTACTTCCTAAGACTCCTAATATCATCTATTAGTAATGTTTCCTTTGAGGTTCATTTCTCCCATCTACATCCCCCAGTTTATATCTTTGTTATTACTGGCCTCCAAATCATTCTCCATACCTTCCAGCAACTTCAGTAACTAGTTCACAGTCTTCCTCTCCATCCTAAACCTGCTCTCCTACTTAGTGATGTCTATATATACATATTGATGTTGCGTAGAACACCCTAGCCTCCCCATTCACCAACCTCTGCAACATCCATGGTTAGAATTTTTTTAATTATTTGTGAAAACAAAATAAAACAGAGAAATCAATTAATAAGCATTTATTTTTCTCCCTTTCATGCCTCCATCCCTCCCATTAAATGAAAAAAAAAAACAAAAGTGGAGAGTCAAGCCACTAGAATATGAAAGCACTAAAATACGGAAAGAATAATAGAAGAAGAAATCCAGGAAAGGGTGGATGAGAATTTTAGAGAGAAAAGGATCTCCTCCTACCCTAAGAATGTATAGGACTGAGCTGAATTCCCATATTGGGAATTTGGATGTCCAAAAATGTACATCTCATTCCGCATCTTGAATAAGGATGGTCATGCCTTAGTTCTCATTATTACCTATCCCTGCTACCTCCACTATCCTAAACTGAATCCTAGGATAATAATTAGAAGTGACATACATAATTTGAAAAACATTTGGTAAACTTTACAAAAAATTTTAGATTATCTTATTTGAGTTTAAGAATTCTATGAAGGAAATATTAATATTTCCATTTGCAGATGAAGTAATTGAGGCTTTAAAAGGTTATATTTTAGCCATGATCATACAGCTAACAAATATAAGAGACAGGGTTTGAACTCAGATCTTTCTTCTTACATCCAGGACTCTATCCACCATACCCTAGCGTGATCCTTGGCAAGTCACTAATCCTATTTGTCTCAGTTTCCTCATCTATAAAATGAACTGGAGAAGACAATGACAAGCCACTCCAGTATCTTTGACAAGAAAACCCCAAATGGGGTCATGGAGAGTTGTTCACAAACAACTTAACAACAACAACAACAGAACTAGATAATCAACTAGACCCCAGAATTGATGGCTATCTCTATGTTACTTGGAAGGCACTGTATCAGACTTTCACAGGGCTTTGACTTTGGCCCTATTCTGTTCAATATTTTGTATTAGTGACTTGGATAAAAAAAATAGATGATAAACTTATCTAATTTCTTTATGAATTCTAACTGATCATAATTTACCACATGTGGACTATCAGACTATAAATGAATCATTATTCTTTTTATCTTGTACTTTATCCTTCTATTGATGCACTAAGATCACAGTACCAGTTTTTGGAGTCACATTACTCTGCTAAATCATATTAAACTTATAGTCAATTATAATCATAGAATAACTGTATTTGAAGTGACCCCCAAGGTCATTTAGTCCAGTTTGTGCCTGGAAGGGAATCCCCTGTACAACATCCTTAACAAGTGGTCATCTTGCCTCTTCCAGAAGACTTTCATTGATGTAAAACTTACCACTTCCTAAGGCAATTCATTGATTTTTTTTAAATGTAGCTCCAATTTATTCTCCAATTTTATCCTGCTTATATCTTCTATGCCTTAGTCCTACTTATGAACACTAAGATCAAGATAATTAAGTCTAATTCCTCTTCCATACCATAACCCATCAAGTATTTCAAGACAGTGAACATCACCTCTGTTTTACAAACTAATATTTTGCCACATCATGCATTTGTTAGATTGATTTTTAAGCATATCTCTGGAATTTATATTTAGTACTATTACATATCATCTTCCTCACTAAAGTCGTGTTTTGATCCTGCATCATGTCCTAGAGATGACACTGGCTTCTTAAAAGTTAAGGCAGCAGAGCACAAACTTTAAAAAAGAAGGTTGAAAAAGTTTTAAGTACAGACCAGGTCTCAGTATTCTGTCTATAATCTGAGAACCAATGTATTCAGGAAGATTTATTATCAGAAGGTCAGTCAGAAAGCAATGAAATTAGGGGGCCATGACTATGTAAACCCACTTACAAAGATGTAGGTGGGTCATTGTGGACTATATCAGCAGGTTTACTCCTCACTCTAAAGAAATCAAGGGTCTTTCAAAATACTGAAGTAAATGTCACGTTATTTTGGTCTGCACATTAATCTAGCTGGTTGAGAACTCCTTGGGTCTTGATTTTTTTCATTAGATCTGTTGTCCCTACTGCCTTCATTTTTCCCCTTAAATTTGATGTTTATCTTCCACATATCCACAGAATCATAAGATTTTAGAATCTTTTAAATAAGGAGTTCTTACAATTTTTTGTAGCATGAACTCCTTGGCAGTTTGGTGAAGCCTAGAAACTCCTGCTCAGAATAGTGGTTTTAAATTTTAAAAAAAAGGGTGAAAAACAGGATTATAATAAAGGACCCAATTATATTGAAATATAGTTATCCATGAAACATGTGCCCAAAGATAAATAAGACTCTCCTTATTGGTGGAGACCGATTACTCAAACCCCTCAACCTAGCCTGCAGCATTGAATAGTCAATCTTCAACAATAGTCTTATGCAAATGGACTTTGAACCATAGGTTATTCAAAAAAACATTTAATCTTTTCTAAGTTCATATACTCCATGTTAAGCACCCCATATTAGATGGAAGGTAGCTCAGGTCCAAGCAGTTGGATAATTGCCTCTATGACAGCCTCAACGAGTGCCAGCTCAGCCTTGGCAATCTTCTTTCCCCGCTTCAGCGAGTAGGGTGGTAGCCCACCATGCAGTCACAATAGAGAACTAACGGGAGCAGTAAAGGACAAAGTGTACCCGCCACAGCGAAACCTAGTGCTGCTGGCTCTGTTGGAGGAAGTGTGATGTGGCTGGCGCATGTAGGCGCTGTGTTAAGCCACCTGCCCACCTAAGTAGACCCGCAGTAGCTGTCCTAGCGCTTTGAAATGCTAAAGAAAAGGGGAGGAGTCGGTCGCTTTTCTTTCCACTCATAGCCTGGTGATGACTGCTCTGTGCTGGGAGATCTCTGTGCTGGAGGATCTCTGTGCAGGGAATTCCAGAACTCCATTAAATTGACGAAGGCCAAAGAAGTAAAGTGATTCAGACTGCCGGCAAAAGATTGTCCAAGGAAAACTATCTTGTCTCTCTTCGCCCCCAGTACTGACTTACTCAGCTCTGGGAAATCGCTATCCAGTTAACTCCCGTATCCAACCTTCCCCGCTCCTACCCGCTATCTTCCTACCCCGCACTGTTTCCCAAGTCTCATCAGCCTCCCCTACTTTCAGCCTTCTCTTTCCGCTCCCCCAAGGGCTTTACTGAGAATTGGAGTCAGAGAGAGAGAGAAAGAGAGAGAGAGAGAGAGAGAGAGAGAGAGAGAGAGAGAGAGAGAGAGAGACAGACAGAGAGAGAGAACTTTACTGGAACACATTTAGAAGTGCAGCCCAGTCACCAACTAGTGATCTCAAGACCATGTTGCAAAGGCCGCCTCTTTGGGGATATGGCAAGGACAATGGACCAGATACCTGGCATAAGCTTTTTCCTATTGCCAATGGAAGGCCGCAGTCCCCTATTGATATTCAGCTCTGGAATACCAAGTTTGACAGTTCTCTGAAGCCTCTGAATTTTAACTACGATCCCTCAACAACTCGAGGGATTGCCAACAAAGGTTATTGTTTCAATGTAGAGTTCGATGATTCTCCTGACAAATCGGTGCTAAGCAGGAGACCTCTAACTGAGAAACACAGGTTGGCTCACTTCAGTTTTCACTGGGGTTCCCGGGATGATCAAGGCTCTGAACACAGTGCTGATGAACTGAAATATGCAGCTGAGCTCCACGTGGTCTACTGGAATACAAACTCCAAGGCATTCTGCGATGCAATGCACCATCCTGATGGACTAGCTGTAGTGGGTGTTTTCTTGATGGTGGGAAGTGCTCAACCTGAGCTACAGAAAAGTCATCGATGCATTAGATTCCACTGAAAAAAAAAAAAGAGATGTGTATGCTGCCTTTACAAACTTCAATCCAGCTGGTCTTCTTCCTGACAACCACAACTTTTGGACTTACGCAGGCTCACTGACCATTCCTCCTCTTTCAGAATGTGTAATTTGGATAGTCTTACAGGAGCCTGTCAATATCAGCAAAGAACACCTTTCTAAATTTCGAGGTCTTTACTCCACTACTAAGGGAGAACACCATATGATGGAAAACTGGTGCCCATGTCAGCCTCTGGAGGGCAGGCAGATTAGAAGGTTCTTAAAATAAGATTACCACCACTAGAAATACTGATTCCTCCCAAAAATGAACTGTCTGTATAAACACAAATCAATCCTTAATTATCAATCTATGCTTTGGCAGCATTCTCCTTTGGTCTTCTAGTCCCTTTGTCTTTTGTTCTAGATCTTTCTATTCATGAAATGTGAAAGGTTGACTTATGGCCCAATGGAAAGCACACTGCACCTGGAATCAGGTGACCTTGGTTTAAATCCAGCTCTGACCTTGGGCAAATTGCTTAAGTTCTCTGGGACTCAGCTCCCCATCTGGAAAATGAGAGAGCTAGAACAAATAGCTTCTGAGATCCATTCCAGATCTAAATCTTGGAGCCTAGATCCATTTTAAAGTGTTGCTAATGAGAGAAACAAACCAATCCACAAATGCTCAAGGATGTTTATCAAGAAAGGTATAATCTGTGCTTTAGTGTGATAGAAGTTCTTTTTTTAAAATGAAAATAAATGTGAATTACAAAATTTTTCCTCCATAGGTGTTAGGGGGCAGGCATCACTACCTAGAAGAGTTAACTTAAAGCTATATGTATGTGTACTTTTATAAACATGTATACACACGTACATACACATGTGTATGTGCATATGTACATATGTTGAATGTAATATATACATATATTGCATGTAATATAACTTATAATGCACACTATGCATAATACAAATATAAATATATATATATAATATAATATATATAAAATAAGTAAAAAATTAGAGGAAGCTAAGTGGCACAGAATACTGTACCTTAAGTCAGGAAGTGATCTGAGTTCAAATCCTGCCTCAGATACTATTAGATGTAAGACCCTAGGCAAGTCATTACCTGCCTCAGTTTCCTCTATTGTAAAATTGGGATAATAATAGCACCTACCTTCCAGGGTTGTTGTGAGGATCAAATGAGGTAATATTTATGAAGTTCTTAGCATAGTACCTGGCATAGGTAGGTGCTTAATAAATACTTGTGTTTTTTCCCCAATAGCTAATATTTATAAGTGCTTAAAGGTTTGCAAAGCACTACACAAAAAATCCCTCAAATAAGTGATTAAAATGTGTCAATATATCATATAACATATAAGATAAAATATAATATATGTTATAGTATTACCAGTATTATGTATAATATAGAGAGTGTTATGTGTAATATATAACATGTAAAATAATAAAGTAGGTTCATTTTATTATATCTTTCTCCAATTAATAGTTTTTAATTTATGCCTTTTTTAAACCTCAGGATCATTTGTTAATATATCTCCGCATTAAATTCTCCCTTTTAACACAGAAATTTAAGCAAAACTCAAACAACAAAGCAAATGGATTTGACAATGTATCCTACATGCCTAGTTCCCCACCTCTCAAATGAGATGATATTTTTAAAGAAGGTACATTTTAAGAAACTGAAATGTTAATTTTGTAAAAATAAAAATGCATAAATGTATACGTTTGAAGTTGTATTAAATTAAAAAGGAATTATGTTTGTGTGAATTTTAAAAGTATAAATTTTAAATTGATATTGTATATAAAATATAATTATAATAGAGTATTTTAAACTTTGATTATGTAAATCTTAAAAGATTAAAGAAAAATGTATTTCAGATAGATTATCTAATTACGTGCAGCCTATGCCAAAGTTGCATCCTGATTTAGTGAACAGAGTATTGGACTCGGAGATGGAAAAACTTGGGTTTAAATCCTGCCTCCGATATTTACTAGCCATACGATCTTGGGTGAGTCCTGTACTTCAGTTTTCTCATCCATAAAATGAGGCTGTTGGACTTGATGGTCTCCAAGGTCATTTCCAGCTCTTAATCTATTATACTATGATAACTCTATTAAGAAGTTTTCCTTATATCAAGCTCAAATTTATCTCCCTTTGTTGCTTCTCATTGTGCCTTTTTAGATCAAGCAAAAGCAACAATCCTTCTTTCAATTGTCAACCTCTGAAATACAGCATCGTACCCTCCTTTCTCCTCAAAGTGAAACAACACCAGCTCCTTCCTTATATGACACTTATACCATAATCACACCCTGTTCTGAAAGCACTCCAGCTGTCTATGTCCTTTTCAAAGTGTGATATCTAAACTTGACTACATTCTAGATGTAGTCTCGTCAGAGTAGAGTACAGCAAGCTATTCTCTTCCTCATTCTAAACAATCTGTGTCTCCAACAACCTAGCACAGCATTCACTGTTTTTGGTTGCCAGTTAGAGTATTGACTTATATTGAGTCTTCAATTCATTAAAATGCCAGACCTTTTTCATACTTACTATGGTCCAGTCACAATTCCATCACACTACATACTTATGAAACTGATCTTTTTAAGATGAGTTTAGAAGTGTGTTATTCCTTTTTAATTTTATTAAATTAAATTTGGTTCATTATGCTATTTCATGAAGATCTTTTGGGACTGTGACTTTCTCATCCAAAGTGTTAGCTCTCCTTCTCATATCTGATATCATCTGCAAATCTGGCATTTGCTTTCATCAGTTACCATTAAAGATAATCACTAACGCAGACCTGCAGATCAATCGCTCCTGTACTCTACTGAAAACTAGAAACCTTGCTCTAAGTTGTCTCTGAGCCTTTGGCTACAGTCATTCAACCTGTTCCAAGTCAATTACCAATCAATCAATCAACAAGCATTATTTTAGCATTTACTTTGTTATAGAATTGCACTGTGCTGGCCATGCAACTAAAATGTGAAAACAATCCCTGTTCTCCAGACGCTTACATTCTAATTGTGTTACTAGCTAATGTGAATTTCTCAATTTCATCCATAAGAATAGTACGAAAGGCTTTGTTAGAAAGCTGACTGACTGAAATCTAGTCAAACTATTTCTACAGTATTCCCATGATCTCCTGTTCTAGTGAATCCAATCAGAAAAAGGACATTAGATCAATCTGAGGGCCGGTTTTTGATCAAGACAAGTTAAGTCAACAAGTACATATTGAGGGCTCACTATGCACCAGATGCCATGTTAAGCTCTGGAGATGCAAATACAAGACAATCTCTATTTTTAGAGAGATTTACATTCTAATGAAGGGGTGGGGGGAGATAATAGATAAAAGGGAGATAAAAGGGAGGTAGAAGTGAGGCTGAGGAAAGTACCCATTCAGAAGCACAGTGCCCAAGTCAAGAGGTTCAGAAGCAGAGGATGGAAGTGGAAAAAGGATGGATGACCTGGACCCTTCCTCAAAATGAAGATTCCAAGAAGAACTACCAATGGGATAAGAGGGCCATAGGGATGCAGGGATGATATAAGGTGAGAAGGCCATAGGGGATTAAAGAACTTCTAGGGTGATAAGGCAGTTGAGGCATCTTAGTAAAGTCCAGAGATTCAGAAGCAGAACCTGAAGAGGAACGTTTGCTATTAATCTATAGTGACCCTTAGCCATTTCAATGTCCACAAATCATTTCTTTAATAACAGGTACTACAGCTTTTCCAAGAATTAAGTTCAAACTCACAGGATTACAATTTGTATTGCTCTTAAAAAAGAACATCCCAAAATATTGGCTTATCTCCAGTTCTACTGACAAACTCCTTTTCTCCATGATTTTTCAAAGATTTGTGACACAAGCTGAGTAGTCAATTCCAAAACTTCTTTCAGTTCCCTCATTTTTTGGTCACCCAGGGCAGATACGAAATTATCGACGAGCTAGACCTTCCCTTACCTATTCATTCATCTTGGATGTTAAGTACTTGTCAACCATTCCTGGTTTTAGTGTCACATTTTATGAGAGATTGATAAACTCAAGTTCATACAGAGAGAAGGAATAAGGATGATAAATTTGATTATCTCTATCATGGCTGAAAGGGTTGAGTATGTTTTGTCTGGAGAAAGGAAAACATAAGTGAACTGTAGCTATTTCCAAATATTTGAAATACTACTTATATACAAAAGAAAGGTTGGGGGCAGTATTTTGTTTTGTTTTTAGCTCAAGAAGAGTATTAACTCCAGGAGTTACAGAGAAGCATATTTTAACTCAATATAGAGAAGAGCTTCCTTAGACAACAAGAAAACCCAAAATGTTTCATAAAATGTGAACTCCTGAAACATACCTTTTGGAGGTGGAGCCAAGATGGCGGAGTGGAGGCAGGGACTCTCTCTCTCCTAAACCCATCCAAATCCCTTTAACTAATGACCCTAAACAAATTCTAGAGTGGTAGAATCTACAAAAAGAGTGAAACAATTTTCCATTCCAAGACAATTTGGAAGGTCAGCAGGAAAGGTCTGTTTCAACAGGGTAAGAGAGGCACACAGTTCACAGCAGGCCGTGCCAGCACAGCTCCAGCCCCAACAAACAGAGAGCAGGCCTTGTGAGCCACTGAATCAGCAGCGGCAACAGCTGCTTCTGGAGCTCTCAGTCCACAGATGGTAAGGGGGTTGAACAACTGGTCAGAAGGAGATCACAGGGGTCTCTTTGCTAGCATTGAGGCAGAGCTCTGTTGCTTTGACCATACTTGGATTCAGGTTGCAATCCTGGGTAGCAGTCCTAGGATGGACTTTGCACAAGCAAAGCAGAGCTTGTGGCCATAGTGAAAGGAGGACTCTCCTCATAGTTCCAGGGCACAAAAGAGTACTTGTGGTCACTTACAGACCAGAACACAGGCCAGGAGAGGAGTAAACACTTCTCCTAAGATCGTGCCACCTTGGAAGAACTGAAAACTTACGAGGCCCCGAGAAGTATTTCTAAAAACAGGTGAACAAAACCCCTGAAGCTTGGGAGAGTGTGCCTTCTACCCTGGAAGCAGAGTCCTACCTTAAGAAGCAGCTAAAGTCAAGAAATAGGCTGGGAAAATGAGCAAACAACAACAAAAAAAAAATTCTGACCAAAGAAAGTTACTATTGGCGATTTGATTTCTTATTGATCAAATTGAAGATCAAAACATACACTCAGAAGACAACAAAATCAAAGCTCATACATCCAAAGTCTCCAAGAAAAATATGAATTAGTCTCAGGCCATGGAAGAGCTCAAAAAGGATTTTGAAAACCAAGTAAGAGAGGTAGAGGAAAAATTGAGAAGAAAAATGAGAGTGATACAAGAATATCATGAGAAATGAGTCAACAGCTTAGTGAAGGAGATAGATTCACACAAAAATACTGAAGAAAATGACACCTTAAAAAACAGACTAGGCAAAAAGGTAAAAGAGGTCCAAAAAGCGAATGAAGAAAATAATGAATGCCTTAAGAAGCAGAATTGGCCAAATGGAAAAGGGAGTCAAAAGGCTCACTGAAGAAAAAATTCCTTAAAAATTAGACTGAAGCAAGTGGAAGCTAATGACTTCATGAGAAGTCAAGAAACAATAAGACAAAACTAAAAGAATGAAAAAATGAAAGACAATGTGAAATATCTCACTGGAAAAACAAATGGCCTGCAAAAATAGATCTAAGAGAGATAATTTTAAAAATTATTGGACAACCTGAAAGTCATGATCAAAAAAAAGAGCCTAGATATCATCTTCCAAGGAATTATCAAGGAATTCTGTCCCAATATTCTAGAACCTAAAGGTAAAATAGAAATGGAAAGAATCCACCAATCAGCTCCTGTACAAGATCCCAAAATGAAAACTTCCAGGAATATAGCCAAATTCAGAGCTCCAGAGCAGCCAGAAAGAAACAATTGGGGGGGGGGGGGGTCGGATCCAAGATGGAGGCTGGAAAGCAGGGACTTATGTGAGTTCCCCACCACGTCCCTCCAAAAACCTATAAAAAATGGCTCTGAACAAATTCTAGAACTGCAGAACCCACAAAATAGCAGACCAGGGATCCAGCCCAGGACAGCCCGGATGGTTGCTGGATGAGGTCTATCAGGCACAGAGCAGAGCCCGGAGGGGAGCAGAGCTCAGCATGGGCCGCAGGGACCAACCAGACCAGGAGCCAGGCTGAGCAGTCCCTAGTGCCCTGAATCAGTGAGCTATGGTAGTTACCAGACTTCTCAACCCACAAACACCAAAGACAACAGAGAAGGTTAATGGGAAAAGCTATGGGGGACAGAGTTCTCTGTTTGGCCACTGCCCCGGGGCAGCAGGCGAGGTGCAGCTACAGAACTATAGCTGCAGTTACTTCTGGCCCCAGGCCCACGTTGTGGGAGGAATTAAGTGGAGGATCAGAGTAGGAGTGCAGAGCCTGCTTAAGATTTGCGTCAGCTCCAGGTTGGTTTTTCTTGAGGAAGGAGGAGTGCTGGTGTGGCAGAGCTGGCTGTATAGAAATAGCTCTGAAAACAACAGCACATCCCCTCAAGCTTGGAACAAAGTATCTTTGCTTTACAAGCAGTCATACCCCCCTGAAAAACTCAAGTGTCAAGTAAGTTGGCTGGGAACATGGCCAGGCAGTGAAAACGCACTCAGATTCAGTCTCAGATTTTAGAATCTTTCTTTGGTGACAAAGAAGATCAAAACATACAGCCAGAAGAAGTCAACAAAGTCAAAGAGCCTACATCAAAAGCCTTCAAGAAAAACACGAACTGGCCTCAGGCCATGCAAGAGCCCAAAAAGAATTTGGAAAAGAAAGTTAGAGAAGTAGAGGAAAAATTGGGAACAGAAATGAGAACGATGCAAGAAAACCATGAAAAAAAGTCAATGACTTGCTAAAGGAGAAACAAAAACATACTGAAAAAAATATTGAAGAAAACAACACTTTAAAAAATAGACTAACTCAAATGGCAAAAGAGCCCCAAAAAGCCAATGAGGAGAAGAATGCCTTGAAAGGCAGAATTGCCCAAGTGGAAAAGGAGGTCCAAAAGACCACTGAAGAAAATACTACCTTAAAATGAGATTGGAGCAAGTGGAAGCTAGTGCCTTTATGAGAAATCAAGATATTATCAAACAGAACCAAAGGAATGAAAAAGTGGAAGACAATGTGAAATATCTCATTGGAAAAACCACTGACCTGGAAAATAGATCCAGGAGAGATCATTTAAAAATTACTGGACTACCTGAAAGCCATGATCAAAAAAAGAGCCTAGACATCATCTTTCAAGAAATTATCAAG
>CM053623.1:110195188-110240901 GCA_028646595.1 Phalanger gymnotis
GGAAGGGTTATACATAATGATACGCATGTGGCCCATGTTGAATTGCTTGACTTCTTAGGGAGGGTGGATGGCAAGGGAAGAGGGGAGAGAATTTGGAACTCAAGGTTTTAAAAAAATAGATGTTCAAAAGTAAAAAAAAAAGAATCGAAGCATCAACATAGGTACAATCCATTAATTTACTTATCTTCAAAGAATTTTAAGCTAATTAATAGACATTGACCATATTTATAAGTCAAACTTCAGATTCTTTAAGATGATTGCTTCCTAGGGAATCCATGGAGGTTAAAAGTAAAGTCACTTTTTAAAAAATGCTTAGTTAAAATTTCCTTACTCTGGAACCAAGATGGTAGAGTATAGGCTGAAACCCACCTGAACCCTCCTAACATTCCCCTCCAAACAACTTGAAAATAACACCTCAAATCAAATTTTGGAGTGGCAGAGCCAACAAAAGGTCAGAGGGAGACATTTATCCAGTGTAAGACAACTTAGGAGGTCTGCAGGAGATGTCTATAACGCCACAGTGGGTGTGGGTTGGAGCATGGCAGGAGCACCAGCAACGGGCTTTGGAGGTGGCTGCAACTGCTGCAGCAGCAGCAGTTTCAGGAACTCTCAGCCCAGAGATGGTAAGGGATCAGACAAGTGGTTAGAAAGAGATTATAGGGGACTCTTCGCTGGCACTGGGTGCAGCTGATGCTTACTGGCCACTATATTGCCCATAAGCAGTTCTAGGTTGCAGTTCCAGGATGGAGAGAAGTACTTTTAATAAGTGAGGAGGCAATAAGGGAGCAGGGACCCTGGTCACAGTTCCATGGTCAAGAGGAGCATTAGTACGTGTAGCTATAAGGGAACAGTGTTCCTTCCTGGGTAAAGGATGAGAGTACAGATCAGGACAACAGTGACCTAACTTCTTCCAGAATAATACCACCTTGAAAGCACCAAAAACATGCACCCTCCCCCCACCCAGAACTAGCTCTGAAAATATCAGCAGGAAAAAACCCAAAGCTTGGCACAGTGCCTCCCCACCGTCAGGTGAGCAGAACCCCACTTTAACATAAAGTTCAAAGTCAAGAAATAAGCTAGGAAAGTGAGCAAACAACAAAAAATTAACTTGACCCTAAAAAGTTATTCTAGTGACAGGGAAGACTAACATTAAACTCAGAAGAAAACAGCAATGTGAAAACAGCTATAAGCAAAGCCTCAAAGAAAAATGCTGATTGGACCCAAGGCCAGCAAGAATTCCTGGAAGAGTTAGAGAAAAACTAAGAGTGGTAAAGGAAAAATTAGGGAAACAAATGAGAGAGAAACAAGAAAATTATGAAAAGAGAATTAAAAGTTTGGTTTAAAAAGGCACAAAAATACTGTTGAAAATGTTCCCTTAAAAAGAAGAATTGGCCAAGTGGAAAAAGAGACACAAAAGCTCACTGAAGAAAATAATTCCTCAAAAATTAGTTTTGGGAAAGTACAAGCTAATGACTCCATGAGGCATCAAGAAACAATAAAGCAAAATCAAAAGAATGACAAAATAGAAGAAAGTGTTGGAAAAACAACTGACCTAGAAAACAGATCAAGGAGAGATAATTTAATAATTGCTGAACTCCCTTAAAGCAGTGATCAAAATAAGCACCTAGACATTATATTTCAAGAAATTTTCAAACTGCCCCAATATCTTAGATCCAGAAGATAAAATAGACTGAAAAAAATCCACCAATTGCCTTCTGAAAGAGATCTCAAAACGAAAACTCCCAGGAATATTATAACCAAATTCCAGAGCTCTCAGGTCAAGAATAAAAATTTCAAGGAGCCATAAAGGAACAAGTCACAGTCAAGACCACACAAAATTTGGTAACTTTCATATTAAAGGAGCAGAGGGCTTAGAAAATGATATTCTGGAGGGCAAAACGGCTAGAATTACAACCAAGAATATCCTATCCAGCAAAACTGAGTATAATCCTTCAGGAGGAAGAATGGATATATAATGAAATAGAAGACTTCCAAGCATCCTGATGAAAAGAATAGAGTTGAACAGAAAATTTGACATTCAAATAGAAGACTCAAAAGAAGCATAAAATGGTAAACATGAAAGAGTAATTGTAAGAGACTCAATGGGTCAAATCATTTACATTCCTATATGGGAAGATGATACATGTAATGCCAAAGAACTTTATCATTATTAAGGCAGTTGGAAAGAGTCTGTACAAACAGAGGGCATAGGTATAAGTTGATTATGTTGGGATAATCTCCAAAAAAAAGAATGTAAGGGTGACAAAGAGTAAAGTTTGACTGATAAATGTGGTCACTGTCTATTAATTAGCTTAAAATTCTTTAAAGATGAGCAAATTAATAGATTGTGTCTATGTTGATACTTTAATTCTCAACTTGGCAGTTTGTTAATATAACTCTCCTCTTCAGAAGTTTTCAGCAGTCAGCATTGGGGTGTGGCGCAAGGGAGGGGTAGAATGGGCCAAATTTTCTCACATAAAGGAGGCATAAAAGGAAGAGCTTTTATAGTCGAGGAGGAAATGAGGGACAATGCTTGAACCTCGCTCTCATTGGAATTGGTTCAAAGAGGGAAGAGATAGATAGATAGATAGATAGATAGATAGATAGATAGATAGATGACAGATAGATAGATAGATAGATAGATAGATAGATAGATAGATAGACAGATAGGTAGATAGATACATATATGCACACATACAGACTCAGTTACTCAGTTAGGTATAGAAATCTATTTTACCCAATAGGGTGATTGGAAATGAAGGGAATAAGATATAAGATAGGAAAATAAGGAGAAAGGAAGACTGAGGGAGGCAATAATCAGAAGCAAGACAGACTTTTGAGGAGGAATGGAATAACAAGAGAGAGAGAGAGAAGGATAAACAGAGGAAAATGGGATGGAGGGAAATGAACAGTTAGTGATCAGAACTATGAATGTGAATGGTATGAGCTAACCCATGTTGTTTGTCTTTCATGCTTAAAAAGAACCAAAATGATATCAGGTTGTCAGGGCCAGTGTACAGTGTGATTGACTTTAGGTGATCATACTAACATAAGCTTGGAAGGCTCTACTGTTGGTCAGGCATAATAGTCATATGATGACCATTTGGAAGGGAGGTGTCTCTATATTTGTGCATCTCATCTTTCTTTTGATCTACTGAAATTCTGCTTTGCTCATACAGCACAGTGTCTTCTTTGGTGTGGGCATGCCATGCTGGATATCCTGTGCCAATGTCTTCCATGTCTCACAATAGATACCAAAGTTCTTCTGAGAGACCCCGAGAATGTTCTTGCATTGCTTCTTCTGACCACCATGTGAGTGGCTGCCTTGTGTGAGTTCTCTGTAAAATGGTTTTTAAGCAAGCATACATGTGGCACTCAAACAATGTGACCAACCCATCAGAATTGTGCTCTCTTTAGGAGGGTTTGAATATTTAGCAGTTCAACTTAAGAAAGGCCTTCAGTATCTAGTACCTTATCTTGCCAGATGATCTTCAGAATCTTTCTAAGACCATTAAAATGGAAGCAATTCAATTTTCTGGCATGGTGCTGGTAAGCTGTCCAGGTTTCACTGGCATACAACAAGGAAGTCAGAACTGTCTCTATAGACCTTCAGTTTGGTATGCAGCCTAATTCATCTTCTCTCCCACAGATCCTTTTGGAACCTCCCAAATACTGAGCTAGGATTGGCAATGCATGCATCAACCTATCATCTACATGGACATACCTGGAAAGTATACTGCCAAGGTAAATTAACTTATCTGCAGCATTCAAATTTTTTTTCTATTTGCTATAACCAATGGTTCCATGTATGGATGGTTCCGTGTAGTGCTGGCTGGTAGAGAACCTCTGTCTTCTTGGTATTCATTGTCAGGCAAAAATTAGCCCAAGTGGCAGAGAATCGATCTGTATTTTGTTACATCTCAGACTCAGAGGCTTCATTGAGTGAACAATCATCTGTGAACAAAACGTCACGCACCATCCACCCCAAGCTAACCCACAGAACAGAAGTAGATAGCGAAATGGATTGGAAATCAGAATCCAACAATATGTTGTGTGCAAGAGATACACTTGGGATAGAGAACCACACATAGAATTGAAATGAAGGGCTAGAGCAGAGTCTATTATGCTTCAGATAAAGTGAAGAGGGCAAGAGTGATAGTCATGATCTCAGACAAAGCAAAAGCAAAATTAGACCTAATTGAAAGAGATAAATAGGGAAACTACATTCTTCCTCAAAGGTACTATAGACAATGAAATAATATTTTTAAAAATACAGCCAGTTTCTCTGATAAAGGCTTTCTTTCTCAAATATATAGGGAACTGAGTCAAAATAAAAATAAGAGCCATTCCACAATTAGTAAATAGTCAAATGATATGAAGAGGCAGTTTTCAGAAAAAAGAAATCAAAGCTATCTATAGTCATACGAAAAAATGCTCTAAGTCATTATTGATTAGACGAAGGCAAATTTAAACAGCTCTGAGATACCACCTTACTCCTATCAGAAATGACAAATTGCAGAAGGGATGAGGGTTAATAGGTACATTAAGAACTTACGGTAGAGTATTGAACTGGTCCAACCATTCTGGAGAACAATTTGGAACTATGCCCAAAGGGCTATAAAACTGTGCATACCCTTTGATCCAGCAATACCACCACTAGGTCTGCACCCAAAAGAGATCAGAGGAAAAGGAAAAGGACTTATATGTACAAAAATATTTATAGTAATTTTTTTTGTGGTAGCAAAGAACTAGAAATTGAGGGAATGCTCATCAGTTGAAGAACGACTGAACAAGTTGTGGCATATGATTGTGGAAGTACTGGTGTGATATAAGAAATGACGAGGAGGGTGGTTTCAGAAAAAAATTGGCAAGACCTATATAAACTGATGCAAAGTGAAGTGAGGACTGGGAGATCATTGTGCACAGTTATAGCCGTATGGTAATGATGAGCTACTATGAAAGACTCGACTACTTTAATCAATACAATGATCTAAGACAAGTCCAAAAGACTCACAATGAAAGAATGTTATCCACTTCCAGATAGAGAACTGATAAACTCTGAGCACAAACTGAAGTATAATTTTCTCCCTTATTTTTTTTATTTTTTGCGGCATGGCTAACATGGAAATATATTTTGCATGATTTCACATCCATAATTGATTTATTTCTTGCCTTCTCAGTGGGTGGAGAAGGTATGGGAGGGAGGGAATCTGGAATTCAAAATTTAAAAAGAAAAGAATGTTGAAAATAAATAAATAAAGGTGTGTGTGTTTTTAAAAGACTCAGTTAAAAAAAAAAAGTTCCCTGACCCTGTTTCCCTTCAACCTTTCACTGACTTCACCTTTTCATAGTAAATTCCATTCTCCATGGTGCCCACCTGGGTGGTTCTCAGACCTGCTGCACTGCCTGTTTTCCTCCTTCCAAACATGACTGATTTTTCTGGCTTTTTGGAATGCATGAGACTGGGGGTGCCCCTGGATGGACACTTAGCAGATCCTCAGCTTTTCAGGATCCTGACAAACTCAGAAGTCAGGAATTTCCTCCTGACCGAAAGTGAGTTATGTAGTAATGATTTACGAACATAAGCATAATGGAAATTAGTGTTTTAAGAAATTTATTTCCCTTCCTTTGTGATTTTTTTTGTTCTCAGTGGATTACCCCAATGTAAGAGGCAGAGGTCAAGGGGAATGTCTTTCCTTCTTTCTTCACATCTAGCTTTGAAAGCTTTTTTTTTTTTTAATTTGGGGAAGCCTATTGTGATCTCCTTACTGGTGACAAGTATCCAGTATCAAGACAGTATCCAGGTTATGACTGGACAGAACAGGTTTCCTTCTCTAAACAGAAACTGTGCCCTTCTGTTCTATACAGCTTCTTTACAGCCACACTATTGAGGTTCAAGTTGGAAAATGTCATGCTTGTGAGATGAGATGAATACTCTATTACTAGGTTATGTTACTATCACTCAGCTATTTCTGGGAGCTTTACTACCTTACTTGGGGACATCTTATCACAATATTTTACCAGCCATCTACAGATACAGAGCCCACAAGCATATCTTCACCAGAGAATGACTTGGGTCACATGGGTTGGCAAGCTTTCTCTTCCTTGTACTAGGTAGCTAGCTTGGAGAGACCACATAGGGTACTTTAGTGCATGCATGTTTTTAGAGGGCCTTGCTCCTTTGCCTTAGGCAATGTCAGTTGGCATCTTTTACAACTCTCACACAGAACTAGCTGAATCCCTTTGCAAGGCTGCTTCAGCAAGGAGACCTTGCAGGTTAGGAGGGACAGTGAATTCTCCAGGATTCAGACCCACAGCTTTCTCTTGGTTTTTACAAAAGTGAGCAGGTTGTCTTCTAGCTGCCCACACATTTCCCTCTGCTCTGCAGACTTCTGTCCCTTGGCAATAAGAAGAAATATTTTTTATAGAAATGGATTTTTTAGGAAATGTATTTCCCCTATCTCTTTGACTATACTCCACCACTACCACCACCCCCAATGCAGATAGGCTGGGAGCTGGCTTCTCTGTGAAGAGTAAAGTTCTTTTTTCAACAGTGTCTCTATTGCTCACAGGAAGCCAGAACTCCCAGTTTCTGTAGTCAAATCTCTTGCCACTAGAGACTAGTTTTCATCCTTTCTTCTATCTTACGGTGCCTAGGTTTCTAAGAAGTAATCTAGAATCACTTTCTCAATGTCCCTGCCTCAAACGGCCTCTTATGGAACAACTTCCTTTTAATTAAGAGAATCAATGGGAAACTATTGATTTAATGTTTCGAAACAATTGCGGTTAGTGCCAGTGTACTAAAATTCCTTCCAAGGTCTATATAAACTACTCTCAAATGCTCAAATACATTAGAAAGTTTGATGATGCATCTCTTTCTACTCCAGTTACTAAGTGAACTTGTCTTAATACCAGCCACTTACTAAATGTCCTAATTAGGGATCTAGGGGAAAGGAGAAGCAGTATATAAGAATCAAGGCCAGGACTGAAAGACAGAAGCCTGGACCACTCTGCTATTATGTTCCATAATTAGTTTTGTGATATTCCAATGGTATTCAACCTCTTGGTGCCTCAGTTTAAACTTCACTGGAATAGAGCTTCTCTACCTGATGGGGTAGCTGTAATGATCAAATAAGATAAAAATTGCACAGTGTTTATTAAGATACAAGTACTCCACAAAGTATTGTTAGAGCTTGCAAGCATTTATGAAGCATCTACTATATGCCAAGCAAAGACAGTTCCTGCCCTCAGGAAGCCTACATTCTAATAGCAGAGATATGTAAATAACTAGGTCTTTACAAGATATATAGAGTAGTTGGAATCTAAGACAGGAAGGCAGTCATCTAGAGTACCAGGGATTCCATTCACCGGTCCTAGTTTGATCTACTGAAGTCAGACAGAGTAAGTTTAATATGTTTCTTATAATATAACCTTCCACATATTTGAAGACTGCCATCATATTCACCATATATCTTCTTTTCTCCAGACTAAACATCTCTGGTTCCTTCAACTGATCCTTATATGACATAATTTCAAGTTAACGAATTGTCAAGTATCTATTATATACATATACATGCTAGGCGTTGTACAAGGCACTGGGGATATAAATGCAAAAGAGATAATTTCCGTCTTCAATAAGCTTGCATTTTAAGAACACCACATGTTCACAGATAAGTATAGGACATATACAAAAAGAAAAAAAATACATATTGGGGGATATTGGAGACACAGAAAGGGCTCTTGAAGGCCATGGAATTGTAGCTGATCTTTGAAGGCAACTAAGGTTTCCAAGAGGTAGAGTTTAGGAAGGAAAGCATTTTAGGCACAAGGTACATCTTGTTTAAAGAAACTGAGACAGGAAATATAATATAATGTATAGAGAATGATAATGTGTGAAGAAAAACCCTCCTCCAGATATCACTTAGTTTGATAATACTCTTCGATTAAAAGTGTAGTGCTCAAACCAGGGCATAATACTCCTGATGTGTTCTGATCAGGGCAACATATGTCAGGACAATCATTCCCCTTATCCTAGACTCTTGCATAAAATTAGCCTATGACAATGTAGATAGAAAGCCAGACTTGGAATCAGAAAGAGCTGGGTTCAATTCCTGTCTCAGACTCATGCTCTCTCTATTATCCTGGATTAGCCACTTATTACCTCAATGCCTCCAGACATAAGTTCCAGGTGAGCTGCTTTTCTTTCTTGGTAACAGAAGTTGCTACACTAGAGATCTCTTACACTAGTGAAATCAAAGGTCTAGATCAAAATGGAAAAGGTGACATTAGTCACCTAACCCTTCTCACTCCTATTATGTTGCAGTATACTAGGAGTCCTAGCTTTTTTTTTCTGTCTTCACCTCCTTATCCTGAACTCATGCAGTTGATTTTTGTTAACCCAATTTACCTCTATGAAATTTCTTTTTGTTAACTTCAGCCCACTATTCAGTCTGTCATGAGCTTTTGGGATCCCAGCTCTGTCATCTAACATATTAGCTGTCCCTCCCAGCTTAGTGTCATCTGCAAATTTGATAAGCATGCCATCTATGCCTTCATTCAAATTATTGATAATGAACAGAACAGGACCAAGGACAGAGCCCTGGGGCAATCCACTCCATCTTCTCTCCCAGTTGACATTGATCCATTCATCAACACTCTTTGGGCCTAGTCGGTCAACTAGTTCCACACATAACTATATGTACTATTTTCCATTCTCTCTCTCTCTCTCTCTCTCTCTCTCTCTCTCTCTCTCTCTCTCTCTCTCTGTCTATATCTATCCCTCCATCTCTGTCTGTCCTTATATCATGAGAGAGTTTGTCAAATATCATGCTAAAATTCAGATCTGGCATTTCCTGAATCTATTTTAAACAAAGAAAGAAATGACAGATGATAGTGCTCTGTAATTTTAAAAATGGGATCCTAGAGTTTTATGATCAACTTGAATTGCCAGGTTCCTTAAAGGAATAATCATGCCTATTTAATTAAACAACATAGACTCTACATACCTTAGGTCTGTCCATTCAAAATGGATAACTTAGCTAGCCCTGAACATTCATACTGTCGTATTTAAAGATTTGCAAAAAACATTAAAAATTCAATTAAAAATACAATTCATTGAGCACCTCCTAACTTTTGCACACAGAGAACATGAAAATGGAAAATGGCATAGTCCCTGCCATCAAGGATCTTATCCAGTTTGTAATCTATTAGGTAGAATAAAATATATATGAAACTAAGTATAAAATATGGTAGCTTGTGATAGCAGCAGAGAGTAAGGAGAGCTAGACAAAGAGATAACTCCAGTGGCTCGTTGTTAGCTCTTGGAGAAAATATCTGTAATCCTACATTGAAATAGTCATGGAGAGTCTTACACAGAGTCCACCTTCATGGACACTCTGGAACTGAGAAAGGGTAAAGTCTTCCTAAGGAATTCAGAGAGGAAGATGCCAGAGGAAAGGAAGTCAGGCAGAGAGAGAGAAAGGCAGGGGGGAGAGAGAGAAGGAGAGAGAGAGAGAGAGAGAGAGAGAGAGAGAGAGAGAGAGAGAGAGAGAGAGAGACAAAGAAAATTTTGTGAGAGAATCTAACTATCCAACTATCCCTTAGAGACATTATCCCTTTTCCATAATCCTGAGCAAGAAATGGAAGCAACTCCCTTGACTTCTTCTTATGAGAGGGAAGAATTTGGACAATCTAGATGCCTATGAATGTCTTCAGATTGTTCTTTTTTCTCTCTGATCCCTAATAGAGCGCTACATCTGGAGTTAGAAAGACCTGAGTTCAAATTCGCCTTGAGACATTTACTAGCTGTGTGACTGAGAAAATCACAACTTTTTGCTTCAATTTCCCCAATGTGAAATGGAAATAATAACAGGGCTGTTGTGAGGATCAAAAAAAAGTGCTTAGCACAGTGTCTGGTACCTAGCACACACTATATAAATGCTTATTTCCTTCCCTTCTCCATCCTTTCACTGCTTCTCTCTCTTCTTTCTCTGTACCAATCACTTTGTTGTATAAAGAAATTGGCAACCATTAAATCTTATCTTACAGTGTATGTTAGCTGGGCCAGTATGGATTTGGGAAAAGGGTACTCTGGCTAAAAGTGGAAGACATATCCCATACCTAGTGTGAGGCATGGGACCAGAAGTTAGCAAAGTAAATGATTTCTTCCTCATTAGGTTCATAAACTTTTTTCAGTCACTCTGCTATACTATTTTTTTTGGCTAGCTCAAGGTAATAATCAGGAGATGTACTCAGCAGAGCAAGATTATTAACCTAAAGAAGAATAGCCCCCTCCCCCAAGAACAGAGCTATTTTTGAGTCTCCCAGAATGAGGAAGGAAAGGGGATTGACTTCCATATTAACTATGTAGGTCCTGTTACATTACAAGTAGAAGCTACTTAACACAGAATTGTTATGTCGGGGAGGAGGGATGGAATTAGCAGGAGAGAAGAACAAGATTAAACCTTTTAATTCTTCTGCCTTATACATGTTATACAGGAGAGGCAAACCCTTTATTTATTACCTGTATCACTCTGCTTTATACACTGGAGTTCAGTCAAACTGTCCTCACTGTTTCATTTCCTATCTCTGCACCTTTGTATTGGCTGTTGCCTATGCCCAAAATTCACTCCCTTTTCACTTCTGCCTTTTAGATTCCTTAGTTTTCTTCAAGACCAAGCTCAAACACCACTTTCTGCCTGAAGCCTTTCCTAATTCCTCAAATTGCTGGTGCCCTTCCTCCATTTCTCCCCCAAAAATCACCTTTTAGAATCCTGAGTTTGAAGATTTATATCTAAAAGGGATTTCAGAGGTCATTTAATCCTACCTTCTCATGTTATGGATGTAGAGCTAAGGCCCAAAGAGGTCAAGAGTCTTGCCCAAGATAGCACAGTTAATAAGTGGCAAGGCCAGTGTCTCCTTTATTTTACTTTGTACACATGTACATGTATCTCCCCCCAGTAAAATGTAAGCTCCTTTAGGGGAAAGAAATTTCACTTTTGACTTTATACACTCAGCTTTTAGCATAGTACTAGGTACACAGTAGGTGCTTACTACAGGTTATTATTTGATATAGAAAAAGATGATGAGGCATGGATCATATTCAGCGAAGGTAGGAAGGGGTAGTTCAGGAAAAGCTTCATGGAAGAGATACTCCTGAGTGAGGCATTCTGAGATAAGGAAGGAGTGTATTCCATGCATATGGGATGCCCTTCATTGCTGCATGGAGTCAGGAGAAATATAGGACTATCAGATTAGGGTACAATTTGTCATTCGGTTTGCCTGTAATATAAGGGGAAAGGTGTCATATGAAGTAAAGGTAGCAATACCTCAAATTATAATAGAAATAAATGATCTTCAAAGCTATTTGGCATTTTAAAAAAAGATACGCATGGAATAAGCAAGATTAATCAAAAATAAGAAACAATCAAACTCAATACCCCAATTTTCAATAAATTTAAGAACAAAAATGACATGTGCCACAACATATTGTTTTTGATAGTTTGCAGTTTTTTTCTTTTGAAAACTATTTGTTCGGGGCAGCTAGGTGGCGCAGTGAGTAGAGCACTGGCCCTGGAGTCAGGAGGACTTGAGTTCAAACCTGGCCTCAGACACTTGACACACACTAGCTGTGTGACCTTGGGCAAGTCACTTAACCCCAATTGCCCTGCCAAAAAGCAAAAAAATAAAAAAGAAGAAGAAGAAAACTATTCGTTCGCATACTCTCAAAAGAAAAACTGCAAACTAAAAATAATTGAATTGTTTCAAATCAAAGCAACTCGGAAGTTTTACTTCATACTCAATAAATGAGCAAAAATTACAAAAGATGGAAACAGGATATGTTGAAAGGCTTCAGGAAGATAAGCAGATGGAATTAGGAGTTAGGGAATTAGTGAGCTATGAATGGTCCAACAATTCTGAAAATCAATTTGCAATGATGCCAAGAAAGTGACTGAAATATCTATACCCTTTGGTTCAGGGACCCTACAATCATCTGGTGAGGCAAACATTACAAGGAGGTCAAATGCAAAAAGAAAGATAGTAAACGCAGCAATTTGTGACAGGAAAATAGAAACAAAGCAGATGTCCATTGATTGGGGGATAACTAAACAAACTGTGGCACAGAGATGGGATGAAATACTACTGCCTCCAAGATACATTGACTATGATGAATTCAAGGAAGTTTAGTAATAACTGATACGAGGTGATGTAAGCAGAACCGGAAAATAGTACTTGCTATAACAAATATAGTGGAAAGAAAAAATATAAAGAATGCAAAACTGAACACTGTATAATTACATTTACTGATCTTTGCTTCTGAAAAGAGTTGAGAAAACTTACCTTCCCTCTTTTCTGAATTGAAGCATTGTTGTATATACTGTGGTTTTTTAAAATCATTCTTAGAATGGATAAGGAGCAAAAAGGGAGGAATTATTTCAGAAATGAAGGTGCTATAAAAACAAAAGATATCAATAATTTTAAAACAAGCTTGGCAAGAGAAATTGGAGCCAGATTGTGTAAGGAACTTATATTTTAGCCTAAAAGCAATAGGGAGCCATTGGATATTTTAGTGCAAGAGAGTTACATATTCAAACTTATGCATTAGAATATTCTGGTAGTTTGTAGATGATGAGTTGGAGAGACTAGAAGTATTAAAATGTCTGTCTTTTATTTTACAATTCACATGGAGCCTAAGCCTATTTTCAACACAGAAGAAAATGAATAATCTTTTAAAATTCTAAATTATAGAAATGTATCATTTTCTACACAGAAAAAGCATGTATAAGAAATAGGCAGAAGTGAATTGATAAAGGGAGGGAATATGGAATAACTATGCTTCAGCTCAGGATTTTTCTTTATACAGCTCATGTGCTATCTATTGCAACACATACTGTATCCTGAGTGCAGGGAGAAATGGAAAGCTGAGGCTGACACCAAAATGCTTCAATTGCTTAATGGATATACTGTGTTCACAGTTCCCAAGGCGAGCGATCAGTGTAAGTGTTTAGAGCCCTTAATTGTACCGTATGTCTTAATAAACAGCAGGTTACAGAGATGCTAGGTCAAATGTTAGATGACAGAAAGATTTTTTTCTATAATTTATTCAAACATTTGATTGTATCCTTGTGCATTAGGAGAAAATCAAATCTCAAACAGAGCTATGAGGCTAATTAATGCCAGGGTTGAACTGAAGATGTTTGTACATATTGTTGTTTTTCAAAGGCTTGAAAACATCTCATCGTCCTCTTTTCTGAGGTATTATTTAGTATGAAATGATCTTGTATTTTTTTCCTCAAAGATTGCAATTTTAAGAAAACAGACTAACATATGCTTCCCCTCTACCTGACCTCCTTTCCCCTACCATTTTTCAAATGCCCCTTTGTTCTCTTGAAGATTTTCTATAGAATTTTGTTATTGATATGTTCTTTAATAAAATGTACCTACATGATTTTATTATACTAACAAATTATTGCTATAATCAACATCATGATTGTGAAATGGGGCCAAACTGAGTGTTTTGCATCTAATATTTCTTAAAATTAATGTACATATCTTCATTAAAATATTTTATTGCTAAAAAAATTGCTAACCATCACCTGAGCCTTCGGCAAGTTGCAATTTTTTTTGCTAAATGGACTATTTGTGCCTGACCTATGTTAGAATCTTCTGACCTCATATTGGTCTGATTAGCCACACCTCACATACACTGTACATTGACCCCATTATCATGACGTCATTTTTGTCCTCTTCAAGTACAAAGGACAACAACAAATTTTTTTGCTGGTAGAGGTTCTTGCCTCAATGTTGATGACCTCTGACTGATCGATCAGATTGGTGGTTGCTGAAGGTTGGGGTGGCTGTGGCGATTTCTTAAAATATGACAACAATGATTCTTCCTTTCACTTGAAAGCTTAGAAGCCATAGTAGGGTTATTAATCGGCCTAATCTCAATTTCGTTGTGTCCAAGGGAATAGGGAGGCCTGAGGAGCAGGCGGTGAAGGTAGATGGAGCAGTCAGAACACACGCAGCATTTATTGATTCAGTTCATAGTCTTTTATGAGTGCAGTTGGTGGTGCTCCGAAACACCTATAACAGTAACGTCAAAGATCTCTGATCACAGATCACCATAACAGAAATAATAATAATGATAAAGTTTTAAATATTGCAAGAATGACCAAAATATTGACATGTAGATACAATGTGAGCACCTGCTGTTGGAAAAAATGGTGTCGATAGACTTGCTCGACACAAAGTTGCCACAAACCTTCAGTTTTTAAAAAAAATGCAGTATTTGTGAAATGCAATAAAGCAAAGCACAATAAAATGAGGCATGCCTGTATTTGTAATCCCAGCACCTGGCATAATGTCTGGCACAGAGTAGATGCTTAATAAATAATTGTCCATTGATCCATTACTGTGAATCATAGAACACTATAAGCTGTAGAGAATTAAAAATGAGAACCACACAGAGAGCAATAAAGAAGTGCACATGAATACAAGCAGCCTTCATTATATAACAAATCAGGAACTTTGAAGAAGAGGAATTATGAATATCTTCTAGGGGAAATATATGATAAAAAAAAAAGATGGACTGCCAATCATGGACGAGAGCTAGGGAAAGCAGATGAACAACTTTTTTTTTTTACTTCACTGGCATCCCTGAAGTATAAGGTAAAGTGGAAAGCATTGGGTAGATACCGTGTAATGAATATATTGGGGTGACATGGCCAAGAATCTCACAGGATGGGCAGGTTATGTATCATCTATAATCAGTATCACTGGATGGAATGCCCCTATCAATGAGATCCCTTATCCATTTCAATATTTGAGTAGTTATAGGCTCTGTATCCCTAGAACTATGCCTGATGCTGCTGTGGGAAGCACAGAAAGCTAAAGCAGCTCCATCTTGTCTACAATTCCTCTATTTTGCCCCTGACCCTGTTTGTATTGCAACCCCCTGTCCAGTCTTCAACCTTCCTTATTGCTAAAACAGGAAGGACAGTCCTATCTATTAGGTCTGGATTATATGACATAGCTACCTTGAAGAAGAGCCTTTCTTGTTACTAGGCCCTGAACAATCAAGAGATACCACATCTGCTATTCCTATCCTACAAGCCCCCAGGAACAAGCCATGTCCAATCCTGAGGTACTCCATACCCAATTCACCTCCTGCCTAAATTGAAACCTACATAAGCTTTGTACTTTTATTCTTTCTGGGAGTCTCCTCCCCTCCAGGTGAGGCTCCCTTGAGCTGGCAAACTCAATAAACCCTCGGTTCCTAAATTTATGGTACTGGATTTGGGTTCTAGGTTTGAGGTTTTAGTCCTGGTTCTGGTTTGTTGCAGCATCAATTTTACCCACACTGCTGAGAACTGAAACACTAAAGTTCAGTGCTCCTGCCCTTCAGGAGCTTATAATCTCTTTAAGTATTTGAAAGAAGATCACATTTGGCAGAGACATAACTCTGTGCCTGTTCACCTTCCTGATTTGGATTTTGCTATTAAAATTTCCCATGTAAATGGGGGGAAAACACAACAACTGAAACGGAATGCTTCACAATTATAATTACCAAGCTTGATCCAAAAGACACTCTTCCCCTTTTTCTGTAGAAGCAGGGGGCCGTGGCTATATAACACTGTATTTAATGTCTTTTTAGATAGTTTTGCTGAACTTATTTTTTCTTATTCTTTTATAAAATTTTTATTATAAGGGATAATAGGGACAGGTGGGTAGTAATAAGGAATTCTTGGGAAATATAGGTGATGTAAAAACAAGAGTTCAATAAAATTATTTTAAATGATTTATTTCTTTTATAGATCATATCTAGAAACTTTATTTAAAGTTGTGTTGGGTTTTTTTTCAGGGTGAGGGTGGGTAAAAAGAAGCAAGCAGGGAAAGGAAGTAATTATGAACTAATGAAAAGGATGACTGACTAATGTTTACTAATTTTTCAAATGAAAGCATTTTCCTCAGAAACATGCTGCAAAGTTCTATGGTTTCTTGTTATGTTCTTTCAGAAGAGTAAGTAGGGCAGTGTTTTTATGGAAATGTTTTTGTGACATTGTTTATATTATAAGGCTTTAAAGGCTATTAAAAACCATTAAATTAACTAATTCCATTAAATCCAAAAGTCATTAAGCACCTACTATGTGTCATTCTCTCTGCTAGATGATAGGCATATAAATATGAAAGTGAGTCCTAACTAAAAGAATGGAAAAAAGATATAACATTTTAAATAAATGGGTGTTACCTTTGCTATTACAATGAATTTCAGCAATATTAAATATCCCAAATGTGACATCATACATGTGGTCTCATCTTACCAATAAAAAGGGATTACACATTGTTCATTTTATAGCATGATTTAATTCTTTCATGCCACTAGGGGACCTGTTAGTAAATTACCTCTTGCAACGCTCTAAATGGTCCCCTAGTGACCTAAGCTAATGCAACTACAAAAAATGAGCAGAGAATTCCCTTTTCACCGGAAGGATAAGGTCCATAGTAAAGTGTAAAGGGCAAAACAAATGAACTTTTATTCTTTCATTTCTACAATTATCAAGTGCACAGATTTCATGTGCAATCAGTTCCATCATTTTTCCAACCCACAAACATTTTAATGAACCAGGCTCAAGTTTTTCAACAGATTTGTAACAGGGAGCCAGATGGAATGAATCTAATGATTACTCACTGCGTTAAGGCTATGTTTGTACAACAACACCTAAAAAAATTGTTTGAAAAACATATTTTCATTTGACAGAGTTGTCAGCTTTTGCAGCAGCTATGCTGTTGTCATGGGCATTATCATATCGGCATGGACCTAGTGGGAATCAAGCAGATCTAATGGAAGAGGGAAAATTGATTATATAATCATCCATCTAGCTGTACTTTAGTCATAATCCTAGATACTTCCTCAAAGTTCTTTTCAATGCCTCTCAGCATAACCCAAAAATCTTTGTATTATATTTTTGCTAATTAATTCATTAATATTTAACAAGCATTAATATTTAATGAGACATGGGTATAAGACACCACACTAGGCACAGAGGGGGGCCATAAGAGGATGACTAAGATGGTTCCTTGCCCTAGACAAGAGGCTCTGAAACATTTTTGTCTCTGTACCCCCTTGGCTTTCAGGAAACCTTCCTGTGCCTCCCTATTCAGTATGAATGGAAAGAAAGTCTAGCATTTACCACGCATATGCATATAAGAAATAAATAGATCAATCGATTTCAATAGGATAAACTACTTATTTACCAAATATTTCCCACAACCTCTTGACAAACTTCCCCTTTAATTGATCTCCTTGTAGCCATGTTCTCTTGGGGGTATGCATACTTTAGGATGGGAACTCTTACCATAGAGGATATCATAAGTTAATAGGAGAGATAAGGCAAATACATCAATAACCGTAATAGAAAGTAAAGTGACGTAAATGCACAAAAGAAATACAAAGGTCTGTGAAATTTCAGAGAACAAATAAAGGATGAGAAGGCTGGGATTTTTAATTTATACAGTTCATAAACATTTACAAATTTTATACTACATACCAGGCACTATGCTAGGCAATGGGAATCCGAAGACAAAAAGTGAAATAGTCCCCTTCCCTCAAGAAGCTTCCATTGTATTGGGAGGAATATTATGAACATAAATCCTTAAAGACAAAACATCTACCAAGTATATACATGGTAATTTCCTCGAGGCAATCACTAGCAACTTTGGGGATCAAGATTGGTCTTATGGCAATTAAGAGGAACCTTGAAAGAAGCTAGGGATTCTAGAGAATAGAAATGGAGAGTGACTGCATTCCAGACATGAGAGGACAACCAGGGCAAAGAATGACAAGATGCCACATGCAGAGGAAGGAGAAATAAAGGCTAGAGGACCACCCGTCTGGTGTTTTATGGAGTGGATTCCTGGTGTATAGGTTGGAATATAGATAGCCATGGAGGTCCCGTCCAACTATAAAACTCTGTGATTCTTTCAACAAGACAAAGTGACATAATAAAAAAAAATATATGATGTAGAATTGCATGGTAAGCCCTTTATTCCATGGAGGAAATTCCATTTGAACTGGGTCGTGAAGAATAAATTGGATTTCAAGTTGCAGATATTTAAAAAGGCATTTCAGGCATAAACAAGAGCTTATTATGTGCCTTGATTTTCATAGCTGCTCTAAGGTACAAACCATTAAGAGAGAGACAGTAGAAATAATGTTGGGCTTGTAGTCAAAGAACTTCCTGTTCTTCTGTGTGACTTTGTGTGAGCAAGTTACTTTATCTCTCTGGGCTTCAGTTTCTTCACATGTAAAATTAAAGCATTGGACTAGATAACCTCTAAATCTAAGGCATTTTGTAGCTATGGACATATGATAGAGAAATTTTTTTAAAATAAGTATTTTTTGATATATGATTTCATCGATATGAAGACCTCTGTTCCCACCAAAAATCCTTATAACATGAAGGTTGGCAACTCCTCTGTAACTTGTAAAATAATCAGTTTTGCCCATTATTACATAGACAATCAGTGTCCAAGGCAGAATTTGAGTCTGGATCTTTCTGAAACCAAGCCCAAACTTAGATTCACTATATAACATGCTACCAACTACACTTAAGTGAAAAAAAATCCAGAATTACAAAAATACAGTATAAAGCAGTTATTTAAAAAAAAATATTCTGAATTGAACAAATACCAAATAAAATGAGCACAAAAAGAGGATGGTATGTGAAACTCTGAATGCTTTGTAAGGACAAGTTGCTTTTCTTTTCAAATATATCATAAATCCAGTGTGTAGCTTTCAAAGCTGTCCTGCTTGCCTATGATTCCTTCTAGTCTTCCTTTTGCTCTTTATTGCATATCACAATTGTTTCAATAATCTTTCATTCCTTTTGTCTTTCCTTCCTTCCTCCCACTTTCTTTTTTCTTTGTCTTTTCTTTCTCCTTCCTTTCTCTTCCTTCCTTTCTTTCTTTTTCTTTCTTCCCTATTCCTATCCCCTATACTTCCCTATTAAAAACAAAGACAAAACCACCATAACAAATATGAAAAACTGTCACATCATTGATTCCATCTTTTAAAATTCTGTGTCTAAAAATATTTTATTCAACATCTTAAGTCCATCATCTCCTTTTCAGGAGTTAGGAAGAATGCTTCATTATCACTCTTCTGGAATTGTGATGAGCCATTACATTGATCAGAGCTATCTTTCAAAGTTTTCTTTACATATTGTTTTTATTGTATAAATTGTTCTCCAGGTTCTGCTCACTTCATTCTGCATCCGTTCATAAAGTCTTCCCAATTTTCTTTGAAACCCAGGGCTTAGCACAGTGCCTGGCACATTATAGTTGCTTAATACCTGCTAGTTGACATCGACTGACTGCCCCTTTCATAATTTCTTATGGTACAATAATATTCCATTACACCCATATGCCATAATTGGTTCATTCATTCTTTGAATTATGGAAACCCCTTTAGTTTGCAGTTCTTTGCTTTAGCAAAAGGACAGCTATGAATACTCTTGTGCATATAGATGCTATTCCTATTTCTATGATGTCTTTGAGGTGTGTATGGACCTTATAAAAGTATCACTAGGTTAAAGGGAATGTGAAATTCCAAATATAGTAGCTATTTTAAAATTTAAATACTACTTTAATAAAATGTAAAAGAAGATAAGTAGAATATATCCTTCAGAAGTCTAAGAAATATGGTAGATTTTCCTTCTTGAGCTTCCTACCACCCTAAACATAGCCTAGCAGAACTATTTTCTCTCAAATTTGCATCTATAATTTTTCTCTTGCCTTAATCATATGCATAATAGAAAACTTGAAGAAAAATGCGAGTCATTTTGTACTCTGCCAAAGAAAAAAAAATAAAATAAAATCAGCTTTCTAAAAGATAAAATGAAGATTTAAAGAAATATGTTTGACAAGTGAATAAAGTTTCTACTAATGTCTAGTGCTTTGTGATACTTAATCATGTTTATTTTCACCTAATTTTGCACAGGTTCATTGTAATAGAGGGCCTCATTAACAGTAGTTAGCGCCCTGGAATTATCTCATAAAGATGAGTACTTCATCCTTTAATAGATTTGTTGAGTGCTGACCTAATATCAAGCATTCACAATGAGAAGTAACACACTCCACTGAATTTGTTCTGAGGAGGCTCTAGCACCTCCAGCCTTTGTTCGAAACCAGCTGGGTGATTAGTTAAGCCAAAAATACAGGCTGCATAGGATATAGAACTTCCAAGCAATGTGTTTGCAGAAAAATCTATTTTGTTCTTCAAATCTCGATTAAATTTTTTGATAGAAAAAAAATAAGAAAACTACCTTAAATGTATATTTCACTATGTATTATGTGTATATATTATAATTATATACAGTATTATACATAATATGAATGACTGTATATTATATAATATGCATAATATACACATTACATAACTACGTACTATATAGTCAAATATATATTCTAGATTTTTTGTTTTTTATACATAATACATTATTTATATGCATGTATGTATATGCACACGTGTACGTGATATGCTAAGTATATATGTGTGTGTGTATATATATGTATATATACACACACACATATATGTGGTGAAATAATTTAGAAGTTTAAATAACCCCAAATCCAAACATGCATTTGCTAATACATATCTCTTTCATATAGATACCTAAAAATGCAAATGGATTTTCAAAGGAGCATTCTAGAATCCCCAGTAAGCGAGAAAACAGTTGCAGAAATCTTGTTGTGGTCCCGTGTGTGTGTGTGTGTGTGTGTGTGTGTGTGTGTGTGTGTGTATGCTGAATGATTCTCTGCAGTTCTGCCTGAAGGCAGGAGGCTGGCCTAGATGACCCCCGCCCAAAGTCCCTTTTGGCCTCACCATGCTATGCTTCTGAGCATGATGGGGGGATTCTTTCAGTTGCCCAGTCAAGTCCAGTCAAGAATGTCTCTGCTAACCCCAGAAAATGATTCCAAATGTAAAACAACTGACATTCTTAAAAGTAAACACGGTGTCTTTTCTTCCGGAAGATGCTGTTGTTCAAATAATGACACTTTTCCTGACATTGACAGTGGCGAGCCGGGTAGAATGTCAGATCGAGATGAGAGGCTATGTTAGAGTGAACAATTGGATCACAAATCCCCTGATACCACATCAGCATTTAACAGGCCAGACTTACCTGCCTTTCCAGTTCATACTAAAGGACAGCCAAAGAATCAATGAACTTGTAGCCAAATGGGTTTTTAAAAGTTGTTGTTGTTGTTAACTACTGTCATCAACATTCTTGCTCTTTTATTTTTAATGGGAGACCAAAGAAAAGAATTACACAGCCTGAAAATTTAGGAAGCAATGTACAAGATGTAATCGACCTAGGGAAAATGTTCTTCCCAAACTGCTTTCAGGGCTGTAGTCTATTTTCTTTCCTCATTTTTAATTCCTTTGGTGACATTCAAGTCCTAGAAAATGTTTTTGAAAGCAATTATATTTCTAAAGCAAGTTTTCCCAAACTCCCACAGCTTAACTTTTAGGATGAAAATACCCTATTTTAAAAGGTGTTGGCATTCAGTTTTACCTAACAAAAAGCTGGGGCTAGGAGAAAAAAAAAAAAGAAAATGACAGGATTTTTTTTCTTTTTTTTTCTAATAAGAAAGAAACCTGCATTTAAACCATTAGAATACATGAGCAATTTTTACTTTGTAGATGATAGGATCATAGACTTAGAACTGAAAAAGAATTTAGAGGCCAAATAATATAATCCCTTTATTTTACAGAACAGCACAAGCTGACACCCAGAGAGGTGAAGGACTGGCCCAAGGTCACACAAATACTGAGGCGTAGGACAAATTTAAATCTAGATCTTGTGTCTACAAAATCAAATGCTTTCTCAACTGTACCACACTGCCTCTCACATTAACTATAAAACTACCTCTGGACTCTGTGCATCTATTTCCACCCATTTTGCCTTCCATATTATTGAGAATGATAATAAAAATAAAAGATATATTTATAGAGTGCATAAAGTTTATAAAGCACTCTAAATATATTACTTCATTTGAGCTTCATGAGAAGGCTGTGAGGTTGATGTTCCTGCTACTATTATCCCCATTTCGCAGACAAGAAAACTGAAGCTCAGGTTAGATATTTTGTCAGTATACAGAGAGATGGGATGTTCAGTCATTTTTCAGTCTTGCCCAACTCTCTGTGACCCCATTTGCAGTTTTCTTGGAAGAGATACCTGAGTGGTTTGCCATTTCCTTCTCCAGCTCATTTTACAGATGAGAAAATAGAGTCAAACAAGGTTAAGTGACTTGCCCAAGGTCACACAGCTAGTAAGTATCTGAGGCTGGGTTTGAACTCAAGAAGATGAATCTTCCTGACTCTAGACCCAGAATTCTATCCACTGCACCACCTAGCTGAGTTGTACAGAGATAGAGAGGGTCAATCTATGATGGGATTTGACATTCCTAATTGTATTCACAGTTGAAAACATCAAACATAGTCTAACGTGGAGATTCTTAACTTAGGGTCCATGAACCTGTTTATTAAAAAATATTTCTCTTGATAAGTGTGTGTGATTTTTTTTTTAAAAAATGGTTTCCTTTATAATCCCATGTCTTTTATTTTACTAAAAAAAATATCATTCTGAGAAGGGGTCTGTAAATTTCACCATACTGCTAAAGGGGTCCATGACAAATATACAAAAAGGCTCTTGATTGAAGGTGACCTCTTACCTAACACTGAAACAATTGAGAAATTCAATGAATAGAAAATCAGGCAAATCAGTTAGTAGTTTCTTTAAAAAAAAAACAGTTTTATAGGTTGCCTTTTTAATAACTTTTTTGACCTATTTTTTTGGAATCATATGTACTCTCCCTTTTCTAAAAATAGTTTAAAAACAAAATATCATTTCAAGATAAAGGAATTATTCATGGGGAAAAATGTAAAATTGGAAGAGTTTTTTTTATATAGCATTCTTAAACATAGTTGTGAGGGGTTGTTTTTTTTTTTTTCCTATAGAATTAGTCTCAGATACATGTGTGACATCTGGACCCTATAAGTCTTGCATTGATCCCTGTGTGATATAAGTTTGCATCTCAGTTATGTCAGTACCTGGATGACTTCAAACAAGTATCCACCCTCAGGGCTTTTGTTTCCTAGTCTGTAGGAGTTAAATGGCAATCTAGACCTCTGAATTCTCTCTTCTATCTACCCCTAGATGATTTTGTGATGCATTGCAAGGTTGAAATTAGGAACAATCACAATTAGAACCATAACACAGTTCCTGATTTCTTTTTTTATTTTTGATACATTTTTCATAATTAAGCTAAATGGAGATGGATGGCGGATTTCATTTTTTAAAAATAAGATAAGCTGAGCAGAATATTCTAAAATTAAAGAGTTTTGGCCATTTCTTCAACCCCTGCTACCTGGGAAGTTGAGGCTGGCAATTTTCTCAAGCTCAGAGTTCAGCACTCCGACAGACTAATACAATCAGATGGCCATGCTAAGTCTAGCACCAATATAACAAGCCCCTGGGAAGTAGGGGCCAACAAGATGCCTAAGGAGGAGTAAACTGGTCCAAATCAGAATGGAGGTCAAAGATCCCATGTGTCAATTAGTAATGGGATCAGGCCTTTGAGTAATCACTGCATTTCCAGCCTGAGGAAAATAAAGACACCCAGTCTTTAAAAAAATGAAATAAAATAAAACAACTTCCAAGGAGGTGGGCAAGTCGAAAAACACTTTCAGCAGATATAGAAACAAAGGATCTAAAAGGTTTTCCTACCCTTCACATAAGTAGGTACTTAATAAATGTTTGTTGAAATTAATTCTCTTAGCTCTCCTCTCACTGGGGAGAATTATTTGATAAAGAGCATGTTGTGGGAATTCTAAAGCATTTAGTTTGGAAAGTTGTTCTAACCTCTCTCTCTGGACTATGTCAAAAACAATCCCCAAACATTCACGTGCATTTTTGCATACACCTCGATTTACTTACTAGCGTCCTAAAGACTCTGGCCTAAATGACTCTTTCGTGTTTTCTCCATCCGTGCTACTAATCGCTACCAGATTAACTAGCGTTCAGTCAGATTATCTAGGACTGCAGAGGTAATGGGAATTTTTCTCTTGAGAAACAAGGTGGAAATTAGGGCAGCTCCCTCAGGCTGGGTTAAAGCATCTGAAAGAGAACCAGAAGTGTAATTAGACAACCAATTCACTATGGATTTTCCCCACTGGAACCAAAAGGTAGAGTTAGGCTCTGGAGGAGGAGGAAATTCTCCCAGTAGAATATGTGAAGGTCCTTCATAATGGCTCCTACTGCTCCAAGTGGTTGTCCGAATAATGTATTATGTTCTGGGAGCATTGCTTTAGGGTGATGGTGATTTTGACACTTTGACACCAAAAACTCAATCTACCAATAATGCTCAGTAAAGGAGTGCAAGGAAACAAAAATGCTACACAAACTGTAAAAAAATTAAAGATACCTATATATGCTGCCTGTTTGGCAATGGCTACACTTTCCTGTTTATAAAAATTTCACAATAGCCCAAATACCATTGCACAAGAATCACTTGAGCTGATTTAGTCATTGATATGGCCCTAAGAAGAGGAAGTATATTCTAGGAAACAAAGGTCCAGGTCTATGAACCAGGAACATCTGGGTTCAAGTCCTACCCCTAACATATACTAGTTGTGTGAGCAAGTTACTTAATGTCTCGGTGGTCTTGGACAATTTTCTGAGATCAGTGCTATAATGGAAAAAGCCCTGCATTCCAGTCATGGTTCAGTTTGAATCCCAGCCACTTTGTTTGCTACCTATATGACCATGGGCCAGTCACTTAACATTTTCAGGGTCTCATTCTCTCCTCTGTAAAAGGAGGGGGTCGAATTAGATGATTTCTAAAATTTCTTGTAGTTCTTGATCTATGATGAAGAAATTATGAAACAAAAGGACAGAGGAGTTATCAGTGAAAAGTTCCCACACTGGGAATTCAAGCAAACAAATGAATAAATATATGGATAGATAGATGAATGAATGAACAAATGAATAAATATATAAATTAATATATCAATGAATGAACACACAAGCAAATAAATAAATGGATGAATGAGTGAATGCAATGTTCTTGTAGATATTTCTAGGTATCAAAATTCTTCAAATGTTTTAAATACAACATTTTAGGGTTCAGCAAAACTCCAATTAAATTTTTCTAACAAGTTTTGTCATCTTTTTAGGTGATCTTTAAATCTGCCCGTTTCTTTTTTTTTCCTCCTCACCACAATGGTGTGTTGTAGTGCGTGGTATTCGACCTCAGCCGCTTACTCTCCAGTACAATTTTGCACACCAAAGCCATAGTTTTCTGAGCAGGGAATGAGAAAAATCTTGGTTGGGTTCTAACCTGGGAACAAACAAACAAATGAATCTCAGTACCTGGCTCTTAAATTTGGAAATCCAAAGTTCCCTTTTTTGTGAGAGCAGTACTCAGCCCCTTTGGGGAATTCTCATCTCTATTAATCACGCCGGGTGGCTCATTATAAAACACAGCAGACAAAAGCATTTACAGTCTTTTATTTCAGGAGACATTTGAGGAGTATTGTCCTTTGTTTACTGACCATGTTAGAAATGGCATACTTTTCCCCACTTCTTTTTAATAATATGCTGTCTGACCAGTTCAGAGAGAGCTCTAATAATGCCTCAGCCCAACCGTGCGTCTCATTAAGGAAGGAAGAACTGTCATGCAACTATGGATGTGCAATAACTGTGGAGGTACAGTAAATGGGGGGGAAAAGTATAAAAAGCATTCTACCTTCAGGTATTGGCACAAAGCTCTATACCCCCATGCCATCCACTTCCCCAAGAACACTGAATTAAAAAAAACTGAATGTAGAAAAGGTGGACGTTACAATCATGTCTTTCTATATTTAAACACAGATGTTTTAATTGTGCAGATTACTACAGAAATATAATAGAGCACAAGAGGAGAAATTATCTTTCTTTCTAACCCAAGATTACATAACAGCTCAGAGACAATGCATGTTACTTCACACAATTACCAAAGTAAATCAGTTAGTGACTTTGAATGTGGATTTCTTTAACTCTTATGAATATTAACTCCCTTCATTTGCATATGTCTGGGTGTAAAAAAAATTAATATATACTGTGCATTCAGTATATTTTAAGTAGCACCTTGGTACTGAGGGCAATAACTATAAAATAATGCCCGAGGCATAAAGTTACTGAGATTTTGACATTGTGTCTAAAGCTGAGGGCATGATATCAAAATGGAGGTAACTTATCTGGGCAATATTTTTTTTTTTTAGAGATTTTGCTTGGGAAAAAATACATCATCTGTTTTTATTATACGTGGAATGGACTTTATATTTTTGAGGTGAATTTTTTAAATGCCTGCCTTGTATCTGCCATTCTGTTTTTGACATCATAGCCTCTTTCAGCAAGCAATCTATTTCTAATAAAGTCTACTTTCAGGATGCAAAGTGATCTGTTCTGTGTGTAATCAATAAAAAGTACCATTTCCAAAAATATACATAAACATTTGACATACAATGTGTTTATGCACACAATGGGGCTATATAGCAGTGGAGTATATCCATAACCACATTCTATCTAGATATAGATATATAAAAATCACAAGGGTAACTGGTGCAGCTTTATAAATTATAAGCTTTTTATAGCCTAGGGGTGAAATCCTCCTGTCAGGGAGATCGGTTGGTGAATCTTCCATTTGTCTACAGACATTTGTGCATAAGCAGGACAGTGGATATCAATTCAAATCCTCCTCTGCCTGGCAGGCATTTCTGGCCATTGTGGGGCTTGGTGTGAGAGGGATGTCTATATCTGCCCAACATCCAAGCTGGGTCACTGCCTGGCCAGGTGCTGCTGCTGCCGCTCTAGTTACGCCTTCATTATTCCATCACTTGCCTGCCAAGCCTTCTTGGGGACCAGATTGGATTGGACCTTTGGCTATTCTCCATTGTGAAATTAACATGGTACCTGTCACCTTTGCTGGAATTGGCATCAACTGAAATACACTGCTGTTTGTTTAGGAAGACAATTGCCCTCACCCTACCTCCCAGAAAACCACACACACACACACACACACACACACACACACACACACACACACACATCCAGTAGAAGGTTCTGAATGAAAGATTCCACACAATCTTTTTTTGGGGGGGAGGGAGGAAGGGGAGTGGAGAGCACAACTCTCTATCACACACAAGGCAAAGATCATGTAATCCCTTTGTGATGCCCTACATTGAGTAGTGTTGACTGTCACCAGGAGCTTAAATTCTCCAAGAAAGCAGCAGGGGCTGTAGCATTTTGTGGCACTCGCGTCAGGGAAGTGAAAGATATGTCATACACCTGCTCTTCAGCAACGACATGTCTCCCAGGCTGGGCCATAACAATGCAGGTTTGTGGCCCAGCATAGACTGGATGGCATGTCACAGCGAAAAAAAGCAAGGACATGGCACGGCTGTCTCATCTGACACTCATGCCAAAAGTGCTGCTTGTCTCTTGAATTTTCAGTCAACTACCATCATCCTTTAGAATTCTCTAAAATATAGTGCTTTTAAAAATAAATGTTACCACTGTTTAAAATTGTTACATCCCTACAATAGTTAATTTAACAACCCAGAAACTTCTAGTCTTGAGCTTTTTATACACTTTAGAAATAACAAAGAAATATTTTTTTCCAGGTGTGGAATTTCAGCCTACCTATTCAGCCAATCCCTATGCTCTGTGTGTGTGTGAGTGTGTGTGTGTGTGTTAGGATGTGTCAGGTCTCCAGAAGGGGAAGAAGACCTCTGTGAGGCAGAGTGGGTTGGTGTGTGGGTGATAAGAGAGAACAGAAACATCTGGGATATGGAGCAGTTACCATTTACATAGAAGAATAACATCCTGAGACAGGTACTAGAATAAGATGGTTGAATTTTACAAGACAGGAGGACAGAATTACTTTGCCAAACCCATTCTGTTGGGGGGAAAACACCTCCACAATTCGCCTTTGAAAGCATAATCATAATTTTAACTTGTGTAATGAATTTACACAGAGCCTTGAACATCAATCAGAGTATATAACATGAATTTTTAAAAATAAAGGTGAACCAAAGGATGTTATCTTTCATCACCAATATATAGTTTAGACCTGCCACAAACCGTGTTCAGATTCCAAAGCCATTGTGACATGTATTAATGAGCCACAGTTGACAGCAAATAGCAGGATGATATAGAAGATGATTAAATCCAACCTGCCAAGCTTGAATACTGCTCACTGCAAGTTGGTTCTACTAGGTCAAATTTGTCAAGAAGAGAGATTCATTGATTTGTTCATGAGGATCTCATGAAGGACTTGGCTTTATAACTTTCTGTTCTATATATCATGTAATAGCATGTATTATAACAATCTGCATTTGTGTCTAATCACCTTACTGTAAGCTCTATGAGGGGAGAGGCCGCATCTTTTTATGGTACAGTGAATAAGGAGCCAGATGACCTGAGTCTGAAACCCAGACTTATTGCTTCTACCTGTATAATCTTGGTTAAACCTTTTAATTCTCTGAGCCTTACTTTTTCTCTTCTATAAAGCGAGGAGTTTGGACTTGATGATCTCTGTGGGCCCCTTACAGCTTTAAATCTGTGATCTTATGGCTAAATGTTGCTTTTCCTCGGTGCTTAGCACAGTATTCTATGCTGTGTCTCTGACTTAACACAAAAACTAAAACTTATAAAATGATGTTTCATGGTTTCTCTCTCACGTGAGACACAGAAGAACCACGGGTCAAGGTCACCAGGTTGCAAATTGCCCTAGACAGAAAGGAGCCGAGGTAGAGTTTGGCACCACGTCTTTGTCTTTTGACTCCATATCTAGAGCACTTTCCATGGTACCATGCTGAATGAATGAATGAAACAGCCTTTATTAAACAATGATTATGTCATATAGAGCACAATTGCTATTCTGTAATTAAGAATGAGAAAATAGGGCAATAGGATTTTGGAAGTAAAAAAGGACCATAGAAATCAACTAATTCAACACTCTCAATGAGACAGATGAGAAAATTGAGGCATTAAATGATTTGTCCAAGTCAGTGCCAAAAAGAGAATTTGAACCCCAGTCTTCTGACTGCAAATCCAGTGCTTTTTCCCCTATGGGGTCCAAAGTTTTAAAAGGGTTCTTTGTGTTATGATTTGTGGAGACCACCCTTTATGTAGCAGAAGGAGTATCAGAAGAATAGTTATTGTATCTAATGAGAGTGTGGACAACATGCACAATGGATTTTTAAAGGCCTTCAGGTTTCCTTCCTAGTCTATATGGCCATAGGATAAGCAGTATAGCAATACTATCAGAAATATCACTTTTAAGTATGAGGAATAAAGATTAAAGTCACTATTTAAAACAATCCACCCATCTCTGTAGAATTATCACTTTAAAGAAATATCTGACACACAAACAGTTTCTAAATCAGAGAGCCTGATGGGTCCTTGAATAATATTGGGATAATAGGGACATTAGATGTGAAAAATGCTTCCTTTTCCCTAAGATAAAACATTTTGGATGTATCCTAAGGCCACTGGTAACGTGAAAGACAAGTCACTTGAACAGAAATAGAGATTAGTTTAAGTCAATAAATATCTTTTAAATATATCTAGAAAGTCACGGTGGTATAGTAGATAGAGACCAGCCCTCTGGGTTAGGAAGAACTGGGTTCAAGTTCTGTTTCTTCCACTTACTGTCTGTATGAGCAGGAGCAAGTCTCTTTACCTCTAGGTGCCCTCACTCAACTTTGTGGTACAGGTCTGCAACAGTAGAGGAAATTACTTAACGAATGGCTCCTACACTGATGAAATCACACATCCGCTTTTTTGTTTTTCAGGTGTTTACTATATGCAAGGAACTTAGCTAAGTGTTCTTGACACTTGACACTTGACAAAAAGGGAAAACTCTTGCCCTCCAGGAGCTTACTGATCATCATCAGACGTTTTTTCAAACCAGTTTAAAAAAAAACTCTTGGTGGCGCCATATACCTTTTGAACCTAGAGAGGGAAAAATTAATGTGAGGATTCTAATCTTCTGTAACTTTGAAATTGCTTACTTGTACCATCCAACTTCCTCCCTTTTTGTTAAATGGAAAAACTATATAGGCAACAGTGGGCATAATACTGTTGGATCACATTTACATTATTGGAACAGTTAAACTTTTATCCAAAAGTTATTTCCCTTAGGGTTGGCCAAATCCAAAAAGAAATTTTATTACCCATTGCTGCAAAATTACCCTAAGAACAGGTTAGCTATATAACAGAAGATCTGCCCATTTGCAGTGAGTATATGTCGGATTCCTCCCAGGAAAGAAGGGTTGCTAAGTTTAACGGGCCAACTTTTTTTCTTTTTTTTTCCTTTTTGCCATTCATTTTCAATTATTTCTTTTTTCCAAGCAGAATTCTATATTAGAAGCTAGTCCTGAAGGAGTGGCTCTTGGCCTGCACCATCTTGCAGTCAAGTAGGTGTCAATAGAATTATCAATTACCCCTGTGGCTAATTCTTACCAAGCAGGTTCACAGTAACTGGGGACAAAGAGAAGGTGATGCTGAATTCATAGCAGGAAGGGAAGAAAAAAACAACCTTTTAATTGGATTAGAGGGCATTCCTTTCACCTCCTTTCTCTACTATCACCTCCCCCCCCAAAAAAAGCACACTTCCCATGAGTGGTGGGGTTTGGCTGGCATTCGAAGCTTGTGAGCTATTTTTTTTTCAAAGTAACCAACTGGGTTGGCTGAAGAGGGCTGTGGTCCACCATTGCCCCCTTCTTGAGAGAAAAAAGGAGAGTTGTTGCAGGCACAAATAATACTGAGAGAATAAAGCAAAACCGTATGGTTCCTTTGAATCTCTCACACATTGGGTGGTCCCTTCATAATAGGGTTGAGGCATATAGGAGGGAGGCTTTGACCAACTCTGCACTTTCTGTACCCTGCTGTCCTCTGGTTAAATGGAAAAGTGCTGTATACAGGGCCGTTAATGCAGGACTTTCATGAGCACTAACATTCAAATAATCACTTTACCAGTTAAGTGTTAGATGGTAGCCAGTTTGCTAGATAATCTTCTACTCCCCAAAAATCTCAGATTCCACTTGACTAGGGGCATCTGCAGGCCAGAACTCACTCTTGTGTCTCCATTTATAGATCTCAGAACAAGTGGCTCCTAGTCTGGGTTCTGTGAACTTTTTTTTTTTAATTCTAATCCAAGTTCTTTGACTCCAATCCAGTGCTCTATACTGTCTTGCCTTTTTTCACCTATAGAAAAGGGATTGTTTCTATAAGATGAAATGGTTAGTAACTAATAACAATAGTGACATAACAACATGTGAGTGGAAGGTTGAGAAAGAACCACTTAAAAGACATAGCAAAAAAAGTCAATGAAACCGGAAACCAAACAAATCCAAGGAAAGGTTCAAGAAGCACAAAGAGCTTACTAAAATGTGTTAGGAATCAACATGGGAAGTAGAAAGAATGCTGGGGACAGAAGCAGGTAAAATCTGGGTGCAAATTCTGGTTATGTGACCTGGGAAAACCTCAGTTTTCTCTTCTGCAAATTGAGGTTGACTCAAGTTTGCATAGTACTTAGCAGAATTACCTATACATAGTAGGCACTTAATAAATGCTTGTTGACTCCACTTCCATAACCATACTGGAGGATCTCCAGGCTTTCAAGGCAAGATATGTAGGACTGGCTAGTTTTGGTCTGATGTCCTTGTTAGGTGGCTAGCTTCAGTGAAGGTGCCGCTAGCTCTCCACCAGCTTCTCCATGAGAGACCACTGTGTCAGGACACTCGTTGGATATTAACCCAACAAACACAATTTGTTATTTATAGACAAGAGCTCCCCTATCTTTCCTAGCCCAGGTGGCACAATGGATAGAGTGCTAGGCCTGGAGTGAAGAAAACTCGATGGGAAATAGATGGAGGTCATAAATTATTTGAAGTATGTTATCCATGATGATTTTCCTACAAGAAGTGGAATAAAAGATGGTATCGTGGGAATGGATGATCATAAAGTAGAGAGACTGGATATGTAGAAAGTGAGAGATAGTAGCTGGACAGGTAGAGTGCCCAGATATTTACTAGCTGTGTGACAATATACTTGTTTGCCTCAATTTCCTTATCTATAAAAATGGGAATAATAAAAGTGCATGCCCTGCAGAGTTGTTGTAAGGATCAAATGAGATAATAATTGTAAAATGCTTAGCAAAGTTCCTGGCCTGGTACATATAAATGCTGGCTAATACTATTGTATTGCATATTATTTCTATTACTATTATATTGCATATTATTTCCCCCATATTTATAAATGGAAGCAAATACCTAAGCATTACTTTCCCAATGTTTTCCATGTGCTTGCCTAGAATTATGCCACTGACCATGTGGTAAGAAGTCGCCTGATGATGTATCTCCTCTTGGAGACAGAAAACCTGGATCCAAGTACACCTTGTATTGACAGTCGAAGTACTTAATTTCTCTGTGCCTTGATTTCTTCATCTGTAGAATGGCAGTGAGTAGTGGAAGGCACAGATGCCTGGAGTCAGGAAGGCATGAATTCAAATCCTGCCTCAGACATTTACTAAGTGGATGACCCTGGGCAAGCTACTTAACCTTTCTCTGCCTCATTCCCCTGATCTGTAAAACAATAAATGTGCATTCTCACTATGTGCTGAGAGCAGCTGTGCACTCTTGATGGCCATTCTCTATGGTCCTTATCAACTCTAAGGCTAAGGTTCTATGAAAATGGAGGTGATAATATTTGTGTTATTTATATGATATGGATTTAGAAAGGAGAGTGCTTTGTAAATGTTAAAATGCAATTTAAATCTGAGTTCTCATTACTGAGATTGGCATGAGAACCTCAAGCATTCATCAATTTCTCAACTGGACCACTGAAATAGCTTTCTAATTGGTGTCCTTGCCTTCAGTCTCTCTCTTATCTAATACAGCCTCTCTACATAACTGTAAAACTGACACACCTGAAAAACAATTCAACTGTCACCTCCCCTCACTACTCAAAAATTTTCAATGGCTCCTTATTGCTTTTACAATAAAATACAAAATGTTCAGTCTGATATAGTCCTTCATATTCTAGCTCTCTCACATTTATCTTCCCAGTTTAATTTTCCTTTTACTCTACTTCCCAGAATTTCTATGCTGGTCAACCGGGCCAACTAGTTCACTTTTGCATATAAAATTCCATGTCTTGACTCCACACTTTGTATAAATGATTCCCCACATCTCTAATTGCCTTCAAGCACAGTTGAGGTGTGAATTCCTGTACAAAATCTTTCTTGATTCCCTCCGGTGGTTAGTTTTCTCTCTCTCTCCCTTGTGAAATCACTTTGCCTATTAAAACTACTTCGTATGTAGTTTGTATTTGCTTACATGTGTACACATTGCACAGCAACTGTCCCTCCTGCCTTCTCCTCACTCCACCCCCCCCCCACTTAAGCTACTTGAGGATGCAGGGACTTAATTTTTTGTCTTTATATCCTCAATGTTTTATAATTCCTATGCCTAGGACACAGTAAGTGCTCAATAAATAATGAAAAAATCAATTGCAAGTCAGGCTAGAGATTTTTTTTCCCAATTTATCTACCAACCTACACTTCATCATTATGTTATTCAATGCCATGCCCTCCCAGAAATCTTCCATAAAGGATCCAGCCAATTTGCTGAAGGCTTTCTGCTAGGTCTTTCAATATTTTGTGGGTAATAGTGCAGCACTCTACCTGTCCAGCTATTATCTCTCACTTTCTACATATCCAGTCTATCTACTTTATGATCATCCATTCACACGATACTATCTTTTATTCCACTTCTTGTATGAAAATCATCATTGATAATATACTTCAGCTAATTTATGGCCTCCATGTATTTCCCCATTGCCCTTTGGGTTACCAATTATCTTTAATTCTTCATAGACAGTAACAACCCATGATTCACAGTCACATAGCATCACCTGGAAAATGTTAGTGTTAAAAAAGATAAGGCTTGGGGTCAAGAAGCACATTGGTGATGTGATACTATATGTGGGGAGGGAGGGACTGAAGGGGAAGCACTAGACTAGGAGTCAGTAGGCTGAGTTCTAATCCTAGTTCTGTGAGCTGAGACTATTACTGAACATCTCTGAGTCTCAAGATTCCTGCCTGAAAAATAGAGGATCTTAACTTTTTTTTTTCCATCATGGACCACTTTGGTAGTCTAGTGATATCTACAGATCCCTGTTCAGAACAATGTTTTTAAAAGCATAAAATAGAATCCATAGGATTACAAAGAAAGTGAATTATGTTGAAATGTAATTATCAAAATATTTCTTTAAAAATAAATTCATGGACTCTAGGTTAAAAATCCTGGACTCTGTGGTCCCTTCTAATTCTAAAATTAGCAGCATGGCTGTCTATAATGCATGCATGATTGAAATAGCCAATACCATCAGGTTTTTTTTAATCCTATGATCAGATATGAAAGGCAGACAAATGAAACACATGAATTAAGTTGGAAAATCCTAAGATCTTATGAAAATATTTAAAATGCCTGCACATGCATAAAGTCACAAAGAAATAAAAAAAACTATTCAGGTATGACTCAGGACTACAAAAGGTCTTTAGCTTCATAAGAAAGAAATTCACCTTTGGAGAATATTCTCTTCTTACTGCAGATAAATGAAAAAAGCGGCATACATTTATAGAGAAGAGAATATGCCCCCAAATAGCAAAAACAGGTTTTACTTAACTCACTTTTCAAGTTTCCTAAGATTTCGTCAACCATTTGATAGGTTTTAGCTTAGGGATAAATTTGAAGCTGATATTTCCCTAGTGAAATCTGCAATAGAAAAATGTATGCTGAGGGGAAAGAGAAACTAGAAAATTGAACAAACCTAATAGAAATCTAACATTTCCTGTTGCATTTAATAATTACGTTTCTTTTTTACAGATCCTTTCAAAGATGAAAGCTTTTGTATTACAAATTTTTATCCCTCGCCTATCAGGAAAAAATCTGTAGAATTCTGGATGTTTCATATTTAAACTACACAAATTATCTGTTGTCAGTCTTTAAAGACTCCTTTCCAGTCCAAAAGGCTTCAGTTGGCTAAATGTTGGACTTAAGAGCCTAACAAAGTCAAGACGATTATAAGATGAGCAACTTGCAAAAATTGTCACTGTTGCCTTTAGACATTAGTGTTAGCAGGATATGGATAATTTGTCCATAAGTAAACAGAAACTGCGTGTTTGTTGTATAGCTATGGCAACGTGTGCAGATGACTCACTCATTGCTTTTGTTATGTTATTACATGACTCAGACTTGGTAATGCTTGCCCAATTACCTCCCACAGCATAGTTTCACTTTGTTAAGCAATTCGAAAGCTGTTTCTCAGGTCTTGCCATATCAAAGTGAGTATTTTACAATAAAGAAAGAAAAAAAAAGTGAGAGAGAGAAGAAAAGAAGGAAGGAGGAAGGGTTGGGGAGAAGGGGAAAGGGAGAGAAAGAGAAAGGTGGGGAGAAAGTAGAAAAGAGAGTGAGGAAAAGAGAAAGAAAGAGGGAGGGAGGATGAGGAAAGGGGGGGGGAAGGGAATGATGAAAGAAGAGAGAGGGGAGAAAGGGAAACAGAGAAAGGAAGGGAGAGGGGGAGAAAGCAAAAATGGGAGAGAGAGATAGAGAAAGAGAGAGAGAAAGAGAGAGAGAAAGAATAAGAGAAGAGTCTCTTGAGAGAGAGAATGAAAGAAGAGTCTCTTGAGAAGTCTGTGTACTTCCTATTAACTCAGGATTTCATTATGGGTGCTTCAGCAGTGTGAGAGCCTGCTGCATCACATGATGACCAGATCTATTTTATATTCAAAGCAGTAAAAAGGAGTCCTGGAAGTGGCATGGAGATAAGTACACCCACAGAGTTTGTCTCCAAGTAGATCGGTTCTTCAGTATATATTAAGCCTTTCCAGATTTATCCACAGTGGTTGGCTGTTTGCCAGAACTTGGATTCTGTTCTGTGGTGCAGTGGGTTGAGTATTCCCAGGTGCTGGTGTATTTTTATGCCTAGTCCTTATTTACAGTTTTTCTTAGGATTGCTTTGAAGTGTGAACAATCAAGTTGCAGGAGGCTGCAAAGTTCTTTCCACATGAGCCCCATATTCCTTTTCTTAAAACAACTCTGAAGAAACATTTATTTAAGCAGCTTTTAAAAGAAATTTGGAGAGAGAAATAACTTCTTGCCTTAAAAAACATTTTTTTCCTCCTGTGAATAATGAGTAAAACAATATGACCTAATATTATTACTCTACTCTTTTTCTATTTCAGGCCACCTTTCAATTTATTAAACTCATTAACATCCACCTAATGACAAGCCTTATTGCCCATGGGGCTTTAAAGATACTCTTTATAAAGGAAATATATTATCATGTATTTGAAGTCTTTAGTATAGTTCTGTTTCCAACATTAATGTATAGCATTGACTGTGAACTATTTGGAAAGGACCATGGCCAGACATTATTTCTTCCATAACCATTTAAAAAAATAAAAAACAAATGCCACAGTTAAATATAAAACATTCAGTGTTCCCAGATCTAAATTCAGTAAGGAGTTAAAAAAAAAATAGAGTTAAGAATTGTGCGAGTTTGATGAGGTTGGAGGAGTGCAAAGAGAAGGGAGCAAAGAAGTATTTGTGTCATATTGCACACTTTACAAACATCTCTTGGATATGCCCCTCTGCAGATGTGGCAATGAGGGAATGGGGAGCTCAGCATCTGGGAGAAGCCACATGGTAAGAGAGCAGGAGCTGAATTGTGTGTGAGGCAGATAGCACTCAGTGAAACAAAGAGGCTCCTTTCTAGAATTGTTATTATTTTTTTGAATTTCAAATTGGAAATCAAACCTCTAGTCTCTTTGCCTATTTAAAAGGGCACTATCCTCAGCCCATTAGATCTTTCCCTTTAATCCTTTTTTTTTAATTTCATTTTGTGTGTGTTTGCCCAAACATCACACTGTGAGGCTTCAGACAATAGGTACTCAGAAATGAAAATGGTTAAGTAAATGGAAGCCCCAGAAATTAGACAGTTACACCTTTTGTTAAATACTTTTATCTCTATGTTGGACTACTGCTATTTACAGCTTTATAGTGCTGATTTACGGCATCAAGGGTGATAGGTACAGATTACTTATCCTCGTTGCCGGACTTTTCATCTCTCTTTTAAAATATCACAGGACTCTAGGACTTTATCGTAGTTAGCCCCAGATAAATGCTTCTTAGGAGCATGGTGGCAGTGGTTATGAGCCCACTTAAACTTCTGGTTGATGGCACATTAAGCAGTGAGGCTGATAACGTGCAGCCCGATCGGTACCTACAGCATCTCCAGTGTGACCCTGAGAGGGAGGTTAATACAGAAGACAAATGGTAGAGGAGAACACGCTCCATTTTTTTTTCATCAGGCTGCTCCATAAATAACAGATAAACATCCTCCCGTTCACAGCAGATCAGAGAGCAGAGAAAGATGCTGCAAACTTCAAGCCATCAACCACTTAAAATTGCTGTTGTCAAATCAATTTTTTACAGAAGACTGACCTGTTTACGGACCGTTTTTTTAATAGCATGGAAAGAGTTTGGAGCTCTGAGTTGGAGTACACAAGCGGTTTCCAAATGACATTTCGAATGTAAAAATTCAAGCCTGCCTCTATCTTCTCTTCCCCCACTTCACCCTCACCCCCTCCCTAACATCCATACACATGCACACACGCCCCATCAACTTCCACTGACATTTCTTCATTACCATGAAAAAGCTCAGTAAGTCCTGGGGGATTTTGCAAAGCATCATTCCCCTTTTATACCCAGGCCCTCACTGATATCTCTACAAATGGTTTTCTGAATTTCATACCCCAGCAGGAGGTAGGATTTAAGCTTTGAAAGCTATAAGGACAATGGCATTCAAGGTTTACCCCTGTGACTTTCTGGTCCTTGCCATAGCACCTGGTTCTTCCCTTATTACAGGTGTGATAACATCAGATTTACTCTTTATAGTGGATTATAGGAGAAAATCCATGGGCTCGTTTGGTGGACAGGGCTGTAGACTCAGTTGTGTAGACTAAGAAGACTGTTAGGTACTTGTTCTCACCCCGACCCCTTTTTTAAGTAACACTCGGACACAAAATCTGTGTAAGAGGTTTGGGGCATCTAGGTGGTACAGCGAATAGAGTGCTGGGACTGGAGGTAGGAAAACCTGAGTTCAGATCTGCCCCATGGACACTTATTAGCTAGCTCTGTGACCCTGAGCAAGTCACTTAATCCTGGTTTGCCTCAGTTTTTTCTTCTGTAAACGGAAATAATAATAGTTATCCATGCCACTTCACAGGGGTTAGGTGAGAAGCACCTCCACGATCTGGAAAATTAACACAAGATTTTTTGGCCTTCCCTTTGTATCAGAGAAGTCTGAATTATTATGATCTTAAAAGATAAAACATGTCGATGTTATATAATACTATAATATATTTTATTCATTTTTGAGTTTCTAAACTTTTTCTGTGTTATCTGCTGCCTTCATGTGTCATCTTCAGCTTTCTGCAAAGCTCTCCCCCAAAATTCCCATTTAATTTTGTATGCTGAGCTGCAATATATAGAAACTATGATGGAGAAAGTTGAGATGTAGAAGGAATTTATCTAACCTCCCAGGGTTGTTGTGAGAATCAAATGAGATAATAATTGTAAAGCATTTAACATAGTGCTTGGCCTATGATAAGTGCTATACAAATGTCAGCTATTATTATTATTAATTTATACAGCTGCTAGTATCTTCCCATTGAGATTACCTTACATCTACTCTGTTTATATCTTATCTATATTGAGTTACTTTCATGTTGTCTCTCCCATTAGAATATAAGCATCCTGCAGACAGGGAGTATTTTTGCCCTTCTATCCTCAATGCTTAGCAATAATAAACAATAATAACTTTGTTGATTGAGTGATTGAACTTTACTTGAAAATCATTTAAAAGTTCAGTGTGAAATTTACCTTTACAAATTTTTATGGAAAGACAGCTTAGGTAATATATAGAAGGCCTGTTGTGGAATAAAGAAGACCAGAGTACAAGTACCCTGACGGAAACTGGCTATATATTCCTGGGAATGTTACTTAACTCTCAAAGCCGCTATGCAGCCAGATGCTGATCTGAATCAGTGGATGGAATTTCCACACCAGGAATTTCTCAAACTGATAAAATCACAGGTCCAGATCAAAAACAAAACAAAACTGAAGATTCTGAAGCTAATGGAAAAGATTGTTACATTGGGAGCATGGTTAAGTCATCTATATTCTCTTAAAGCCTAAAACAGTGAAGGGTGAGTAGTGAAGTAAAAAGAGAAAGCTTTTTCTAGATTTCATTCTTTCTTCTCACTGATTTATATATATACATATGTGTGTGTGTGTGTATATATATATATATATATATATATAGTACCATATATATGCATAATATTAACAACAGACTCATTGGCCAAAATAAAATTTAAACAAAACCTAAAAGTATATTTTATTATGGGATTTTTTTTATAAATTTAATTTTGTTAAAAAAATTTGAGTTCTACATTCTCTCCCTCTCTCCCACCCCTCCCCCTTCCTTGAGAAGGCAAGCAATTAGATTTAATATGAGGTCATACAAAACATTTCTATTATCCCCATGTGGTGTTAATGTGATTGAAGATCTTCCCTCAGATGGAGCTGGTTAAGGGAAGCTTGATTAGGGGAGGCTTGTTTGTAGGGAGGCTCACACCCTTTTGCTAATTAGGCGCTAAGCCCCAGGCCCATGATCTTTTGCTAATTAGGTGTGAAGCTCTCTGGGGCTCTAAAAAGGGCATATACATATACATATATACATATATATATATATATATATATATATATATATATATATATAATCTCCTGAGGGTAGCCATTAAGCTCAGAAGAAGAAGAGAGAACTTAGAGAGAGAAAGAGAAAAGGAATAGATGGAGAGAGAGAGAAAACTGGAAGGGCTGAGAGAAAGGACTGTAGAAACACAGAGATGGAAAGACACAGAGAAGAAGAGATGCAGAGACAGGAAGAGGGAGAACTGGAAGGGCTCTGAGAACTACAAGGGCTTTCAGAACTTCGGGAAAGGACACAGGCAAGCAGACAGTTCAGACTCCTGAGTGAGTGTTTACGAGAAGGCCCTAGCACAGGGGAAGGTGACAGGATGGCTTGGCTCCTTGCTGTGATACTGTGTTTTCATTTCCTTGCTGTTACATTAAAGTAGACTTACTGGTTTGGGGATACAATTGTTGCTATGTCGAATTGAGGTTATTGGTTTGGGGATTTGATCCTCTGGTGTCTGAATTAATGTTTTACTTCTCTGCCTTTTATATAAAGAGTCTCCTATATTTTGCAATTCCAAACTATACAGGTATATTCATGGTCACCATCAATATCATGAATCTTGCCTTACTGATAACCCATGTTACAAAAGAAAACACACGAAAACCAAAAACAATAAAGCTAAAGAAACTTTTAAAAAGCATGCTTCGATCTGCATTCAGAGTTCATCAGTTCTCTCTCTGGAGGTGGACAGCATTTTTCATGGGTTCTTTGGAATTGTCTTGGATCATTGTCTTGATGAAAGTAGCTAAGTCTTTCATGGTTGATTATTATACAATAGTGGTGTTACTATGTACAATGTTCTTCTGGTTCTGCTCACTTCACTTTGCATGAGTTTGTATATGTCTTCCCAAGTTTTTCTGAAACCATCTTGCTCATCATTTCTTATAGTACAATAGTATTCCATCACAATCATATACCACAACCTGTTCTTCCTTCCTTCCCTCCTTCTCTCCTTCCTTTCTTCCTTCTCTCCTTTCTTCATTCTCATCCTCCCTCCTCTCCCCATCTCCACATAGATTTTTTTTTAAGGACCATGCCTTAAATCCAAATCACTCTGACCCTCATTGATTGGCCAACAATAGGACCCAGCCTAAGCCTCACTTGATCATTGTTTGGGTTCTGATGGCTCAGAATGAGTGTAAGTAGCAATTATTTCTGTTTGTTCAGAAACCCTGAGGGTCTTACCCTCCCAGATTGATTTTTTTTGCCTCATTTCTGACATAGGCTTAGTCACTGAATGGACATTGCCCCAGGCTGAGACCTGGGAAATCCTTTAGCTTAAAAAGGCCAAAGTCTTCCAGTGCATCTGGGGCCATCTCCAGACATCCTGATCTATATCTTGTCACTGGACCCAGATGACTCCAGAGGAGAGATTGAGGCTGGTGACTTTATACAACCCTGCCTCACTTAAATCCAATTCACTTGAAAGTCATGGCATCACCTTCCTGATGTCATGGTCCTCTTTGAGAATGAAGGACATACAACAACAATGGCACAACAAAAATAGCTGCTATAAATACTTTTGTACAGATAGGTCCCTTTCCCTTTTCTTTGACCTCTTTGGGATCCTGGCCTAGAAGTGATATTGCTGGCTCAAAGGGTATGCACAGTTTTACATACCTCTTTGGGAATAGTTCAAAATCATTTTCCATAAATTGCAACTCCAACAACAATGCATCAGTGTTTCAATTTTTTCTACATCTCCTCCAGCACTAGTCATTTTCTTCTTCTGCCATGTTAGCCAATCTGATAGGTATGAGGTGGCAACTCAGAGTTGTTTTAATTTGCATTTCTCTATTTAGTAGTGATTTAGAGCATTTTTCATCTGTCTATTGATAACTTTCATTTCTTCTTATGGAAATTGCCTGTTCATATTCTTTGACAATTTATTAACTGTGTAATGGCTCTTATTTTTATATATTTGGCTCAATTCCCTATGTATTAGAGAAATGAGGACTTTATCAGAGAAAATTACTATAAAAACTTCCCAGTTTCTTATTTTCTTTTTAATTTTGGATGCATTAATTTCGTGTGTACAAAAGTTTTGTTTTTCGTTCTTTGTTGATTTTTTTTTTAAATTTCATGCAGTCAAAATTATCTATTTTACTTTCTGTAATCCCCTCTATCTCTTGTTTGGTCATAAACTCTTTCCTTATGTACAGATTTACAGGTAGATATTTCCATGCTCCCCAATTGGCTTAGGATATCACCTTTTATGCCTAAATCATTTGTCCATTTTGTCCATATCTTGCTATATGGTGTGAGATGTTGTTTTATGCTTAGTTTCTGCCAAATTGTTTTTCAGTTATCCAAGCAATTTTTTTCAAATGTTGGGTTCTTACCCCAAAAGCTTGGATCATTGGATTTATCAAACACTAGATTACTATTGTCATTTACTATCATGAACTGTGTACCTAATCTTTTTCATTGATCCACCACTCTATTTCTTAGCTAATCCCAGATTGTTTTGATGATTACCACTTTGTAATATGTTCTGAAAACTGGAACTGCTTTTTCATTGATTTCCTTGATATTCTTAACCTCTTGTTCTTCCAGATGAATTTTGTTATTATTTTTCTAGCTTTATAAAATAATTATTTGGTAGTTTGATTGGTATAGCACTGAGTAAGTAAATTAACTTGGGTAGAATTAGCATTTTTATTATATTGGTTTGGTCTACCCAAGAGCAATTAATATTTCTCTGATTATTTGGATCAGTCTTATTTGTGTGAAAAGTGTTTCGTCATGTGTTCACAGTTTTTGGGTTTGTCTTGACAGGTAGACTTTACTGTCTACAGTAATTTTATATTGTATTGTCTGCAGTTATTTTGGAATGGAATTTAAATAGAATTTCTCTTTCTATATCTTCCTGCTGGGTTTTGTTCATAGTATATAGAAATGCTGATGAATTATGTTGGTTTATTTTATATTTTGCAGTTCTGGTAAAGTTGTTAATTGTTTCAACTAGCTTTTTAGTTGATTGTCAAGGTTTCTCTAAGAATTCTATCATATCATCTGCAAAGAATAATAGTTTTGTTTCCTCATTGCCTATTTTTATTCATTTTTTTCTTGTCCTATTGCTATCACTGGGATTTCTAGTACAATATTGAATAATAGTGATGATAACGGACATCTTTGCTTCACTCCTGATATTATTGGGAAAGCTTCAAGTTTATTTCCAAATGGGGGATAATGCTTTCTCTTGGTTTTAAACAGATACTACTTATCATTTGAAGAAGGGTTTCATTGATTCCTATGCTTTCTAGTATTTCTTAAAGGAAAGGGTATTATATTTTATCAAAGGCTTTTCCTGCATCTATTGAGATAATCATATGATTTTTGTTTTTATTGTTATTGATATGGTCAATTATACTGATAGATTTCATAACATTGAACCAGATCTGCATTCCTGGTATAAATCCCATCTGGTCATACTATATGATCTTTGTGATATATCTGTTATCTCCTTGCTAGTATTTTATTTTTAATTTTTTGCATTAATAACCAGTAAAGAAATTGATGTATAATTTGTTTCTCTATTCTCTCTGTGCCTGGTTTAGGAATCAAAACTATATTCGTATCATAAAAGGAATTTGGTAGGATTCCTTGCTTACTAATTTTTTTCCAAGTCTTTAATATGGTATTAGAATTAATTTCCTTAAATGTTTGGTAGAATTCAAAAAGAGATACCTATTTGGTTCAGTGGATAGTGGAATCAGGAAGACCTGAGTTCAAATCTGTCCTTAGACACTTACCAGCTGTGTAAGCCTGTGCAAGTCACTTAACCTCTGTTTGCTTTAATCCACTGGAGAAGGAAATGGCAGATCATTGCAGTGTCTTTGCCAAGAAAACCCAAAGGACAAAATGACCCATGGGGCCTTAAAGAGTTTGACATGAACAACAACAAGAAGATTCACTTGTGAATCCATCTGGTCCTGGGTTTTTTTTTTTTCTTAGGGAGCTCATAGATGACTTGTTCAATTTAGTTTTCTAAGACAGTTATTTAAATATCCTATTAACTCTTCTATTAATCTTGACAGTTTATATTTTTGTAGAAATTAATCCGTTTCACTTAGATTGTCAGTTTTACTGGTATATAATTAGGCAAAATAACTCCTAGTAATTGTTTTAATTTCTTTTTTTACTTTTGTATATATTTTATTTAATATTTTAGTTTTCAACATAGATTTCCAAAAGATTTTGAGTTACAAATTTTCTCTCCATTTCTACCCTTCCCCCCATTCCAAGATGGCATATTTTCTGATTGCCACATTCTCCAGTCGGCCCTCCCCTCTTTCACCCCACCCCTCCCATCCCCTTTCCCCTTACTTTCTGGTAGAGCAGGATATATTTCTATGCCCCATTCCCTATATGTCTTGTTTCCCGGCTGCATGCAAAATTTTTTTAAATTTTTTTAGGCATCTGCTTTTAAAACTTTGAGTTCCAAATTCTCTCCCCTCTTCCCTTCCCACCCACCCTCCCTAGGAAGGAAAGCAATTCAACACAGGCCACCCATGTATCATTATGCAAAACACTTCCACAACGCTCATGTCATGAAAGGCTAACTATATTTCCTTCCATCCTATCCTGTCCCCCTTTATTCAGTTTTCTCCCTTGACCCTGTCCCTTTTCAAATGTGTTTTCTTTTGATTACCTCCTCCCCTTATCTGTCCTCCCTTCTATCATCCTCCCTTTTTATCCCCTTCCCCTTACTTTCCTGTGGAGTAAGATACCCAATGGAATGTGTATGTTATTCCCTCCTCAAGTTGAATCCAATGAGAGCAAGATTTACTCATTGCCCCTCACCTGCCCCCTCTTCTCTTGCAACAGAACTGCTTTTCTTGCCACTTTTATGTGAGATAATTTACCCCATTCTATCTCTCCCTTTCTCCCTCTCTCAATATATTCCTCTCTCACCCATTAAATTTATTTCATTTTTTTAGATATCATCTCTTCATATTCAACTCATCCTGTGCCCTCTGTCTATATTCCCTTCAACTCCCCTAATACTAAGAAAGGTCTCCTGAATTACACACACATCATCTTTCCATGTAGAAATCTAAGCATAACCATTGAACTTTAGTAAGTCATATATGAATTCTCTTTCTTGTTTACCTTTTCACGTTTCTCTTGATTCTTATATTTGAAAGTCAAATTTTCTATTCAGCTCTGGTCTTTTCATTGAGAAAGCTTGAAAGTCTTCTATTTTATTGAAAATCCGTATTTTGCCTTGGAGCATTATACTCAGTTTTGCTGGGTAGGTGATTCTTGGTTTTAATCCTAGCTCCTTTGACCTCTGGTCTATCATATTCCAAGCCTTTCGATCCCTTAATGTAGAAGAGTCTGGATCTTGTGTTATTCTTATTGTGTTTCCACAATATTCAAATTGTTTCTTTCTAGCTGCTTGCAGTATTTTCTCCTTGACCTGGAAATTCTGGAATTTGGCAACAATATTCCTAGGAGTTTTCTTCTGGGGATCTTTTTCAAGAGGTGATCAGTGGATTCTTTCAATTTCTATTTTACCCTCTGGTTCTAGAATATCAGGGCAGTTCTCCTTGATAATTTCTTGAAAGATGATGTCTAGCCTCTTCAGGTTGTCCAATAATTTTTAAATTATCTCTCCTGGATCTATTTTCCATGTCAGTGGTTTTTCCAATGAGGTATTTCACATTGTCTTCCATTTTTTCATTCCTTTGGTTCTGTTTTATAATATCTTGATTTCTCATAGAGTCACTGGCTTCCACTTGCTCCAATCTAATTTTTAAGGTAGTATTTCCT
>CM053623.1:110241001-110252490 GCA_028646595.1 Phalanger gymnotis
TTGCCATTTGAGTTAATCTATTCTTTAAGGTGTTATTTTCTTCAGTATTTTTGGGGTATCCTTTAGCAAGTCATTGACCTGTTTTTCATAGTTTTCTTGCATCTCTCTCATTTCTCTTCCCAATTTTTCTTCTACTTCTCTTACTTGCTTTTCCAAATGCTTTTTGAGCTCTTTCATGTCCTGAACCCAATTCATGTCTTTTTTGGAGGTATTTGATGTAGGCTCTTTGACTTTGTTGACTTCTTCTGGTTGTATGATTTTATCTTCTTTGTCACCAAAAAAGGAATCTAGAGTTTTGAGTCTGAGTTCATTTTCGCTGCCTGTTCATGTTCCCAGCCAACTACTTGACCCTTGCACCTTTTGTCAGGATATGACTGCTTGTAGATTAGAGAATACTTTGTCTTTGTGCTTTAGGGTCCAAGCACTCCTGTTTTCAGAGCTACTTCTACTCCACTGTCACCCCAGGCTGTGTCACGACAGTGCTCTTCCTCCCCCAAGAACTGCCAACCAGGATTGCAATTCAGGTCCAAGCAAGGCACAGCAAGAGAATCTGCTTTTGTGCCCACAAAGCACTCCTTACGTTCCCGCTGTGATCAGCTGATAGAGTCCTCCCACCATGTGAGGCAGGTACTCAGAAACTGCTGATGCTGGTGGTCTGGAGGCAGCCTCAGGAGCTTCCTGTTGCTGCTACCGCCACTGCTGCATGACTTCCTCCACCCCCAGAGCTGGCAAGCCCGGACTGCTCTGAACTAGATCTTGCAGTTTCCCCCTAACCTGCTCTTTGGCATTTGTGGGTTCAGAAGTCTGGTAACTGCCACAGCTCACTATTTCATGGCGCCAAGGCCTCTTGTGGCTGGCTCACTCCATGTCTGGTCTGTCCTGGCACAGGCCGCACTGAGCTGCCCTCCCTTCTCAACACCATGCAACAGACCCTTCCTGGCAACTATCCAGGTTCTCCTGGGCTGGAGATCTGTTTCCCTCTGCTATTTGTTGGGTTCCACAGCTCCATAATTTGTTCAGAGCCATTTTTTACAGGTGTTTGGAGGGATTTGGTGGGGAGCTTAAGCAAGACCCTGCTTTCCTGCCACCATCTTGGCTCTGCCCCCAGTTGCTCTAATTTCATCTTCTTTCACATTGCATTCACCTTTTTCATTTTTGATACTAGTAATTTGGTTTTCTTCTTCTTTTTAATCAAATTAACTAATGGTTTTTCTATCTTATTATGGTTTCCCCCCCCCTCGGAAAACCAGCTCCTAGGTATTATTATTATTATTATTATTATTAGTTCAATGTTTTGGATTTTTTTAACTTTCACTTTTATTAATCTCTCTTTAATTTTCAGGATTTCCATTTCTACATTTAATTGGGGATTTTTAATTCATTGTTTTTCTAGTTGTTTTTTTAGTTGCATGCCCAATTCATTGATCTCCTCTTTCTCACTTTTACTGATGTATACATTTAGAGATATAAAATTTCCCATAACTAGTACTTTGGCTGTATCCCACAAATTTTGTAATATTGTCTCATTGTTATCATTCTCTTTAATAAATTTTTTTATTATTTCTATGATTTGTTCTTTCACCTACTCACTCTGTAGGATTAGATTATTAGTTATCCAACTAGCTTTTAATCTATGTCTTCATAATTCTTTATTAAACATAATTTTTATTGCACTATGGTCTGAAAAGGGTACATTTAATATTTCTTCTTCTCTGCATTTGGTTGTGAGGCTTTTATGCCTTAATATATGGTCAGCTTTTGTGAAGGTACCATACAGAGCTGAAAAAAAAATACACTCCTTTCTATTCCCATTCAGTTTTTTTTTCCCCCAGAGGTCTGTCATATCTAACTTTTCTAAGAATCTACATATCTCTGTGACTTCTTTCTTATTTATTTTATGTTTAGATTTATCTAGCTCTGAGAGGGGAAAGTTAAGGTCCTCCAGTAGTACAGTTTTACTGTCTTATTTTCTCATATAGGTCACTTAACTTTTCTTTGAAGAATCTGAATCCTCTGTTACTTGATAAATATATGCTTAGTATTGATATTATTTCATTGTTTATGGTTCCTTTTAGTAAAATATAATTTCCCTGGTTATTCTATTTAATTAGGTTTATTTTTGCTTTTGTTTTGTCTGAGATCATGATTGCTACTCCTGCCTTTTTTACTCTGGCTGAAGCATAACAGATTCTGTTCCAGCCCCTTATTTTAACTCTGTGTGTATCTTTCTGTTTCAAGTGTGTTTCTTGTAAACAGCATATTGTTGGATTCTGGTTTATAATCCATGCTGCTATCCACTTCCATTTTATGTGTGAGTACATCATACTCGCATTCACATTTGTGATTTCTAACTATATTCCTCCCCATTCTATTTTCTTCTTCTTCTTCTTCTTCTTCTTCTTCTTCTTCTTCTTCTTCTTCTTCTTCTTCCTCCTCCTCCTCCTCCTCCTCCTCCTCTTCCTTCTCTCTCTCTCTCTCTCTCTCTCTCCCCACTGTTTCTCCTCTAAAGTCTTTTTTGCTTCTGATCATTTGCCCTCTCTTTTATAACCACTCACTTTCTTTTAGCCCCTTCCTTTCCTACTTTCCTGTAGGGTAGGATAGATTTCTATTACAATTGAATATGCAGTTTTTTTCCCTCTTCGAACCAATTTAGATGTGAGTCAGGGTCAGCCATTGCCCACCCACCCACCCCCAACCATTTTCCCCTCCACTGTAGAAGTTCTTCCTTACATGTCTCTTTTATATGACATATTTTCCCCATTATTCCTCTCTCCTCCTTCCTCCCTGAGTATTCCTCCTTCTTGCCTATCCATTTTTTTTACATCATACCAACATAATTGACTCACTTTCCTGCTCACTTTCTTTGTAGAATCCTTCTAATTGCCCTAATAATGATAGAGTTCTTAGAAGATATATGTATCATTTTCCCATATAGAAGGCAAACACTTTAACTTTATTGAGTCCATTATGATTTCTCTTTCATGTTTACTTTTTTCTGCTTCTCTTGTATCTTGTATTCCAATGTAAAATTTTCAGCTTTGGTCTTTTTATCAGAAATCTTTGAAAGTCCTCTATTTCATGAAATATTCATTTTTACCCTTAAGGATTATACTCAGTTTTGCTGGATAGGTTGTTCTTGAGTGTAATCCCAGCTCTATTGCCTTCCAGAATGTTATATTCCAAGCCCTCCACTCCTTTAATATTGTACTGCTAAATCTTGTGCAATCCTAACTATGGCTCCAAAGTATTTGAATGTTTATTTTTTTCTTGCTCTTTGAAGTATTTTTTCTTTATCTCAGGGCTTTGGAATATGGCTATAGCATCCCTGGAAGTTTTCATTTTAGGATCTCTCTCAGGTGATCAGTAGATGCTTCCAATCTCTATTTTACCTCTAGTTTTAGAATATCAGGGAGCTTTTCTTGGCTAATTTCTTGAAACATGATGTCTAAGTTCTTTCTTTGATCATGACTTTCGGGTAATCTGATAATTCCTGAATTCTCTCTCCTTGATCTATTTTCCAGGTCAGTTGTTTTTTCAACATTTTCTGCCATGTCGTCATTCTTTTGACATTGTTTTATTTCATGATGCCTCATGGAGTCCTTAGCTTCCACTTGCCCAAACCAAATTTTAAAAGAATTATTTTCTTCAGTGCACTTTTGTACCTCTTTTTCCATTTGGCCAATTTTACCTATTAATGAGTTACTTTCATCCATGAATTTTTGTACTTCTTTTTTCATTCAGTCAATTCTTTTTTTTAAGATATTGTTTTCTTTAATTTTTTATGCCTCTTTTACCAAGCTATTGATTGTATTTTTATAATTTTCTTCCTTTGGTTTCCTTTCTTTACCTGATTTTTTCCTCTACCATTCTTATTTGACTTTGAAAATTATTTTTTAGCTCTTCCAGGAATTCTTGTTGCTCTTTTGTCCAATTCCATTTTCTCTGAGGCTTTGGTTATAGCTGTCTTGACTTTATTGTCTTCTGAATTTGTGTCTTGATCTTCTCTGTCACCATAGTAACTTTTTATGGATAGATTCTTTTTTGTTGTTCCCTCATTTTTTTACCTTATTTCTTGATTGGAATTTTATGTTAATGTTGGGTTCTTTCCCACTGTGGAGGGGTAGGAGCTCTCTCTCTTAAGCTCTAGAAATTTTCACATCCTTTTTTCAGAGCTAACTCTGGGGATTTTGGAGTTTTGGGTGCTTCCAAGGTGTTGTGACCTGGGGAGATGTATGTCACTACTCTCTTGGTATATACTCTGGTCCTTACCAGGAAGGGCCCTTGTTCCCTTTGGTTTGCAATCAATACTATTTCTCAGGGACCCTCCTCCCTTGGGACTGGAAAGGATAGAGTTTCTCTGGGTCTCTGATCCCTTGGAAGTGATACTGCCCCTCGGGGCTTCCACTCCCTCTTGACTAAAAGTGCTCTTCTCTGCCTATGAACTAGCACCCAAAAGTGGGTATAGGCAATGGAGTTACTGAACAGCATCTGGCCCTGCATCCAGTACTGGTACCCCTGTGCTAGAGGTACAGATGAGGAACTGAGGCAAACAGAGTTAAGTGACTTGCCCAGAAGCGACTGCACAGAAGACCCAAATGTCTTCCAATTTCCCTACAACCATACTCTCCACTATGAGCTTCTGGGTGCATAATGGCTCTATTTCTGGCTATCTCTACATGATAGTCTCTCTGAGAGATAATCAATGAGTGCTCAATTACCCATTAAGGTAAGCCAATCCTCTTCCTTACAATCTCTTTCTAACTAGTTGCTAGGTCACCTTACTGTCTCTGGCTTGAGAGCTCTCAAAGTTGCTGCTGCTTCAGTCTACCACCTAGTCTTACCACTGGTGTTTCATTCATGTGAGCGTCAGGCTAGCCTCTTTCCCCATGTCACAGATCTTTCCAATCTCCTTAGGCTGGAAGAATGTTTCGCTCTGAATTTTTGTTGGCTCTGCAACTCCAGAATTTTATTTGAGGCATTGCTTTAAAGTCGTTTGGAGGGGAACATTGGTGATAGCTCAGCTGTGTATTTTCTCTACTCCACAATCTTAGCTCTAGTCCTGGAAGTCCTCCACTAAGAAACCTGTAGCACCATAATATCCAGTTGAAAGTTTGCCCACAGAAATTAGTCACACAAATAACTAAGGTTATCGCTAATTAGAATCATACATTTGGAACCCAAAGGGACTTTGGATGTCATCCAGTTCAACCTGAACTTTTTAAAGATGAGAAAAATGAGGCCTATGGAGGAAGAATGACTTATCTAGAATCATGCAGGTAGTAAATGAGAGACTCAATATTTGAACTTGAGTCCTCCGAGACCAAATCTGAGAGTGATTCTGCTGTATCATGCTGATGTGCCTACACATTGCTTCGTGAATAAAGGATGAATAGGGATGAACATATCTTCACCACAGCAGTGAAGGCAACCCCTGTTTGGGTTCATGGTGAACACATTATTGTCTATATATTTAATGACATCATAAATAAAGGAGACATGATCTGAATCACATGTTCTATGAACAATATTGTGACACTAGCGTTTCCATGACAAATTCCCCCATCAGGTTTATTAATATCCTCTACAAATTTGAGCTATTCAAAAGTTAACATACATGGCGACAGCCTAGTGATAACATTTATTGAAAACAAATTTTATCAGAAAATTCTCTGGGCTAATTTGTAATGGTAGTATTGTACCCATGGAAAAAGTTAGTGGGTTTTGTCCTTTTTTTTTTTGGCTTTTTGGCCTTCTGTTACTCAAATACAGCTTCATTTTTAACCATTAATACATGTTATTGACTGGTGCCTTTAGGCATTTTAGGGATGAAAATAAAAATGATCAAGTTATTTTGTTTAGAAAAGCAACTACTGCCCATGTAATGTAATTTTTCTCTAGATAAATATTTCAGAACTATTCTGAGCACATGGCCTTTGTCTTTAGTTCATATAGGATCCAGTTAAATCTAAACCAAATTACTACACAAAGGCTCTGATTCTTTTAATCAGGTAGAAATTTTACTCTTCAAAAATATCCCAAATATGGCTGGATAAAACATGCCTCATGGAGCTAGGAACCATTACCATACACTGATGTTTCCATTTTCTTTTCTTTTCCTTCCTTTTCTTTTCTTTTGTTTTTCAAAGCATCAGGTATTTGAATAAACATGCAATTCAACCTTATCACTGCAAGAACCCTGCATCCTACACAGAAAAGATTGAAATATTTCTGCACAGAAGACCCAAAAATACCTTACACTTTCCCTACAAGCATACTCTCTACTATGAGCTTCTTGGTGCATAATGGCTCTATTTCTGGCTACTTCTACATGATAGTCTCTCTGAGAGATAATCAAATGAGTGCTCAATTATCTACTGAGGTAAGCCAATTCTTTTCCTTACAAATATGGCATCCTGCTATATATGCTTTTGGAAACCCAAACCAAAAGAGACTGGGCTTCTAGAAAGAGTGGAGCCATCTCTCAATAAGCAGAAATACAGAAATGTTGAAGGAACTCCTTTCTGCGGTTTTTTTTCTAAACATTTACCCCAACACAGGCATGGTACAGTGGAGAGAAAGCTAATCGTTGGAGTCAAGAAATCCTGCCTATAATCTCTGTATGACCTTGAACCTTAATTTCTCAAAACTCCTTGCTAAGACTTTCATACCTGTACCCAACTATTTGACTAGAACTCAGCAAAAGACCTTATTTGATAAGCTCTTTGATTTTGTCAGAATTGAATTCAGTTCAATTCAATTCAACAACCATGTACTAAATACCAGTTAGGGACTGGAACAATGCTAAGTGCCAGAGATAGCTACAAAAACTAAACAAAATAATCTCTATCTTCAAGAAGTTTGCATTCTACCTACAAGAGGTGCATGATTGGTTATTCATTCTTGAGTCTCTCCTTCCCTGGACTTTGGCAGAGAATTAGCTATTTTGAAGATTACACAAAAACTAAGCTAATAAATGCATTTAGAGTAAATGCCTGATCTCTGTGGAAACATTTGACCCAGGAAGTTGACAGTAAGGGAGGATCTAGATGCCAAATACTAGAAGACTGTATTCCCAGAGTATGAGGGAAATTGGGGAAGGATACTACAATATTTGTCAAGACAAGCAGACTCAATGTCCTAGGAAATTTGCACTGCAGAGTACAGCAACAATTCAGCTAGCAGCTACTATTGGTTTATAAGACCCAACAAGACTAGCAACAAGAGCTGCCAGCACAGGTTCTTCTCATCTGCTTTACTAAGGAAAGTCACTTTAAGGGGTTAATGATCTCACTTCAATCCAACATACAAATATCATTCACTTAGTTCAGGAAGAAAAGCCAGCACCCTGAACTTCTGAGCAAATACAAACAAATTACAAACAGAGACAATATAAACAAACCAAATCACAATTCAGTTACCAGAGAAGAATCAATGGGTCTAGGTTAGCAAAGCTGGGGGGCAGTAACAAAGGCTTGCCCAGAGTCTCAACACTCCTTTCATGAGTGAGCCCCAAAAGTCAAACACCAAGCTATGATCTTATCTACTGGTGTCAGGGCCCTGGGGCACTTGATTACCTCAGTGCTGAGAAGCATTCAAACAAAGAGCAGGGAAAATCCCATTTTGCTGGCCATTACATTTGAAAGGCAAGACTCATCAAAAGTACTTAATTACCTCAGCATTCCAAAGGAGAAGACAACAAAAAAGTCCTGCCCTGATTACTATTACATTGTCTTAGGGCTGAGAAACACTCTGAGACAAAAAGATCTCATTTTACCTGGCCCATTGAAATAAAGGCCAAAAAGGGGGGGAGGGGGGAGGGCACCACCCTGATTACCATTACACAGAGACAGGTGATCCTAGGGAGATTTAGGTTAAGGTTTATATACCTCATTCCATTCTAGATGGAAATAGAATATTCCATGCCCAAAGAGGTAAAATTGATAGTCATGCATCAACAGGTTTTTTTTTTCTAAAAAATACTTGACATTATAAACTAAAATGACCTTGAAAGACTCTAGTAGTTTTTTGATTATTTATTTAAATATCTTCAGACCTATCTAAATATTGGGCCTGCTGGATGCACGAGGGGAATAGCAAATAGAGGAGGGAAATGAGAAATACTTGTGAACAGCTAGTGTAAAATTTTCAAATACTGGTAATTTTTTTCTTCTAGACTTAATTTACAGGTTTTTTTTTAATCCAAGTGATTTCTTTTATCATGGCTTCTTTTTAAATTAATTTTAATCTTTTAATGAGCAGAAATCTATTTGCTCTCTCACATTTACTCCACTGGAGGAAAAAAACTAAAAAGAAAGGAAAACAAAATCCTTTTAGTAAATATGCATGGTCTTGTCCAAAAAGTATGTTTAATTCTGCATCCTGAATCCATCACTTCTCTGTAAAGAGATGGATAGAATACTTAAACATTAGTCCTCTGAAATTATTCAGAGTCATTGATTACATTGATCAGAGTTCTTATAGCTCTCAGTTGTTTTTGCCATGTTGTCACTGTACAAACTGTATTCCTGATTCTGTTCATTTGATTCTTTATCAGTTTATACAAGTCCTTTGAAGTCTCTTCGAAATTAACTTTTTTCCTTATTTCTTACAGCACAATCATGTTCCTATTATATATATATATATATATACATATATATATTATATATATGCATATATACATATATAGTCATATGCCACAATTTGTTCATCCCTTCCCCAATTGATTGGTATTGACTTAGAATACAGGTTTTTTGCAACTTCCAAAATATCTCTCTAAATATTTTTGTACATATAGGATTTTTTTCCTCTTTCTTTAATTTTTTTGTGTATAATTGGTTGGACCCTTTCATGGTGCCACCAAAAGTACATCAATATGCCTTTTTTTTTGATAGCCCTTCCAACAGCCATCATTTTCTTTTTCTCTTTTTTGTCATCTTTACCAACATAATGGGCAAAAGGTGTTGCTGAAGAATTGCTCTGATTTGCATTTCTCTAATTATTAGTGATTTGGAGCATTTTTTTTAAAATGTGACTATTGATCATTGCAGTTTCTTTCCTTGAGACATGCCTGCTCACATACTCAGATATTTTATCAAGAAGGAAATGGCTCTTATTCTTAAAATTTTGAATAAGTTTCTCATATATCCTGGAAATGAAACCTTCATTGGAAGAACTTGATGGAAAGATTTTTTCCCCCCTTTAATTGTCTCCTTTTAAATCTCAACATTATTGAATTTGCTTGTACAGAACTAACTTCTAAAATTTTAAATAATAAAACTTATTCACTTTATCTTCTGTGATTCTCTCTTACCCTTGTCTGATGTTCATTGGACCTGTGTGGGAAGGTGTGGTATTGTCTAGTCACATCCAACTCCTGATGACCCCACTTGAGGTTTTCTTGGCAAAGATACCAGTGTAGTTTATATTTCCTTCTCCAGCTCATTTTACAGATGAGGAAACTGAGGCAAACAGGGTTGAGTGATTTGCCCAGGGTCAAAGTGTCTGAGGACACATTTGAACTGAGGGAGATAAGTCTTCCTGACTCAAGGCCTGGTACTCTAACCACTGTGCCTTCTAGCCACCCCTTTGGTGGATCTGTACTTAGCTTATTCTAGGTACATAAGCTGAGGTCATAGAAGACACCTTGCAGGATGATCTTACAGAAGATGTCATGAGCTAGAAGCAAAGAATAGGAGTTCATAGCCTAATACTTCTAATTCCTACCTGTTTGACTATGGACAAGTATTTTTACCTCTCTCAGTTTTCTCATATTTAAAATGATATGGCAAGGTTTGAAAATTTCTAATGTCTCTTCCTATTCAAAATCTACAATCCTATAAAGTTCCATACTATCCCATAAAATATTCCTGGCGTCGATGTCAATGACAAAATATTGGACTAGGTAGAATCGGTGTGGTGTTTTTTACTGTATTAAATGCCAAACAACTTTGGCCAATTCATTTATGTAGAATATTATTTAGGCAGCATGGTGTAATGGAGGGAGAGTTGGTCTGGTAGTCTGGAAGTCCTGCCTTTAACATATATATGACCCTAGTCAGGTCATCTAATCTCTCAACGCTACAGGTACCTTTCTAAGACTTTAAGTTGTAAATTGGTTGTTGAATAATTGTTGAGCTAATATTCATAAGTCTGGACCCCAAAAATCAAATTTCTCCCATAAAATGCTCATGTAGATAATAAAATTTCATCAGGCTTTTGAGTGGCTGGTCAATAATTCTTACTGTTTATGTGTATAAACCTGTTTTCATATGTAAATCTACCTCTGTGGCAGGGCAATAATTCTAGTAAAATCTTCCTTAATGTACGATTTGAGTATCTTAAATTTTCATTTTATTCTTTCAGAAATTTTTAGAATTATATGCATATGAACACAGAAAGAAAATTTAAGTAGTTCATTGGCTTAAACTGATAATATCAAAGCCAACTGACCAAGTTCAGAGTTCAAGATAAAAATGGCTAAGTTAAACTTAGGATTCTGGGATTTCCTAAAATAAGATGTTTTTAATGCTATATCCAATTAAGTCATTCACCTAACAGTTATAGTTTTCTGTTAGAATTTTGAAACAAAAATGGCCAGATGGGTTTCTATGTCCCCAACAACTGTGTGCACTTTCTTTCTACTCTGCTAAGATTTACTCTCATTCCCATGTTGAACTTCTTTGAAAAAACACAAGACATCCTGAGAAAAGATAAAATGCAATACAAAACCCCAATCCACCATCATAATTGAACTATTTGAGAACTGTTTTTCCCTCAATGGGGAAAGGAAGATCTAAGGAATTCCCGGATATCATTCAGTTAATAGTAACATTGTGGCGGTCATAGAACAAAATCATCTTAAGCTTAAATTCTTGACCCACAAAGTGAAAAATTTCTGATTCAAATAATGGCCTGAAAAATGAAAATAAAGGGCCATCCTGGGAGTCAGGAAGACCTGACTGGGTTCAGGTTTTTCTGGTCATCAGCTGGGTGACCATGGGTAATTTACTTAACTTCTCAGTGCTCCCGGGCAACTCTTCAAGATTATAAATTACACTTAAGTTGCTGATCTGTATTGTTGGAGGAGATTTCCTTATTGGCAGTTTCCAGTACCACTTTACCAATGAAATCCAACACCCTCCCCCCACCAATAACCTGTATCTCCACAAATATGAATCCCTAATACTAATGAAACATAGAAGTTCCTTGCTGCTCTAGTATGTGTTGAAGCCTTCTGCAGCTCTTAAGACCCCAGAATTCTAACACTCATTCCAGTATTGGAACATCTATTGGTGATCAGATTTGTTTTCTAGGACCTCAAAGTGATTTCTTTTTTTTTAAATTTTTTTTTATTATTTAATATATTTAGTTTTAAGTGTTGATTTTCACAGGAGTTTGAATTACAAATTTTCTCCCCATTTCTACCCTCCTCCCCACTCCAAGATGGCGTATATTCTGGTTGCCCTGTTCCCCAGGCAGCCCTCCCTTCT
>CM053623.1:110252990-110308480 GCA_028646595.1 Phalanger gymnotis
TGGACCTCCTTTTCCATTTGGCTAATTCTGCCTTTCAAGGCATTCTTCTCCTCATTGGCTTTTTGGAGCTCTTTTGCCATTTGAGTTAGTCTATTTTTTAAGGTGCTGTTTTCTTCAGTGTATCTTTCAGTATATTTTTGGGTCTCCTTTAGCAAACCATTGACTTGTTTTTTATGGCTTTCTCACATCCTTCTCATTTCTCTTCCCAATTTTTCTTCTATCAAAGTGATTTCTTATGGGACTTTTGGATTCAATAGAACACAGAACATACTTCCATATTTAAAAAATGCTTAATTTCCTAAATGTGGGCACTCTCTCCTACAATGCAGTCTGCAGAGAACAGCCTTCCACAGCTTATTAGGCAATATTCAAAAGCTGGCATAGCTTAAAAATTCATCACCCCGTGAACAATCTAGTGATGGGTGTCTCTGAACTTAGATTGGACTTCAGACACTAGACACAGAGTCCCTCGCTGGCACTGAACTCGAAGTCTTTGCATCTTGGAAAAGCTTACACAACTCAATTTTCAAAAACCTAGGGTTACCCCATATCACAATGAAGTCTTGGGATTAGACTTTGGGATTTTAATGAAGGGGAATGTTTTTTAGTCATTCAATTGTGTCCAATTCTTCATGACCCCATATGGGGTTTTCTTGGCAGATACTGTAATGCTTTGCCATGTCCTTCTCCATCTCACTTTACAGATGAGGAAACTGAGGCAAACAGGGTTAAGTGGCCTGCCCAGGGTAAAACAGCTAGTAAGTGTCTGAGGCCAGATTTGAACTCAGGAAGATGAGTCTTACTGATTTCAGGCAGGGCACTCTATTCCCTGCCCTACCTAGGTGCTGCATGAATATCGATGAACTATCACAAAAAAGGCCTTAGAAATGATGTATTTTATAATATTAGAGGTTTCCAAATCATTATTCCCACTGAGATTGAAAAGATATGATTTCTTTCAGATAGTCAGGAAGTATTCATTCTTCAAAAACATGTCTTTCCTTTTCTTTCCATCACAAATTGGATAATTAATATGAGCTAGAAAAAATGGTCTAACGTTGAAGCCCCTGTGATTCTTCAATATTACAACTCTGTGGGCCAGCTTCTCATTTTGTGGCATACCTCACTGAAGGCTTGAAGTCAGTAGGGACTCCTCCAGGCCAGATGAATTGAAAACTCTATGCCTAATCACCGAAGGCAGACTGTCACATTTTAGAAACTCACGTGCATCTACAGAGGCTGCTAAAAATCTGTGCATTCTCAACAGCCACATTTTTCTATATCTCACAAACTTGGGAAAATGAATTTTGGGTCAGTATGGTAGACTGAGAAGCACGCTTGAATTTGGAGTTAGAGCATCTGAGTTCAAATCTCGGCTCTTTTGTTTCCTTACCTGGGTGACCTTGGGCAAATCACTTAAACTAGAGGCCTTAGTTTCCTCATTTGTGAAATTAGAGTCTTGAATAGTGTGCCCTATAACATTTTATCCAAGCTTTAAATCTATGATTCTGTGTCCCTTCTTTTAGATTCAATAGTGACCTTTAATATCACAAAATACTACAGATGGTATCACAGGTCATCTCATCCAACTTCCTCATTTTATAGGTCAGGAAACTAGGCACAGATTGGTTGAGTGATTTGTTTAAGGTCACAATTATTTATTATTTTAAGAGCACCATGACCTATTTTGGTGTTCTTTGAACTATGCGTACTGTCTCTATAATGTTTTTCTTTTTTCTTTTTACCAGACCTGTGACTTCAATGGTGTACAGATCTACAGGTGAAGGATTTCTTCTACCAGTGCCGATTGGTATTTGGTCTTCATCTCACAGGGCTGTTAACCTTTTTAAGTATCATGGACCCCTTTGGCATTTTGATGAATCATATGGACCCCTTCTCAGAAAAATGTTCTTAAATGCATAAAATAAAATATAGAGGATTACAAAAGAAACCAATTACATTGAAATAGTTATTTAATATATAAAAATACCAATTTCACAAACCTCAGGTTACGAACTCAGGTTCTTACAGGGTTGTTTGAGGGCACTTAGGTTGTGACTTGCCCAAGATCACAGAGGCAGTATGTGTCAAAAATAAGATTGAAACTCAGAGCCTGCTCCCTATCCAGTACACAATAGTGTCTCTCCATGTTTAATTTCTGAAAATCATATGTTTTCTAATTCAATATGAACAAAAAAAAGGATGTATTATATCTAAATTCCCATCCCCTGACCCCAAATCTAGCAAACCCCCTTACCATCACTTTAGTAGATTTTAACCTCTCCCCTACCTAAGTCCCTACCCAATATATCTCCCATACATGAACTTGTCTTCTATTCATTTGAAGAAATCTGTGCCTTCCAAAGATAACTCAACATCCACCTTCTCTACATATATATCATTATCTGTTTACATTTGAAATATAATCTGGTTTTTTTTTTAGTTCTCCCAAAGCCATCCTTGAGCTATGGAGCACAACCCAATCCTGACCCTCCACCCCCAAATTCAAAATTATGTATATGAAAAAAACATATTCAGGTTAAAATCACAGCTATTCCCATCATTGATGCTTCATCTTCTCCCCTCACCTACTTATGGCTTAGGAGGAAACTGAGACCCAAAAAGAATAAAGTGCTTCCCCACTTTTTACATGGATAGATGGAGTAAGCAGCACTGGAATCCAAACTCAGGGCTTCTATTTCCATCCCATATCTTTTTGCTTAGCTATAGATACTACATGATTACATGTCAATTGTTTTACTGATAATTGCAGGACAGCATGATGTAGTGGATAGAGAGCTACCCTTGGAAAGAAGAAAGCTTCAGTTTAAGTTCCACTATGGGCATACATGGGGCCTTGTGACTCTAAACAAATCACTTAACCTTTGAGTGCCCTAGGCTACTCTCTGAAGCTCCAAGTTACAGAGAAAATGGCAACCTGAATTGATAGTGAGAGTTTCCTCTTCAGGGAGCTCCCCATAGCAATGAAATCACAGGTCTAGTCCCCTATCATCATGGTGATAATTAATCTATTGACTTTCTATCTGTGCTCATTGATCTTTTCTCCCTAATGAGATTTTAAAATTCCTCAGGGCTCATGGTTGCATCAACCAAAACTAAATAAATTCCATTGTATCTAGTATAGCACCATGTACCCTGTGAACAGTCAAGACTCATTGATGTTAATGAGTAATGAAGATTAACAATTGCCTATACTGTTTTAGTAAAGGAGTCTGCTTTCATGAATTATACTCAGTCTAAAGATCTGCATTCTAATCCCAGCTCTGGCCTGGACTCATTATAACACCTTGGAAATATCCCTTCTTATGATATCCTCTGTACTATATTCATGTTCAGAATGGTACTCGCATAACAAATATTAATCATTTATTTATGCACAACTATAAATATATACAGTATAAAAGCACTGACCAACTATTTAAATATTACAAATGCAATTATCCAGTCAGTAGACATTTTCCTTGAGCCCATTATTCTAATCTTAGTATAACCCTTTATGTGTAATAGTGTATTATCTAATTACTATTAGACAGCTATTACTAATGTAATAGTACATTATTAATCATTATTGTATTATTAGCTAACTTGTAATAAATGGTGGCCTTGGAATAAGAAAGACCTAGGTTTGAGCTCTGTGTTTCACATATACTTAATGCCTTCCCTCTGAGATTACTCCCAATGTATCCTCTTTGATAATTTGTTTGTGCACAGATGTTTGTATGCTGTCTCCCTCACTGGACTGTGAACTCCTTGAGAGCAAGGGCTGTTCTTTGCCTTTTTTTGTAGCCGAATAGTTTAGTACCTAATAGGTACTTAATAAATGCTAGCTGATTAACTGAATAGTAGCTCTATGACTGTGGGCCAGTCACCTCCCCTCTCAGAACCCTAACTGAGCAACTCTCTAAGATACAGAGAAATTGCTGATATGCATTGGTAGAGGAGTTTCTACCCTATAAAATCCCCATACAAAAGAAATTAAAAATCCAGATGGAACAAACCAACCCCCAAATTTTTATGTATATATTGTATAATACAATTATCCATTTATTTAGAAAAAGGAGATATTTTATATAACTCTAACTACAAAGGCACAGAACAGCCTCAGACCATTTCAAATTTTAAAGCTGAATAATGTTAGTTATACAGCTGTGAGGCCACATTCCAGCCTTTATCCACTAATATGCCACTTCTCCCAGATACACTAGACCTCGTGAAGTAGATAAGTTCTTTTAATTTAATATTCTAAAACTACTAAAGAAACCTCAGTAATTCAAGATATCTGATTTCCATCCATTGTGTGAAGTGAATATTCCCTTCATTGGTGCAGTATTAGACCCCTCCTTACCTTAATACATTGCATCTTGAGTTGCTGTAGGCAAAAAAAACCCAAAAAACCTTTATCTGATGGTTAGCTCAGGTGGGAAGCCTTAACAAGTCTAGCCCTACAATGATATACATACATAGAGTCCTTCAGATATATCATGTCATATATTCAGAGAGCGCTAACAGCCTTCATGGGTCAGCTAGGTGGCACAGTAGATGAAGCACTGGGTTTGGAGTCAGGAAGGCCTGAGTTCAAATCCAGCCTCAGACACTAGCTATGGGACCCTTGGCAAGTCACTTAACCCTGTTTGCCTCAGCTTCCTCATCTGTAAAATAAATTGGTATCTTTGCCAAGAAAATCCCAATGGTGCCACAAAGAGTTGGACATGACTGAAACGACTGAGTAACAAAAGAGCCTTCATACGTCATCTAGTCCAACTTTTTAATTTTACAGATAAGGAAACTAAGTCTCAGAGAATAAGTTTGGGCAAATAAGATGAGTACCAGTTGAACATGGTTATCTGAATAATTCCATTGTTTTTATAGTCAAGAACAATATAAGAAGAAAAGGTATGGTATACATCTTTCTTTAACAATTATCTAAATTGTTTAAATCATCAAATCATACTAAATCATTTAAATTAAATTAAATCTTTCTGAAAAAATCCTTTGTTCCCTAAGGTAACACAGGGAGTAAGGATACTTCTCTAACTTCTACAACTTGATGTACGTATCAAAAAGTGTGCTGTGTTATATCCTAGCCTTTGAAAACTCAGGGTAGCCTCCATGCCACAAGGCATCAGGGTAGTACTTTATAAGGACTTTCTAGGAAGATTGGAAACTGTAAAAAAAAAAAATTGGGAGAATTTTGATGAGCTGTAACTTGGCAGAGAAATCAGTTGCGTGTGTGTGTGTGTGTGTGTGTGTGTGTGTGTGTGTGTAGATATATACTATATATTACTATATGATTTGTGTATGTATATGTATATATATTCATATATATACATGCATATGTATATGTATGCATATGTGTGTATACACGCATATGTGTGTGTATATGTATATATATATATAATATACAGAGAGTTTATTTTTTATTTAGTAAATTTTAGACAATATTTGAAAAGTTTAAAAACATTTAAACCACTGAACACACTGTGTCCATGGGCAGAAGGATTCGCAGTCTAACTTGAATAGTTTTGAGTCTCTAGTATCAATTAATGTTATCAAATGTTTGTGTAGCAAATGCTGGTGTTGGTGTATCATTTCTGTTTCAGGACAGACTATCTGATCAAATAACCTAAACATTAGATACATCGGGGTGTGTTAATGCAGCCTGAAAGATCATTCTTGCTGGTCCTTTCTTTTCTCCTCAGAACAAGGGCCAATGAGATTGTTCCCCAAGGCTATGCTGGCACACCCTGCCAACATTCTATACACTCTTATGCATACCTTCACAAGTATTGGTATATCTCATTTGCCCTTGTTAATCCTTGTCCTGGAGGAGCCATGTGGAATTGGGGTTATTGTGCAGTCAAGAAGTCATGATCAGAGCGCTCATTTGTCGTCAGGAAGACCTGGGCTCGTTTCCCATCTTTGACACTTACTAGCTGTGTGATGTGGATCAGGTCACTTAACCTCCATGTGCCTCAAGCTAGCCTCTTGGAGGCATCTACTAAGTCATAAATGGGATTTGACCTGCTTGGGTGGAGTGCATTCCCACTCAAGGGCATTCTGTACAATCTTTGCCAATTCCTCTAAAACTAAATAAAAGGAAATGTTTCAGCAATCCACTAAGATTAAGAAAAGGACTCTTCAGACTAGCAATGAATACTGGATCATGAATTTGTAACTGTTCTGTTATTCCATGGTTAATAAAGATAATATTGTTTTTCTTCTCTTCTTTTCACTTTTTTTTTCCTTTTCAGGTCACAGTAATATCTTGTACAATCCAGTAGAGGGTGCTTCCATTTTAGGGTTGGATTAGAAGTGAATATCATAGAGCAAAAGGAGCTTCATATATTTTGCTTTCTCCAGAGATGAATTTTATCAGGCTCACCATCTAAACCATTGTAATGCATTTTCATGTGTGTCTCTAAGAGATTTTAAATATCCTACATAAGCTTCATGCATGTTTTTTGCCTGCATCTGATAGAACAGCACTTAACTGTCTACCTATCTCTGCATTTGAAAGGTTTCATACAATTATTTTTATCCTTTGCTGGAAGATATTTTTCCCTGCTCACTCCTTCCAGGTGTATTCAACTTAGAGGACCCCTTTTGCCACAGGATCTCCCTCGCAGTAAAGCATAAATGTAGTGTCACTGACATCCCCATAAACTGATATTTGCCTTTGAAAATGCTTTCAGTTTTCCACAGGAACTCTCCATAATGAATGCAATATTTGACTGCCTTCACATCCCTTAATGCTTCCTCTAAAGCTTCAAGCAGATAGCAGCATGAACCCCATATCTATCTCTAATGTCTTCTTAAAAAGGCAAAAAGTATTTTTTACAGAGATGGAGAGGTCCGTTGGTGCAGAGCATTTTATATGATGTCAAGGATTTGTTTTGTTTTTTAATATATTGATTAGTTTTCTAATTTTTTCTTTCCTCTGTCCTCTTTTCCTTTTTTAAAAAATCTTTTTTTTGGTAAAGTATAGTTCTCTAAGAGGATGTGAGAGAGGAGGATGCAGGAAGAAATCTAGGCCATGTAAAAACAGAAGATGTCGACAAAAATACATTTAAAAATATAATAATCATTGCTAATTCCAGAAAAAAGTTCACCTGTTAAATATTTAGAGCCCTACTCTCCACCACTACCACCACTACCAATATGCAAACACCACTTGGAAAATTCTCCTTGTAAGAAACCTAGTGTTTCAAAGGAAAGGGCCCCTTTTATGAAGTCACCCAATTCTGAACTTGTCACATACTTTTTGTTCTGCTAAAAGATGCCTCCTTTTCATTAGCGATTTGAATCATACTCCTAAGAAGAGATGGCCATTGGCACTACTGATGATTAATGGTCTCAGAGTTCAAACTATATTCAACAATTTGGTTATATGTTTTCCCCCTATTTTGTATTTGATAATGGGCTCAAATTAAAAATGTAAGGGATCATATTTCACTGAAAGTGTGGCAAGCAAACAGATTTGTCTTTTGACAACTTTGTTCTTCCCTCCCCTCTTTCCTTCACCCCCAGAATATATATCCTTAAATGGTAGTTCATTTCCTTGGAAGTAAGCCAGGCCTGGCAACAGAATTGGGTAGGAAATCCATGCTTCCATGTTCTGAACTATCTGATAGAGGAATTAAAACACAAGACTAATGGTTAGAGTAAGCTGTCCTTAGCAGCTATAAAAATAACTGCATGCAGATAGCCCAATGGAGCCCCAACTTTAAATCCTTCCTAGAAAATACTGTGATTAACTGCATGACTTCACTTATTGTTTGGGTAACGGATAGAAGTGCCACAGTGAAATATTTCCCCTTTTTATTTACAAACAAAGGGGATTTTTTTTATAGGCAGAAATTAAAACATTGTGCAAACCTTGGTCATCCAAGTTTAAAGTCTCTCATGCTAACGCACACATTGTTCATAGGGAGTCACCATCTTTCACATTTTTGTGCTGTCTGAATTTATAATCCATAACTTTTTTTGTGATCTCTTTCCAAATGGGTTTGCTTCTTCAGGAAGAATTATGGACCTACAACATAATGAGCTAATTAACTAAAGAACAAAAGGGTTTTCTTCTGTTTGAAATGTAACTAGCTTCTAAGACGCCAGCATCACATTCTTTATTTTTAGGGCAATCTGCGCCACTCTAGACCTGATGATTTTGTTGTCAGAAATCCCGTTATCATTTTGGATGATGCCACAAAGACCTGATAAAACATTAAAATGACAATTGACTTAATACGTGCCACATGTTGTTATGCTGCTCATATGAATATTTTAAGAGGTTTGCAAAAGTGCTGCACTTTGATCAATTACAAGATTTCTAAGGAAGGAAGCCACCAGTATCCATTTTGACTGACAGCAATGTTAAATGAGAGCCAAAAACCATATTTAGAGGCACAAGCTGAATCAAATATCCACTTTCATGTGTCTTAGAAAACTCATTCAATGTACTTTTGTTCATTTCAATTCACTAAAAAAAAAGCCCTCCTCATGAAAGAAGGAAATTTTCAAGAGTACGTCCTATGTGTTCTAGAATTAGAAAAAAATGCAAATTCAGATCAATTTCTATTTTTATCACCATTACACTGAATTTCCTTTTCCAATGTTTGAGAACCCCCTATTGGAGGAGATAAGTCTCAAGGACCAACAGAAATAAAATGTTAAAAGAACCAAGGAAATGTATTGATCAGGTTTCAGCTTATTCTACATGAGTTGAATTTTCCATTTTGCTTAATATATGAATGGAGTTTAAATGATTCTTAAAGAAAGATGAACACCATACCTTTTATCTTTTGTATTGTTCTTAAAGCTAAAGACAATGGAATTCTTCACAGATGCTACCTACAAATAAGAATTTTCATATGGTACACGTCTTATTTGCCCAGTACTACTCCACTACTCATCTTTTTCCGCCTCTCTTTTTACCTCTCATCATGAAAAAAAATTGGGTGAAAAGATTGTGCCAATGTAATGGGGATGGAGTGGGCAGTAAAATGGCCAAGCTAGGATGAAAAATAGAAGAATTCACTGTCAGTCATGTTAAGATACTGACGTCACTCCTCGATTAGCCATGCGTTCAAGGTCCTTGATGACTATCCTATACAATTTGTTGGTACATTTATTTATAAACAATAAAAGAGACTTCTGTAGCTCACTAGATGTAGCCCTATAGTATATAGTTCATTCAAAAGATGAGGAAGAGAATTAACATATGTTAAAAGCTAATTGTAACATCAGTTTTACAGAATCTATAACGATGTCTAAAGAAACTAAAGGAAATTTTGGAGTAGTGTCATTGACTAAGGAGGAAACTTTTAAAAAATGATATTTATTATGAATAATTATTCATAGTGCATTAGATAATACAAAAAAATTAAAAATGAGAAAAATAGAAATTGACCAGGAAAGATAACCTGGCACAAGACACTTTGCTCTGAGGACTGGAATACGAGGGCATTTCTCATCTTGTTCCCCTAGTGCTAGTCTGAGCACAGGGTTACCTCTGAAGAAACCCACACCTCCATTGTTGAATTAGGTCCATGGGGCCACAAAGCAAAATGAGAAAAGATCCTTCTAATTAGCTTCAGCAACGCTCAATTAAATTATTTCCAGGTCTCAGAAAATTAATAATAGTGGGATTTTTTTTTCTAGGTCTCACTTCTAAAGGAAATTCTTAAGTCCCTTTTAAAAATCAAAACCATTATCACAAAAAAAATTCTTGGTCAGATTGGAGAATTCTCTAGATATCTGTGCTGAGGGGGAAAAATCAGAATTAAGAAGTATAATGCTCCAGGAGATTTGCAAATCATGAAGGCCATTGTGCCATTTACCCAGTAGACATTCTTACACTGAGGCTCTTTTCAGAGTCAGAATGTGAAAGGGAATGGAGTCTGTTCTAGGAAGACTCAATGAAGCACTGTGCCTTATCATGCTGGCAGGTAAAAGAACAAATATGTGAGAAGAATGAATCATAAGATGATGAACACTTCATCAAGAGTTCAAGAAGTTCATGTGAATAAAGACAGATGGATGCAATTACAGTCACATTCCCACTAATCAGGCACTCATGTGCTTGGTGCATGCTGTTATCTGGATTAGCTAGCCATAACCTCACAAATAAACAAAAAGGCCCCAAGCTGGGGCAGATCTGAAAAGAGCTGAGAGCCAATCAAAAGGGGAAAATGTAAGGTTATGTGATGCGATTGGTGGCTTTGCTGACCTTCTAGATGAAAAGAACACTTCCAGTGCCTATCACATTGGAGAAGAAGGAATGAAACCAAGGGGAACTAGAAAAAAAGTGAGAAGTAGAGAGAGGTAGGAATGTGATAAGGAGACGTACAACACCCAAAGTTACAGATACAATATGGATAAAGAAGAAAAGAGAGAGGTATCTGAAGATACCAAGTTAGTTGCTGGAGGAGCTCTCTGATAAGGTCAGATTCCAAATAACATGTCATATCCTCTCTTCAGCTTGTATCTCCACCCTACAAACTTCTACCATCTGTTTCCTGTAGTTCCTGCTATGGATCTACTGAAAATCTGTCAGAAGAAATAAATGTAATTTTGGAGTTAATTTCAGTTGATCTGAGAACAATCTTTTTACTCTATTCTTCCTGATTATCCCAATCCACAATAGTTATTCAAGAGCTTTGCCTTCTCTCAACACTCTACCCACTCTATGCCAACCCACTTATTGCCTACTTTTCTAAAAATATCCAACACAAACTACCTCACCTTCCATCTTCCACCACTTCTGGTTTCCCCGATTTCTTTCAAATCTTACTTAAAATCCCACATCCTGTAAGAAGCCTTCCCCAGTCTCCCTTAATTTCAGTGCCTTCTCTCTGAGATTACCTTCCATCTACCTTGTATGTAAAGTGTTGTTTGTATGTTGTCTCTCCCATTTTAATGTGAGCTCCTCGAGGGAAGGAACTACTTTTGCCTTTCTTTGAATCCTCATTGCCTAGCACATAATACACATTTAATAAATGCTTGTTGACTGACTGACTCTGATCCTCTCAGTGTCCTCACTCATATTTTCCCCTTTCCCTCCAAATTCAGAGGAATAGGTGGTCCTAATCCTGATTAAAGCTAATCTCTCCACTTTTCATCCCCTTCTCTCCATGTTCTTTATCACTCAGTCTTTTTTCCGCATCTTCAACTCTCTATTTCTCTCTCTCATATCTCTGTATCTGTTTCTGTGACTGTCTCTATGTCTCTGTGTTTCTATCTCTGTCTCTTCTCTGCTTCTCTGTCTCTGTCCCCCTCTGTCTCTCTCTGTCTCTGTCTGTCTCTCTGTCTCTGTCTCTCTTTCTGTCTCTCTCTCTCTGTCTCTCTCTCTCCCCTCTTCCCCCTCCTTCTCCCTCCTCCCGGCCCGAATATATTCTCAATCTCTCCAATCAAAATAATTTCCCTTAAGTAAGGAAATTCTTAAACTATGAAATAATCTCAGTTTTCTTCTTTATATTAAAATTCCTAGAAAGAATATTCTGCACTGACTGCCTCTACTTTCTGGCCACCCACACATGTTATCCATTCCTTTGCAATCTGACTATAATTGTCATTTTACTGAAACAGATCCAATCTGACTTCAATTGTCATTTTACTGAAACAAATCCAATGCCCTCCCTGCCTCTGTGTGTGTGTGTCCTGCCTTTGTGTGTGGTATTCATGCTCCATGACACAGAAAGATGTGTCATTTGACACTTTGGACCTCTACCACCCTCCTTTGTAGTCTGTGGCTGGGCAGCATCACTATATTCCTTCACTGACCGCTCTTTTTTAAGTTTCTTTGGCTGATTCCTCCTACTCCTGTCCCTTAAATACAGGTGTTTCAAGATTTTGTCCTGATCCTCTTCTCTATCTACAATATGTCACTTAGACTTTTCCTCTACTCTTATGATTTAATTATCACCACCATACAGATGACTCTCACAGGTCTATGTTACCTTCTCCCTACAGCATGAGTTCCATATTTCTAATTGTCATTTGGATATCTCCACCTTGACAGCCTGTTGGTTCCTCAATCAGAAAATGAGAAGCAGTTCAACATTGTAGAAAGTGTTTTGGTCCTTAAATCAGGAGAGACATAGTTTTGAATCTTATATCTGATACTTGCTAGTTATGTGACCATGCAGCCTCTCTGTCTCAGTTTCTCATTAGTGAAATGGGTATGACTATAGAATTGTTAAAAGTGTCAAATACGATATTGTATATAAAGCACAATATAAATATCAGCTTTTATTATTATAGCTAAAACTAAACTCATCATCATCGTTGTGCATTCACGTCCAACTCCTCATGAGCCCATTTGGAGTATTCTTAGTAAGATACTAGAGTAGCTTGCCATTTCCTTCTCCAGCTCATTTTACAAATGAGGAAACTGAGACAAACAGGGTTAAGTAACTTGCCCAGGGTCACAGAGTTAATAAGTGCCTGAGGCCACATTTGAACACCTGTCCTGATTCCAGGACCAGCACTCTATCCACTACACCACCTAGCTGCCCACAAACTCATCATTAACTCTGCCTAAATCTGCCCCTCCTATTAATTTGTTTATCTTTAGAAAAGGCAATACCATCCTCCATGGCTCCCAGGCTCTTGAACTTGCAGTCATCTTTGACCATAAAATAAACCCCATCTCACACACTTCCAATTAGTTGACAAATACTAGTGTTTTTACCTCAGAAGTCTTGCACATAAAGTCTCCCCTCCATTCCCACTATGGCCACCCTAGCTAATGCCCTAGCTCTTCTTAATTAGACTATTGTAATAGTTTCCTAAATACACCGACTTCAGTCTATATTCCCTCTCAAATCTGTTCTTCACTTTGCTTTTCAAATAAACTTTACACTATACAACCACAATTATTTCAGTTTTCTGAGTTATAACCAGGATGAGAAGATTAGAACACTGCTTCAGGGCACTGAAATTTTAGGGGCGGGTGGAGGGTGGGAGTAACTTAAAATAATAGTTTTTGTATTATCTTACTAAAAAATTTTGGTTTTATATCACTTGCATTTCTTAAAATATTCTTTCCTCTGCCCCTAACAAAAAAATCATTATCCCTTGTAACGAAGATCAAAAAAGAAAGAGAAAAAATATTCAGCAAAACCAGGCAACTTAATAAGTATGTCTGGCAGTAAATACATTATTCCAAACCTATAATCTCCTGCCTATGCAAAAAGGGAAAACAGGTACATAAAAACAGGAATTTAAAGGATTGTACAATTGTAAGATTAGCTACCTTTACAGTTTTGAGACCACTTTTCATTGCTACGTCAGTATACAAACCATTGAGCAAGAAAAAGGTTAAATAAGGGAGCTACCAAATAAAATTCTTTGTTTCTTAATGTAACCTAAGATCATGAAATCTTATTTAGCTTTTATACCACAAAGCTCACTCAGGTTTGTAACAACAACGCTGCTTGCAGCTGCTGTGAAGGTATAAGGCCAATAATATCAGCACACAGGAGGGCCGCTAGCACAGGTCCTTTGATCTGCTTTTCTGAGGAAAGCAACTTCAAGGGGTTTACAATCTCACTTTAATTAAACATACATATATCATTCACTTAGTTCAGTGGAAAAAGTCAGCACCCTGAACTTCAGAGAAAACACAAATAGAAACTGCAAGCAGCAAATAACACAAATCAGCAGACAGGGCTTCTAACCATCTGTCCATAGCAATACATACATAGTTACCACAGAGAGAAGCACCAACATCTGGGTTTTCAAAGCTGGAGGGTCCTTAAAGGCTACCCAGAATCCCACAGGAACACTCTTCCAATGAGTGAGCACCTAAAGAAAAATGCTAACCTCAAAGTATGTATACACTTCTTTAGGGTCAGAGAGTGTCACAACCATGTGACTCAAACACATATGACCTAGGCCTTCTCATGACTTGAGCAGGTCATCAAAGACTCAAGTCAATCAAAGACTCTTGACTGAAACAAAGGTAAGACTGAAGGCACTTGATTGCCTAAGTGCTGAGAAGCACTCCAAAATGAAAAAACAGGGAAAAGTCGCACCCTGCTTGCCATTACAAGATTGAACTTGAAGTAGACTAGAAAACCATATATCAGTTTCAAAATTACTATCTAACCCTGCTTCCCCCATCTTGTACTCATGAAATTGATTTTTTGAACCCAAGTGCAAGACTTTCTATTTATCCCTATTAAATTTCAAGTTATTTGATTCAGCCCAATATCCTATCCTGCAAACATCTTTTTTAATCCTGAATCTGTCATCTAGAATGTTAAGTATGCTCCCTAGCTTCCTAGTCATCTTCAAATTTAATAAGCATGTTATCTATGTTTATATAAGATGTTGATAAAATGTTAAATAGGAAAAGGCCCAGCACAAATCCCTGGGTGTTCCACTTCAGACATCCTATAAGCTAGCATTGCACTATCAATGATTACACTTTAGGTCCAATCTTTTCACCAGTTCCAAATCCACCTGAATGTACTGATTGCATGAGGAAGGTTGCATCACATGCAACTACTTACAGCTACTTGAGGCATTATTTCTATCCACAAATTTCCCTAAAATTTAAGCAGGATCTAAGTGTACCTTTGATGCTGGTGATTGCTTTCAGCATGGGGATAGAAGATCAGGCTGCTGGGTATACTGTGATGGAATGGGGCATTTGTGGAAAACGGAACACAGATGGAAATGTTTGCGATGGTGCTGAAGCAGAAAGTTGTAGTGGAAGTCATCAGGGAAAAGAACACAGGATGATGTGAGTGAGTGGATGAGGATAAAGGAATGGATTCCCAGGCAGTTGGATCTGATGCTGGTTTGAATCGTGATTCATGGAATTTAGGGTGAATGAGGATTAGGAATTGCACATGGGGGCAGGTGCCTCTAACCTGTGCAGTGACGTGGCAAGACATTATGAATGTTGGTTTCTAAAGTCTCACGCAGAGAACAACTTCAATCAGAAGGAGCAGAGAGGCCTAAAATGCTATATTCAAAGGATTACCAATATTTCTAACCCTTGTTTGTATCCCTTATTCAATGGGAAAGGAAATATATTCTAGAGTTTACTACACACATGCATATGAGAAAACAGATTAGGTAGGTAGGTGGCTCAGTGGATAGAGTGTCAGGCCTCGAGTCAGGAAAATTCATCTTCCTGAGTTCAAATCTGGTCTGAGACACTAGTTGCGTTATCCTGGGCAAGTCCAATAACCCTGTTTGCCTCAGTTTCCTCCTCTGTAAAATGAGCCAGAGAAGGAAATGGCAAACCATTTCAGGATCTTTGCCAAAAAAAAAAAACCACCAAATGGAGTCATGAAAAGTTGGACCTAACTGAAAAATGGCTGAATAACAACAACAAAGAACAGAGATTAATTATCTTCAATAAGATAATATAGTTATTTACCAAATATTCCACCTGCCTTTTGAAAAGTTTATCATATACTGCGGAGGTAGCCATACCCCAGAATGGGGAATCCCTGGTATATCCAAATGGCATGCCAATCTCCCAGCAGCTTCCAAATAGAAAAACCAGGTACTAGTGAACCCAGAGGTTGAAAAGTAAAAGCAGCCAACATGTGGATCTGTAAGACTAATATAATGTGAGATTACATTACCTTCTTAGGTGCCAGGACAAATGGCTATTAGTTGGCTATTAACCAACTTAATTGTTGGTTCTCTAAATGTGAGGCTTTCTGCAGAAACCAATAAATGGACACACTACAGGAGGAATTGAATCTTATCAATTTGACATTATTCCATTAGTGACACCAGAAGACAAAAAAAATTGAAGCTCAATGAAAGGTTGGCTCTTGGAGAGACAAATAAAGGAGTTGGCAGAATTATTTTTGTTTTTGTTTAGTGATGTGGCAGGAGCAGGGGTGGGGGAGGAAGAAAAGAGTCGGTACATGCAAAGGCATCAAGAAACATCAGATCTTAGAACACACGTTCTATTCATGAAAAAGCTCTTATGATGTGTCAGGCATTCTGGTAACTGCCAGGCACATAACTACTGATAAAAGAGACAGCTCCAGCCACCAAACAATTTACATTCTAAAAGGGCAAGACAGCACATATTAGGGGGTGGTAGGCTAGGGAAAGGAATTTTGTTCTGGGGAGGTTGAAAGTGGGGGGAAGGTAAAGAGATGGTGAGATAGTCCAGGTAGATGGCTCGATGGGTCAATAGAATGTGGAAACTGTATGGTGTCTAAGTCGATAAGTGGCCTAGTTTGCCTACACTCAGTAACCAATTGACTGGGTGATTGCAGTGCGTATGGTAAATGTTTGCAAAATGACGCCTCAGCAGACGGGAAGAATGCCTTGCATTAGAGGATAAAATTATGCATGATATTGTGGCTTTTTTCACCTGAAAGAATTCCAGTTCCCTGACGGCTGCCAGCACCTATGACTCCATCTAGCTCACCTGTCTGGACCTATGCTTCCTGATATTCAAAATGGTTAACATTTTCATTTCATCAGCCATCTTAAGCCAAAGTAATGTATTTGGGAGCCATCATTCAAACTTCCCAACTATGAAAACTGACAAAGCAGAATAAAAATTTTGGCATCTGAAGCAAGCATTGGAAAATGAGATTTTTTTTTAAAGATAAATTCATTTGATCAGATGATGCAGAGGGAAGAGACCTGGGGACATTTTGAGGCCACTGCTTCAAGGGTTGCTACCCAGTGCTTGAGAAGGGGATGGAGCAAGGAGGCTAGGCCTAGAAGCAACTGTGAGGGCAGAATCCTGAAGATATTTGCCACTTGGTCACAAGTTCCTTCTAATTCAGAAGCTATGATCCTACTATAATATTAAGGCAAGAGCTATACTAGTGCCCTATATATTTTGGTGCCCTAGAGCAAAGTACTATTTATCTCAGCTCATTATGACTCTGCTCTACAACCACGAAAGGAGTGCTAGAAAGATCTCACTAATTTTGTGCAAAATAATTGAAGTCAGTTGGAGTCCCCAATAAACTTGGATAGTATGGGACTTTAGACGCCATCAAAATTTTTTATTTCAAATATTTAGCTACAAAAAATTTTAAAAATAAAAAAAATAAAAATAAAATCAAATATCTAGCTATAAGTCATGTGTTCTTGAAACCTCAATTAGCTATTTCTACAATAATATTTTCTGGATGCAAATAACAAAACAAATAAATTACATATTTTATAGCAATTTAAGATGTTGAAAAGTACTTTCACAATACTATAACAAAGATGGTCATATTTCATGTCCAGAGAATGGTTTCTAGCATAATGAATAAATGGGTGAATGAAAAAAAAGTAAACACTTACTATATGCCAGCTTCATAAACCAAAATGTTGTAGGCTGAATTAATGCCTTTAAGATTTGTCTATAAGAAAGCCCAATTTTAAATTTTATAACCAAATTGTAAACTACATTATTAATGTAGTAAATACAGACTGGACTTACTTTCCTAACCCACCTTCATACTGGAAGATTAGGTTCCCAGAGAATGACTGGTTACATTTCCCCCCTCAAGGTTCTAGGGGTAAAGTGAGGTTCTTCTAATATTATTGTCTAAAATCCATATTCTGGCGTATTTTCCTTAATATTATCCCTTTTGTTTTATTAATTAGCTAAGTAACTAGTATCCCAATATCAGTTAACCAATTAATATTTCCTCAACATACAAGGTGTCCCAAAAGTTTTAGTGTGGTCTTAATCTATTAAAACTTGAAGCTATTAAAGCTTAAAATTTTGCTAAGACTTTTAGGACACCCTGAATTGATAAGCATTTAACATACACTTGTAGTGGCTCTTTTGAAGCTCACTAGGTGAGAGGTTGGTCTCACTTGTCAGCTCCTTGAGTATAAGAATTGTTTTTTGCCTTTCTTTGTCTTCCCCATGCTTAGTACAGTACCTGGCACATATTAAGTGATTCATAAATGTTTCTTGATTTACTGACAACAGAAACAAAAAGTCAACAGTGCTATGTGGTCAAAGCCACATAGGGCCTCTGGTAAGGAGATAAGAGCAAGGCTTCTCTCTCCACCCAGAGGCTTATGGCACCTTTTTCTTCATTTGCCACCAGGAAAGGGTGCTTGATTTGACTGGTTAATGTCTGCCTATCTGTCTGTCTCTCTCCATACACGCACACACACACACACACACACACGTGTATGTATATGTGTATATACACATATATGTATATGTATGTATGTATGTCTTCCTTGATACTTTTTTTTTGTTTTTGGGGGGGGGCAGGGCAATTTGGGTCAAGTGACTTGCCCAAGGTCACACAGCCAATACATGTGTCAAGTGTCTGAGGCTGGATTTGAACTCAGTCCTCCTGATTCCAGGGCCAGTGCTCTACTCACTGTGCCACCTAGCTGCCCCTTTCCTTGATACTTTCATCCACTTACAAGGGTTCAATTATCACCTCTATTCCTATGACTCCAAAAATCTATGCATATAGGTCTATATATGCAGTCTCTATCTCTCTGCCAAGCTCTAGGCATGGATCTTTTACAGCTTGCTGGATAAGGATGTTCTGAAACTCAACATGTTCAAAAGTGAACTTACCATCTTTCTCCCTAAATTCACTCTTCTTCCAAATTTCCTTATTTCTCTTGATGGTACCACTATCCTCCTAGTTGCCCAGTCTTAAAACTTTTCAGTTATCTTGTACTTACACATCTCCCTCACTCCCCATATCCAATGAATTTCCAAATGCTGCTAATTTTATCTCCATATTTCCTATTTCCATCTCTTCCTCTGTACTCTCATCGCCACCACCCTCCAGAAGCCCTAATTATATCTTGCTGAGATTACTATAATAAACCCTTAACTGGTCCTCCACCTCCATTTTCTCCCCTCTCCAATGGATCCTGAGTTCAAATACCCTCATCTATATAATGTTCCATCTAAAAATGCAGATTGTGAGCCATATATAGACATATATATCCATTTAGTGTTTTGTGGACAAGGTTTTAAACCAAGCTTTAAGCAGTTTAAATATGACTCTCCAACTTTCACAAAGAATGATGACTTGATGCTTCTTATGTGCTTGGGGTCTGGGGAGTTGGTGTGAAAGCTTTATAGGGGAGAGACATTTTTCATCCCTGCTTCGAGACCCATGTTATTTCAAATTCTCTTTGGGACTGACTACAAGGAAGAGAAAGAGGGAAAAAAGTGTTTGGAAATGGTAAATGTGTAAGGTAAACTGGAAACTCAACAGGTCCTTGATTTCATTTGCTTCCTTAGAGACTTCAGGGAATTTCCCTTTTTTGAAATCTGGGTTTCTCTCTTGATTGAGGTAAAAAGATCTCATTCCCATATAAACAGCTCATTTGCTTGTGCATTTTAGGGCAAATATAGTACTTTTCTGATTTCTATTTGCCATTCACCTAAACAAATTGGTTTACCTGCTATTCACCATTTGCGAGGATCTTTTATGTAATTAGCAGTTGGTGGGAAGGGGCCAAAAGGTGAGAGTAAGCTTGTGGTACCCTCTCCTTTAAAGAACAGTGACCAAGAAATTAGCTTTTAGAACCTAAAAAATCATGCCTCTAGACCATCAATATTGGGGTTTGGGGTGGAGGTGGCACATAGATATAACTCTAATCTGGTAGTACCCTCTCTCCTGCTCCTCTCAAGGATAGAATTGAAGTGGAAAGAGGTGTTCAGTGTTCCAGAGATATCTATTAATGCCTCCCCTCAAGGCATCTGTCTATATATTTAGCCATATCATGTGGCTATACATATCCAAGATAGATAATATGCACCCGACATGTGCAACTCTTGTCTTTGTCCTTCCATAAATTTACCGCCATCCCAAGTGTCTTTCTTGTTTTCTTTTGACATTATACAGACAACAGAGAAAAGCAAGTTCTCTCCATCAGCTTCACCTCACTCTGGTCATGTGGTCATTCCATCTTCTTTTTCAATCATGCATCTCAAGACATATTTCACTTTGTTTCTTCATAGTCTCTTGTTCATTCTATGTTACAGGCTGTTCGTACCCACCTCTCCTTTCCATTGCCTTCTGAATGATACACAGTTTTTATTCTTTAGAGATCATGATAGTTCATGACTTGCAGGTACAGTGTTTCTAAAATAATCTCCTAAAATAAAGTTTTAATCTATGTCACTCCTCTATTTGAGTTTTCTGTGCTTTCTGCTTGTATTTCACACTAGGCCCTTCCCACCTTCACCATCACTTTATATACTCTCTCTTTAAGCCAAAGTAGACACCTGCCTGTTCCCAATTTCACCCTGTCCCTCTCACTTTCCTACAATTGAGCAGACTCTCCTCTATGCTTGAAATGCATTACCACCTCATCTCGTCCTTTCAAGGTCCAGTCTTCCTTCTGATGCAACTTTGCCTTTTCCTTTTACACCACCTTCTTGTGGTATCACATTCTGTATTGTAGGTTCAGGCATTCCATCCTCTCATCCTAGATTAAAGTTACTATGACTATATTCTTGCCATTCAATTACATCAAATGTTTGTTCTAATGTAAAAACAAGCCTCTTCCCTTTTTTTGTGCTGGCAATGTTTCCATTGAAATTGTTTTTCTTTTGTCCATTTTTGTTAAGGGTTCTTTTTAAAAAAATAACATAACTGTTGGTAATAATGTACATAGTAGCACATCTTATCCACCCATGACAATAGGCAAGTGCAGAATGACAAAATAGTGACAGGTTAAAACCCTAGACTAGCTCACACATATTAAATGTGACCTGGTATTATTTTCTAATTTATACCAAAATGAATTTCACATTATTCAGAATTGCATTAATCACGACCTAGCTATATATATATATATATATATATTTTAAATTATGTCCTTCATCCACTATCTTGTACTTTTATTTCTAGAAGATCTGGACCTATGATTTTACAACAGTAGGGAACTCCCTGGGTAAAAACTCCCTCCCCCTACGTAAACAAGAAATTGCTCTGTAACACATAGTCTTAAAGAGTGACCTTAAACACTGAAAAATTTAATGGTTTGCCTAGGTTCTCATAACATATCTATCTATCTATCGACATACACACACACACACACACACACACACACACACACAGATATCTCAGATGAAGGATTTGAATACAGATCTTTCTGACTGAGCACAGCCTTCTATCCATTAGGGCACAGTGCCTTACATATTGACTCAATAAATTTTGTGTGTTCAGCTATACCTCTGCCTCTAAACCTTTCATGTATGTAGATTATTAAGGTCACAAGATACATTATCTTAGTTATATACTACATCTCTTAAAAATATGGGAATTTATATTCTCACATGAGCCATAAATATTAAGTTCTCAATTGTATCTCTGAAATTTAGCTTCTTACTATATTTTAATTCATCACTATTTGGGAGTAGTAAGGGTGAAATTAGAAATCAATAAAAGGGGCCGTCTGGATTACTAAAACATCTGGATAAAAAATAGAAAAGTCCTTTTAATCATCCAGATGTTCTGTGTCAACATTTTTCCAGGTGAAGATATTTGGAAACATTAAAATAACTGAATGAATGTTTTTGTTTTAATTTTTCAACACATTTGGTATTATGTAGCCACAGCCCATTGTATCTACATATGAAACCAATATAACTACAGCAAAAAATAGTTTAATTCAACAAAATAGACATTTTCTTTTTCAAAAATAACTAGTTTGGCAGAAGTTTGCACCATTCAACTTGCTATTTTCACATCACATAGACAGTGCCAATATGTGAACTGCTTATGTAGAATTTTCTTGCTAATTCTACAAACTGCTGACATCTTTCAAACTTTGGATAAGACTAAAACATGCTGAGACTTAGAACCCACATCTTGATTTTTAAGATTTCTGCCCCAATGTGTTATTTCCAATTTGCAAACATGTGTTTCCTCAAGCTACTTTCATTGTAACAATTGTATTTACTCGTCTGTGGTGGATTTTTTTCCCCTAAAAGTTGACAGCTATTAAAAATATAGAACATCTTAAAGGTTAGCCAGTGTCCTTATTAAAATCCAGGGAAATGCTGAAATAAGAAGAGAGAATTGAAATTGGTTCATCCTTTCTCAATTTATTGAGATGCAACAGATTTTGGCTAGGATTTTTAAAAATAGTATTTTACATATCCTTCCCACTTTTTGTGAATAATAGCATTTTGAACTATTTGAACTTGTCATTTGTAGAGTCGACTTCTTTCAAACTACTCGAAGGACTAATTGCTCAGCTCTGTTCGAAGTGAGCCTAAGACAGCACATCCCTTGGAAATTTTAAACATGGCTAGCACGTCTCTCCTGCAAACCACATTCTATATGCAGCTCCAAGTGAATGTCATCCGTTCATGAGATAATTTGCTACAAATACTAATTTTGGGATGAACCCTTGATTCCAAGTATCTTTTCAAAAACTTAGTTTCTCCTTAGAATGATCTGAAAGATAGCATCCATAGACACTGTATTTTTTTTCCATTTACAGAATTTGAAGCCTACTGGGATTCTTTCAAATGCCAACATAATTTTCAGACAAAGAACTTGAAAGTTATTTATTTTATACCTCCTGTTTTATTCACCCCTTTAGTACATGAAACCTTTTAAATATTGCTTTTGACTTTTTAAAGCTCCTTTCGGTTCTACTAGACTCGTGTTACCTTATTGTACAATTTACTGAAGGCTAATAATTATTAGGACATGTAGTAGGCGGTTATCACAAGTAACATCATACTACCCGCTCTATGTACAAGCTACAATAGGGCAAATGGTACAATTAAAGGCACATTCTTTGGTGCATAACAATAGAAGCCTAGTGACATTGCGAGATTAAGAAAAGGCTAAAACATCTTTAAAACTACTCATTACCACCAGTCAAAATGTGCATATTTGACCTTTATGGTAATCAGTAGTATCTCTGCTTGTGCAGTATGCGGCTAAATAAGCTTCATTTTAGACACATGGTTTTCCTTGAGATGACCTCAGGTTAACGTGGTTGATCCTGAAACTGACACAGACATTGAATCAACTCATCAGCGGTCATGATGAGAGGCCACCATATTCATCACCCAGGATATAGTGACAGGATAAAAACAGTGTTGCAGATTTTCCCCGTAAGAGACAGTGGTACTTAAATGTTGACGGCAGCTGTAGATTTAGAAGGTTGCTAAATGACTTAGAAACCAAACCCCCCTCCTCCCTGAGGTACAGATTCACTCTGTGGTATGATAATAGGGCAAGTTGCATCAAAGATAATTGCTTAGTTTATTACCTTGTTGTCTTATTATTATATCAAAGCCTCATTCTGGATTCAGAAGTCTCTTCCTCTTGATCTTCCTGCTTCCCTATAGGTCTACTATTAACCCCACTCATTTTAATTTGAATATATTATCAGTCTCTATGTAGAATCTTAAAGCTAAATTATCATCTCCAAATAACATAAAGTCTACAATATTACTGAAACTAATGTAGCAACTCCACCATCTAAAGAGACAAAGGGCCCTTTATTGTGTGGAATAAATTAAAACATTCTCTCAATGTCCCTCCCTCAAACATTATGCCTGGAGATCTAGAAATCAGTAGCTAGAATGGTTGTAATTCTTGAATAATGGACACTTAAAATCAAATGAAGCCAATTTTTGGAGCAGAGAGATTATCATCCTCTGATTTTCATACCAAAACATCATACCAGGTAACAGCAAGATAATTATGCCATAGATGGTATTTCCCTGGTGGTCCTGGGATCCAGTAATGTAACTTGAAGAGACAGAATAATTTAGCAGCCACCAGGATGATGGTAGAGACAAACTTGGGGAAAAAAGTAGCCAGGAGAAGATTTTTCAAAGCACAAAGTCTCAATTTCCCCAATACGTGTGGCTTGGTTGGCACTTAAAAGTAGTCATTCATAATTTCCCTAATGGATACAATATTAATCTGTGTGTACCCAGAAAATCTGGCTACTTCCTGTACTTCAAAGTCATTGCCTTTGCTACGAGACCTAGAAAGTGCTTCAGGATTCATTATGACATGTGGAATATATAAGCAATAAGGCATGACAGGGAGTGTGGTTATCATAAGATAATCACACCCCTGGGTCATTACAAAGCAGGAGGAGCAGTGGAGCACCTCTCATTCCCCCTGGGGTGTGATTATATCATGATAAGCACACTTCATGCAGTTACCTTATTGCTTTTATAAAAAGTCTTTGTTGGGAAGAAAAACTGTATTTTTTTGCTTAAAGAAGATAAAGTTGGCAGTTTACAATGCTGAACAGTAGTTTTAGCTAAGCTGAATGGTTTATACGTATTAATCTACCCCCTTAAGAATGTACAGCTGCCAATGCCAATCAGAATTCATCACTCCAAGCCATTTTCCATTCAGCAGTTCTGTGTTCAAATGATTCATCCTAGGAAAAAAAGTGAAGCAACATCACACAAAGTCCAATATCCAATAGCTGCTGTTAGAAACATTTTTTTTTTTTAAACACAAGGCATAAGTGGATGAGGAGGGGGCAGAGGCAAGAGGAAGAACTCAACAAAGTTACATTGGCAAATTCAAAATACTGGTTAAAATAGTTGGTGGATGACAAGATGTCTAAAGTTCCCTGTTCACCCCCATTTATGTAGGATCTCTCCCACAAATTCACAGTGACAACTCAATTTAGGGTGCTAGGTTGAGCACCAAATCCCATTGCTGTCATTCATATGATAGCCTAAGGCCCCTACTGTGATCTTTCAAATTTACAAATGTCTATCTTGGATTATGCAATATGTTTTCTATGTGACACTAGATAGATTTGCTAAATCTCATTTCCTGCTTTACAAAAATGGGCATACCCTCATACAATGACATTACTATAATCATGACAATAATCATAGCTTGAAATTTTCTACCATGTCTAACTTCAGAGCAGCTCCAAGAGTTTAACATACATTTCTCTCATTTTCTTTTAGTCCTATGAGGAAAGCAAAAGATGAACAGCATTTTCCCCATTTTATATATAGGAAGCCTGAGGGACAGAAAAGCCATTCCATGAGCAAGGTAAATCTAGAAATCAAACCCAGATATCCTAACTCCCAATACATAAGTCTTTCCACTAGACCTTGAGCAATATTACTTAGCCTCTGGCTCACATTGTAAAACGAAGTTGAAACAGATGATCACTAAGGTCCTTTCCATTTCTAAAATTCTATGATTCTGCAAGAGATAATTAGCTTGAACACTAATGCTAAAGAGAATATCAAAAGTTTGACCCCCCCCTCAGATTTTTTGATTTTACTCTGTTCCATGGATAGACTAAGAATCTCAATCAGCCAGTTATTGGCCATGCTCTCTGACAGAAGAAAGACTAGATAAAAGTACAAATCCGTCTTAATTTAAAAAAAAATCTAAGTGGGTGCTCTACTATTGAGATGCCAATAATGCCATCATCACAAGAAAGAAAACTAGGTAAAAAGTAGGATGGATTAATTATGAATTAGACCTCATGCATCTATCTTCACAAAGACAATTTAAATTATTTTTTATTTTTACATGTTCTCTTCTTGTAACAATCTACTTTGAACTCATATTCTGTAGCCTTCTGACTCTTGAAGCTAAGGGTTAAGTGGCAGCAGGATTAGTGAAAAGGGCACTAGATTTGGAATTAGCAAGACCAGCCTCGGACATTTACTATCTGGGTGACCCTGGTAAATCACTTAACCTCTCTATGCCTCAGTTTCTTCTTCTTTAAAATTAGGCAGTTGGTTGCCTTCTCAAGGGATAGAGGAGGGGCAGGTGAGAATGAAAGGATTTGCAACTCAATTTTTTTAAATGAATGTTAAAATTTTGCATATAATTGGGAAATATTAAATGAAATAAAATATTTTAAAAATAAAATTAGATAGTTGGACTCCATGGCCTTCTAAGATCCTTTCTATTATCTATTATCTATGACCTCTTTTTACAAAGGCTCACTCTTAACCTAGACTGTGAAATCAATCATGTCCCTAAGCAGGAATAATATAACAAGCCTTCAATTGGAAGCTCAGAGGTAATTTTTCTTCCTTTCTTTTGCTACTCTTGATAACTCAGGTCCCTAGTATTTCCACTCAAGTCACTTCAATTCAACAAATATTTAATAAAGGAATATTATAAGCCAGGAACTGTTCTAGGTATTGGGATTACAAAGACAAATTAAAGTAGTCTCTACCCCTAAGGAGTTTACATTCTACTGTAAGTTTGGAGGGATTCAACGTATAAACAGAAAGGTATAACACATAGACAGGTCATGATGAGGGCAAAGGAAAGAACAAAGAGTTGTAGGAGGATCTGAGGAGGGAAGTAGGGAGATTAGGGAAGAGTAAACAGAGGAGTTGGCACCTGACCTGAGCCTAGAACAAGATAAAAAATTATAAAGAGGAAAATGCATCCTAAGAATGGAAGAAAGCCCATTAGAATGTACAAAGACAGGTAATGACAGGTAAATTGAAGAAAGACCTAGAAGCTTAGGTTGGCTGGGACAAGCAATAATGACAAATTATTTCTCAGAAAAGAAGCAAAGATTTTAAGAGGGACTTAGCTGTTGGATGGGTAGTTATTGATTTCACTGGCATGTATAGGGTGTTAAAGGAGGACTAACACTCTTGGTGTGAGGGCTTGCTGAGCCCTTTCAGGACCCCTGTCTACTCTTCACCCAGCTCCCACCTGTGACTCCAAGAAGCTGTAGCATGTGCAGCACCCATACCCTGGTAAAAAAAATCATCTTGGCAGACAGGCTAAACCAGGTGGAGGGTAACCAACAGGCCTCAAACCCATCAGTGAGTTAGAGAGATGTCTACCCCAAGTATGTGAAGACTTCCCCAGCAGAATGGGCAAATGAGAACAGTTTATTCCAACGTCCATGAACGTGGCCAAAGCAGGCACTGTGGAGGCTTAGAGCTTGGTCAGACATCAAAAAAACCAAGGTCATCTGCTGCATCTCGAGTCATTGCAGTTGTCCCAGCTTTTGTCTTGCCATTGGACTTCAGGGACTCTGGAAAGGAGAATGAGGCTAATGACTTTGTGCTACTCTGCCTCACTTAAATCCAATTCATGTGCAAGTCAAGATATCACCCTGTGCTGTCATTGGTCCTCTTTGGCATAAACAACAGCTGATGAACAACAGATTGACTTCACTATAATGTGATACAGATACAAGCATCTTCAAGCTGGCACGACAGTAATAAGACCAGTTTTTGGTTTGGGTTTTGTTTCGTTGGTTTTTTTTTTTTTAAGCACCTACTAACCATTGCTGTGAAGGGGAAAAAATGTTTGTTGAGGGAAAAGCAATACAAAAATTTCAGTATTAAGATTGGAAAAAGGTAATTTTCACTGATGAAGTTCACCTTTTCATTCAAGACTATAGAAAAGCCGCTGTTGCCCCCACCACCGCCACCATCATCGTCATGATAATAGCTAGCATTTATCTAGTACTTTAAGGTTTACAAATCTCATTTGGTCCTCACAACAACTCACTTAAGAGATCTTATTATCCCCACTTTACAGAATAGGAAACTGAGGCTGAGAGAGATTAAGTGAGAAAGGGTCAATCAGTCAGTCAGTCAGAAGAAGCTTCAAGTGAGCTTGTTCAATCAGAACTTCTTCATCAAACTGGTGACTAATAAAAATATTAGGAGGATTGCTTACTTCCAGTAGATTGGTAAGTCTTGTCCTCACTGTGGGAATAATGAACTCTGATAAATATATAGAAATACTGAGAAGTGGAATTGTCCCAGAATTAGAGAAATTTCCAAATGGCAACAACATACTGCAATATGACTTTGTACTCTATCAATGCAAGAAAGGTGAAGAAATGCATCTATACAATGGAGGTAAATGTGCTTTAATATCATGGGAATTCATCTGATTTGAATACCATTAAATCCTGTGGCACTACAATCAAAGCTAGACCTGGGAAAATGTTCTGTTCATCAAAGGTTTGTTTAATATCTAGTATCATATGTAGTTTTATGATAAGGAATGAAAGACATGTTTTTAAATCTTGGGAATTCAATGCCAAATTATATAAGACAAGTGATCAAACCAAGAAGACATAATAAAAACTAAGTTTTCAATATATAGGAAATCACAGGGCTTGTTGTATATCAATGTATTGATAGGAAGATTGAACCAAGTACTAAATGCCTTAAGAAACAAGAGAGAGTAACTTAGAGTGTTAGGTAACAGCAACAAGGATGCGTACAGAATGATATGGTTGGATGAATGGAAACTCTAAGAAGGCTACTTAGTGATGATGGCAAAATGGCAGCATTTGAAAGTGATAGTGGGGAATGAGGGATAGATTGACTTCTCCTGGTAGAGTATGTTCTAACATGAGAAGGGTAGCCATGTCAGGAGAAGGTATCAATGATGAAATGAAAAATAGGCTCTTGTAAATGTTTGGAAGAAGGAATGAATAGGAGAGAAAGAGATTTAGGTTGGAGGGAAATTTTTTAACAATAGAATGGGGAGCTCTGGGGGGGGTATATGTGCCAGTAAGGCAAAATGGGCTTAGTTTAACGGGTGCCCTTGAGGAGTTTGCCTTTTGTTTACGGTGAAAGTACTTTCACCTGTTAAATGCTAAACCCCAGACCCAAAGCCCTATCAGGTGTGAAACCTGTGTGGGCGTAGATTAAGGATTTAAGAGGGGCCAATTCGGGAACCAATGAGTCTATGGACTCTGGTCTCTAGTCGGTGAGGTGGGACTTGAGAACGCCAGAGGCTTGGCTGCGAGGAGAGGCGAGAAAACTATAGCTGGAAAAAAATCTGAAGCAGAGCCGACTCCCGTGTGGACCCAAGAGTTCGAGCGAGGTCTTGAGGCCGGTGAATATGATTTATGCCATCTTATTTTTCTATGGTCTCCTGGCTACTCTTGTGAGGCAGGCCTACTGGGCCTGGAGGCTTGTGTTCACAATACTGGAATGGGGAGGTTGGTTCGCTAATTTGTTGCTCTGGGCCCTGAATAAATTTTTTGATGCCTTCTGCTTGGAGAATTCTGTATACCCAACGATTTTGAACCATTCAGATATTTATATGATCCTTTTTGAGATCATAAATTCAGCCTTCCTACTACAGTATAAAGTAAAGAAGAAGCAGGAAACAATAGGATCTTGGGTGAATAGAGGATGGTCAGAGAACAAGTCTCTCCCATCTTGTCCATTTCAAAACATTCCAAGCCCTGTATCTAACCTTGTCTAATATGTAAATGTGATAGCAAAGGCTATTGTGCTATTATTAATGGGGCCTGACTCTGAATCCCCCAAGATAGGCCTGCCTCTGCCCTCCATGAGGGGGTTGCTTCAAGCCTGGACTGCCATTATCATCCTGCAAGGACCATTGTGGGTGTTGCTGCTTCTAGGACCTGACTCTTCCCTTCTATGCAGGGACTAGGTGCTTCAAGCCAGAGTGTCACTGTTGGTCCACCAGATTGATGGAGTCAGAAACTCTCACAGGGTGAGTCAGCCAACTCTGAAGGATTCCAGCCAGCCACGCCAGAGCTAATGTCAGGATGCTGCTACAACCTCACTTGTCCTCTGAGAATAGAAGGGTGGATTAAAATGTAAAGAGGTTAATTAGTATGATGTGAAGGTGATAAATTATGATACATGGCCTCAATTTTCTCAGCAAAGAAGGAGAGGATTCATTTGCCAGATGAGAGGGGAGTAGGGTGGCTTTAAGATCTAAAGACTTGGAGTAGCCACTTTGGGATTGTACAAGAGTCAGACAAAGTGAATAAAAGGATTTCTCCACATGGATGGTGGGATTCTATTGCCCCTGAAGGAAGCTGGTCATAAGGTTGGATGGGGAGGAGAAGCATGCATCCAATCTATCAAACCCATTTCCTTCAGAAACTTCATTCATTCCCTTTGCAGATCTCCTTTGGGAGCAGGCTACAAAGGGAATTCATCTTCACGAGGTCAAGTATGAAAAATTCCCCATGTCAGCCACCTAAAAAGGGACAAGGGGAGGTCCACATCTGGAGCCTGTAATATATTTTAGCTGATTATGTAATAGTAAGTCCTCAGAGTTTTTCAAGCCTTTAGACCTCTGCTGGGAACAATGTCTCATCACTGACTCCAATAGACCATGCCTTAGGAGCCACTGCTCCAATGATTTATCAAGTTTCCTTTTGCATTTTTCATGTAAATTCCCCAGTTCCTTGGTGGTAAAACCCTCCTACCCTGTAATCCCCCAGTTGAGAAAATCAGTTTCATAGCAAGCAATAATAAGTCTGGAGGTTTTGGTTTTTAACCACTAGTGGGAGTTCCCAAGTCTCTTCCTTCCTTCTCTCGTTCTCCTATGTCATGTCTCCAATATTAGAAGGATTCAGTGAAATCTCTGCTCTGGAGGCCACACTGTGAGTTTCTAGCTTCACTCTGTTAGCCTCTATTCCCATTGGAAGAGTTCTCTTCAATTGAGCTAATAGTATTTCCATTAATTGTACCTCAACCTCCATTTCAGTTCAGTCATTTTTAAGTCAAGTCTGACTCTTCGTGACCCCATTTGGGGTTTTGTTGGCAGAGATACTGTAGGGCTTTGTCATTTCCTTTTCCAGCTCATTTTACAGATGAGGAAACTAAGGCAAACAGGGTTAAGTGGCTTGCCCAGAGTCACACAACTAGTAAGTATCTGAGGCCAGATTTGAACTCAGGAGGATGAGGCTGCCTGACTCCAGGCCCAGCAGTCTAGCCACTGCATCACCTAGCTTCCCTCCGCCTTTATTACAAGGTGTTTAAAAGCTGGGCTCTGTCTCTAGTTGGTAAATGTACTGAACTTGTCTCCTTTTAACATTATACTGACAGTTCATGTTCTGCAGGAATGTTGGACCTGGTTATTGTTTTTACCCTCCCTGCAAGCTAAATTGCTCTGCATGAGCAGAGGCCTACTCTCTATTCCATCAAAAGGAATCCCTATATACTAGCAGATGGGCCTTTGTGAAGGATACCACAGTAGCATATACAGATCTGCTAATCTAATCACTCCACCCTCCATATTTTCTCTACCCTTCTCTCAATTCATCCATGATTTGAGGTTCAGGGCCATCAATTTTTATAACTGCTTAGTTATTTTCAGTCATGTCTGATCCTTCATGACTCCATTTGGGATTTTCTTGGCAAAGACACTGGAGTGGTGTGACATTTCTTTTTCCAGCTCATTTTACAGATGAGGAAATTGAGGCAAACAGGGTTAAGTGACTTGCCCAGGGTCACACAGCTAGCAAGTATTTGAGGCTGGATTTGAACTTGAGTCTTCCTGACTCTAGGCCCAGCACTTTACCCACTTCACCGCCTAGCTGCCATCTCATACTAATTACCAACTTCATCAAATGTCAGGGGCAAGCCTAATGCTGACATCCTGTTAGTTCAGGTTTGACGATCAGGGATGAAATGAAGCATTCACACGTGGTCATTGTATAGCCCACTTAGCCCTAACACAGAAAGGATAAATGGGCGCACCTAACTCAGGTAGATATGCCTCCCTCCCCTGCCTTGTTTTCATATAGAAATATACCTGGTCATTAGGACAGAGTATGGTGAATCTTGAACATCTACTGAATTTGAAGTATACGGACCCTGTGTGGGTGGGATATGTTATGTCCTTAGGCACATTAGTATACCTAGGGAAACACAGATTTTCCCTACATGTGTGTCTTTCCACAAATGCATACTTTATATAGTCTTCCCATTGATCCTATGTGAATCTGTGGGAAAGTGTTGAGGAAGAGAGTCCACTGGATGTATTGTGGAATATTTTGTTACCCTTCCTGACTCTATATTATTGTAGACAAATGATAAGAAAAGGAAGTGGGCATTTCCCAGAAGGAAACCTCCAGCATGTTGATTGAATCTCTCCTGTAGGACAAGAGTCACATAGGATAAGAAGACATAGTAGGATTGCAATCTGTACCCTTTCTGAGAATACCCACATTAGTAAGATCATAATTTGATAGAGGCATTTTGTCTATCCATCTGTCTCTCACTCTCTCTCTGTCTCCCCCATACATAAAATACATATATGAATACATATATATGCAACAGAGCTATAATCTTACATATACATATTTACATGCATATGTACAGGTGTGTATAAGTTCACAACTCTGTTGAGGTACTTAATTCTATATATATATATATATTATATAATATAATATATATATATAATTCTATATATATATATATACACATATATATGGAGAGAGAGATAAATACAAATACATATTATCTATATAAACTTCAATATCTCAATAGAGCTGTGTGATTCATCTGTCTATCTATAAAGGATTGAGAAGGGAGATATATATATGTGTGTATATATATATATATATATATACATACACACATAAATGTGTATATGTATGTACGTATGTAAATGTATATGTGTCCATATGTGCATATGTGTGTATGTGTATATATGTGTGTATTGTGTCTACATGCATTATGACCTTAAAACATTAGGTCCACAAGCTTCTCTATTCTCAAATAGCACAAAATAAATTGAATATTTTAAAATATTTGTTCATGTGAGAAATTAATTATATCAATATACGGGTAAAATCACAATATTAGCTCACATTTTATAGTCATTTTCAATTTACAAAATACTTTTTTCACAACAATGTTATGAGACAGAAAGAGCACATATTATTATGTTGATTTTGTAGATCAGGCAACTGAGTGAGGCATACAGAGGTAAGGTAGAGTTTCATCAAGAACAGGCCATGCCAGATAAATCTCACTTACTTTTTTGACATGTCAGGGAAATGCGATAGGTGTAGTGTAGCTAGATTTGAGCAAATCATCTCATAAAGTGTTCCACGCTATTTCTGTGGACAAGATGCAGAGACATGGAATAGAAAAAAATAGAATGGACAAATTCAAAGAAATGTAATTAAGAATATAACAACTTAGAGGAAAGTCTGTCTTTAAATAAGTTCTCTAGGGATCTGTGTTTGACCATGGACTGCTTAATATTTTTATCGATAATTTGGATTAAGGCATTAATGGCACTGACATGGAGCCAGGACAAATACCTAGTATATTTGGATGACAGAATAAGTTTCCAAGATTTCAACGGGAGAAAATGTCTCACTGAACCTATTAAGATGAAGCTCAATTAAAGATTAAATATAAAGTCTTGCACCTGAACCCCCCCCCCAAAGGAAACTTTACAGCTAAAAATGGGAGAGGCACTGATAAGTAGCCATTTGTCTGAAAAAGATTTGTATTACAAGTGCAATGTGGATTACAAGCCCAATATGAGTCAACGATGTGACATGGCAGCCACAGGCTATATTGTGAGTTATGGGGTACAGGACTTGGGAATGAATAGGCTCAATGTATTCTGCCTTAAGCAAACAATATTTATAAGTTGGGGTTCTGGATTTTGGTAAATAGCATTCATAGGAGGTCAACCAGCATGGTGGAGGACTTCAAAAACTGTATGATCATCTGAAGCAACTGGGGATGGTAAGACTGGAGCAGATAAGACTTAGGAAGGTCATGATAGCTGTCTTCGAGTATTTGCATGGCTATAATGTGGAAGAAAGACTATCTTTGCTTTACTTGGGCACAAAGAACAGAAGTAGGAGCAGTGGGCAGAAAATAACTAGAGGCAGATTTTGGCTTCATGCAAGAAATTTCTTAATTATAGCTATTCAAAAGTGAAAAGGGGTGCCTTAGTAGTAGACTTCTTCACTATAAGTCTTCAAACAAATGACTGACCACTTAGCAAGTATGTTGTAGAGGGTTTTCTTGATTATTAACAGTTGGTGTAGATGGTCTCTGAGGTCCCTCCAATTCTGAGATTGTGTAATTTTGTGATTCCTATTCCAGTTGACACCAACCTCACATTCCACTATATGACGATTCTTCTCAAAGATATATGGGAGATATTAAGTAATCTCTGTAAATGTAGAGGGAGGCAGGTGTCACTTGACATCTGTACACTTTCTTTGACACAAAGATATTTGAAACCAAATAAGTTGTTTCTTTTAAATACAGACATAAATTCAGCACACTGGTACATACATACATACATACATACATACATACATACATATATATGTTATAGTAGGATAGTGGTGTTTAACTCACACTGCATAACATTTCCTGTCATTAAAACAGTTAGGTTGTTCCTACACTTAGTTATGCTACCAAGAGAATTGCAAAATCAAATTAGAGCAACACAGACTTGACATTTGAAGTAAAAGAACAATATCTGTTGGTCTAGACAGTGAAATGTGGTTGGATAGCCCATCCCTTAAAGCTAGCCAATCAACATATGGATTCTAGATAGATACTATAGGTGAACAATGAGTTGGGAACCAGAGATGGGGAGGAAGGCAAGCTGGCTTGCCTTTGGGAACTGGCACAGAGCTTGTTATACTGATCCCAAACTTCTCCCCAAAACAAAGACCCAACAGAGAGGTACTTGATGGACATGAGTAGGCTGAAATACAGTATAAAGAACTGTTCAAGATACAGTGAAGTAAATTCTATAATCAGAGAGATACATAATTAGTGGGGGGAAAGATGACAAAATTACACAGGAAGGATAAGCTATTGGCCATCTCTTTGATCAACTGGTATCTACACCATATCAAGAGAACTTTGGAAAGACATTCACCCTGTCGTCACCCCCAATTATGTTTAGTGTGCCCTTTGTAGGAATCTATGTGACAACATGGAAAAGAGTGGCATGGGATAGACAAGGATGATGAGTTACAATCTTCATTGTTTGAGAAGTACTCATAGAAATTCAGTAATGGATCCTTCAAGGCATCAGATGCCCAGAATTCAAACTTACTTCAGACATGAATGACAGAATATGGCACAAGATCAATTCACTTTAACATGAAGTAAAACAATCATGCTCCAATATTTTAAAGATGCATGATTTTTATTGGTTGTTATTATAGGATCAAAAACTTAGAGCTGCAAAAGATCCTTAGAGGTCATCTTGTCTAACTCCATCATTTTCCTGACCAGGAAACTGAGGCCCAGAGAAGTTAAGCGTCTTGCTCAGGACCACACAGGTAGTAAATCATAGAACTTTCAATGGATACATATCAAAAATTCTTCTATGCCTTAAGAGATTTCTTCATTAGTTGCTTTTTTTCTATAAGTGTCACCATCTGATGGTTCAAGCTTCTCTTATGGTAAAGACTACTTTGTGTTTAGCATTTGTAAACTTAGCTAGGCTTGTCCTTGGGCAGAAGACATAGTTTGTCACTGGTTTCATACATCGCTTTTTAGATGTTGGTACTGTCAACAGTGATATAAGAGAAAGGGAGGAAATATGTTGGGTTCTCTTTGAAATACGTTGAGTGAGGTGCCAATGGGTGACTCAGGTGTATATGTCTATGCACTCTAATTAGAGCTAAGGTTAAAGGAAATGCAACCTCTTAGATACAAGTTCATGATACTCCTATTCCTTACTCCACTTTTATTGTGTATTCAGTTGCTTTTTAAGCTTTGAGAAAGACTTACTTTTCTTTCCCCTAAAGGACTGCCCCTGGGTTATTCCATAGATTTTGGCTAATTTAGAGATCTATTATCTTTTGCTTATTCAATACAATCCAACAAACAAGTTTAAAGTGTTTCTGGATTGCTACGTTAGAGGTATAAATACAAAGATAAGACAGAAATTCCTGAAGCTTACAGGAGAGATCTATGACAAGGCATAATTCACAGTAATATATAATAAATGCATGAGAGAAGTGCAAATAGGGTGCAAAGGAGAAAGGATCATTGTGGAAAAGAGGTATTGGGGGAGGAGAAAGATTAGCAAAGACAGTGAAATAAGTGGCTTTTTTGTTGGATTGTAAAGGTAGGATTTCAACAGGCGGAGTGAGGAAAGATGATCAGATGCTATTATCATCCTCATTTTGTGGTTGAGAAAACTGAGGAAGACAGAGGTGAAGGGATTTATCCACAGTCACACAGCTATTAAATGTCTGAATCTGGATCTGAACTTTGATCTTACTGACTCAAGGCCCAGTATCCTACCCACAGCTGCCATGTATGAGAAAAGTATTCAGTCTGAGACAAAAATGGATAAGAAGGAGGCAAAAGGGGGATCAGGATGACCAGTCAGAGGCTATTGAGATAGTCTGGACCCTGTAATGGACCCTGCACTAGAGTACTGACTATAGAAATAGGGAGCCATTTCCCAATCCATTGGCAGTGATATGAGATAGCATACATAGCACAGAACAGCAGAACGAATACTAAATATGAAGCTGGAAGACCTAGGTTTGAATCCTAGTTCTACTATTTACTACCTGTGTGGCCCTGAGCAAGTCTCTGGGACTCAGTTTCCTGATCAATAAAATGATGGAGTTAGACAAGATGACCTCTAAGGATCCTTTGCATCTCTAAGATTTTGATCCTGTAATATTGCACCTGCTTCCATGTGGGAGGTAAAGAGGAGGGAAGAATCAAAGATGCAAAAAAGGGCTTAAAATGGGAGACTGGGTGAAGGATTGTGCCAGTAACAGAAATGGTGAATTCAGATGGAAGATGAAGTTTTGAGAAAAATAACATGCACAATAATACTAGTTATGTTGAGTTTAAAGGGCCAGTAAGAAATATAGTTAGATTAGTTCTATAGATAAATGGAGAAGCAGTGAGTAGGAAAGTGTTTATCTCTTTTACACTTTTTTCTTCATTGAACTCTTATATGCTCCAAATCTCTCCATTGCTAAGAAGAAACTGATTTTAGTTTACTTCTGCAAAATCCATACTTAGTCTGCTGTTTGGGTCTCCTTACCCTTGTATGGAACCTGCTTCATGGCTCCCAAGGCTCTTCAAAAATAAAGGGATGAAACTTGTTTCCTTCCTTAACATGACTAACTCATTCATAACAATTCATAACAATACCTGTCCCGACTGTAAAATAATTCTTCTTTTTACAACAAATCTCTACTACAGGCTTCTTCAAGAAGCCAGACTTATTTTTCTTTCTTTAAAACCTTCAGTGCCATTAAACTACCTAAAAGATAGGAAATTCTTATTTATCAGTTCTGAAAAGAACTGCAAATTACTACCCATACGAAAGAGTACTCCAAATCACTAATAACATAAATGCTAATCAAAACAATTTTGATATCTAATGACATCCCCAAAAAATCAGCAAAAATTACAAAAGACAAGAAGAGTCAATGCTGGAGGGATTGTGGAAATATAGGCACACTAATGTACTGTGGAGCCATCAATTGATCCAACTAATCAGAAAAGCCAGTTAAAATTATTCTTTTTTTTTAGTTTTTCCATATTTTATTATTTAATATTTTTAGTTTTCAATATTGATTTCCACAAGATTTTGCCTTACAAATTTTCTCCCCATTTCTACCCTCCAAGATGGCATATATTCTGATTGCCCCATTCCCTAGTCAGCCTTCCCTTCTGTTACTCTACTCTCTCCCCATCCCCTTTCACCTTACTTTCTTGTAGGGAAAGATTGATTTCTATATGCCATTGCCTGTATGTCTTATTTCTCAGTTGAATGCAAAAACAACTCTTTTTTGAGCATCTGCTTTTAGAACTTTGAGTTCCAAATTCTCTCCCCTCTTCCATCCCCACCCACCCTCCCAAAGAAGGCAAGCCATTCAACATAGGCCACACATGTATCATTATGCAAAGCCATAATCATGTTGTGAAAGACTAACTATATTTCCTTCCATACTATCCTGTCCCCCTTTATTCAATTTTCTCCCTTGCTCCTGTCCCTTTTCAAAAGTGTTTGCTTTTGATTACCTCCTTCCCCAATCTGCCCTCCCTTCTATCATCCCCCTTTCTTATCCCCTTCCCCCTACTTTTCTGTGGGGTAAGAGACCCAGTTGAGTGTGTATATTATTCCCTCCTCAAGTGCAATCCAATGAGAGCAAGATTCACTCATTCCCCCTCACCTGGCCCCTCTTCCCTTTCAATAGAACTGCTTTTTCTTGCCACTTTTATGTGAGATAATTTACCCCATTCTATCTCTCCCTTTCTCCCTCTCTCAATATATTCCTCTTTCACCCCTTAATATATATATATATATATATATATATATATATATATATATATATATATATATGTCTATTCCCTTCAACTACCCTAAAACTGAGAAAGGTCTCATGAATTACAAACATCATTTTTCCATGTAGGAATGTAAACAAAACAGTTCAATTTTAGTAAGTCCCTTATGATTTCTCTTTCTTGTTTACCTTTTCATGCTTCTCTTGATTCTTGTATTAGAAAGTCTAATTTTTCTATTCAGCTCTGCTCTTTTCATTGAGAAAGCCTGAAAGTCCTCTATTTTATCAAAAATCCATATTTTGCCTTGGAGCATTATACTGTTTTGCTGGGCAGGTGATTCTTGGTTTTAATCCTAACTCCTTTGACCTCCGGAATATCATATTCCAAGCCCTTCAATGCCTTAATGTAGAAGCTGCTAGGTCTTTCGTTATCCTCATTGTGTTTCCATAATACTCAAATTATTTCTTTCTGGCTGCATGCAGTATTTTCTCCTTGACCTGGGAGCTCTGGAATTTGTCAACAATATTCCTAGGAGTTTTCCTTTTGGGATCTTTTTTCAGCAGGTGGTTGGTAGAGTCTTTCAATTTCTATTTTACCCTCTGGTTCTAGAATATCAGGGCAATTTTCTTTGATAATTTCTTGAAAGATGATGTCTAGATGCTTTTTTTGATCATGATTTTCAGGTGGTCCAACAATTTAAAAATTATCTCTCCTGGATCTATTCTCTAGGTCAGTGCTTTTTCCAATGAGATATTTCACATTGTCTTCCATTTTTTCATTCCTTTGGTTCTGTTTTATAACATCCTAATTTCTCATAGAGTCGCTGGCTTCCACTTGCTCCAATCTAATTTTTAAGGTGGTATTTCCTTCAGTGGTCTTTTGGACCTCTTTTTCCATTTGGTGAATTCTGCCTTTCAACACATTCTACTCCTCAATGGCTTTTTGGAGCTCTCTTGCCATTTGAATTAATTTATTCTTTAAGGTGTTATTTTCTTCAGTATTTTTTTGGGTCTCCTTTAATAAGTCGTCAACTTGTTTTTCATGATTTTCTTGCATCACTCTCATTTCTCTTCCCAATTTTTCCTCTACTTCTCTTACTTGCTTTTCCAAATCCTTTTTGATTTCTTCCATGGCCTGAGATCAGTTCATATTTTTCTTGAAGGCTTTTGATGTAGGCTCTTTGACTTTGTTGACTTCTTCTGGCTGTATGTTTTGATCTTCTTTGTCACCGAAAAAAGATTCTATAGTCTGAATCTGAGTCTGAGTCTGAGTCCTTTTGTGCTGCCTGGTCATGTTCTCAGCCAACTACTTGACCCTTGAGCTTTTTGTGAGGGTATGACTGCTTGAAGAGTAGAGAGTACTTTGTCCCAAGCTTTAGGAGCTGCACTGCTGTTTTCAGAGCTACTTCTACTCCACAGTTACTGCAAGCAAGCTCTGCCACACCAGCACTCTTCCTCCTCCAAGAACAGCCACTGCCAACCAGGACTGTGACCCAGATCCAAGCAGGGCAAAGCAAGAGAACCCTGCCTCTGTGCCAGCAAAGTGCTCCCCACACTCCTGCTCTGATCTGCCATTTGATTCCTCCCAAGGAGGGGTGGGGGGCGGGCAGCGCAGCGCCAGGGACTCTGGAAGCAGCTGATGCTGGAGCCCTGGATGCAGCTGCAGGAACTTCCTGCTGCTGTTGCCACCACCACAGAACCACCTCCCCCACCTCTGCAGCACCACCTCCACTACCCCCAGGGCTGGGGCCAGAAAGCTCTCACCCAGCTCCAGCAGTTTTCCCACTAACCTGCTCTGTTGTCTTTGGCGTTTGTGGGTTGAGAAGTCTGGTAATTGCCACAGTTCAGTGATTGATGGCCCTAAGGCCTGTTCTGCCTGACTCCCGGTCTGGTCAGTCTTAGTGTGGCCCATGCTGGGCTACGCTCTGCTCCCAGCCCCATGTGATAGACGCTTCCCAGTGACCATCCAGGCTGTCCTGGGCTGGAGACCTGCTTCTCTCTGCTATTTTGTGGGTCCTGCAGCTCTAGAATTTGTTCAGAGCCATTTTGCAGGTGTTTGGAGGGATTTGGGGGAGACCTTAAGAGAATCCCTGCTTTCCAGCCTCCATCTCAGCTCCCCCCCCCACCAGAATTACTCAAACAGTGAATAAAATGCCTGTTCCTTTTGATCCAGATATTCAACTGCTATGTATATGACCCAAGGAGTTCAATAACAAAAGCAAAATCCTATATATCACAAAATACAGTAGAACTTTTTGTTTTAGCAAACAACTGGAAACAAGTTAGATGCCCATAGATTGAGGAATGGCGATACATGAACGTAATGGAATATTACTGTGCCATAAGAAACAGCTAATATGAAGAATGAAAGGAGGAATTAATAGAATTATATGAACTGATTCAGAGTGAAGTAAGCAGAACCAGTAGAACAAACTATATAATGATTACAGAAATGTAAATAGAAAGAACCACAAAAATTGAAACCAAATGTTTATAATTATAATAACTAAGTTTGGCCAGGAGAAGAGATATAAGAATGCAATTCTGTCCCTTCTTTTCAGAGGTAAGGGCATTATAAAAGTGAAATGTTGCATAAAACGTCAGATTAAGCTGACACAGTTTATTTTGCTGAATTTCTTTATTTTAGAAATTCTTTGCATCAAGACATTATTCTTTGGATAGAGAAAAAGGGAGACACATATGCAGAAATCAAGATGATGTAAAAAGATATTAATTAAAATTTTAAAATAAATTAAACACTAAATAAATAAAAAGCAAGGCCAGGACGTATTGACTTTTAGAAAATTAAAGTAATGATATTGGTGGAAATTACATGATCAATCTTGGAAGGGAAGATTAATTTTGGTATATTCATTCCATGTAATGATCATAGGATCACAGAGTTAGAGAAGAAAGGAACCTTAGCAGTGATTTAGTCTGGGATCCTCATTTTACAGATAAGGAGACCAAAGCCTGTGAAGTAATTTGCTCAAGGTCGTACAGGAAGTAAACACCAGAGCTAGGATCTGAATCCAGTTCCTCAGACACAAAATCAAATGCTTTTTTCACTATAACATGTCTGTCAGTATGAATTATGAGCTCAGCTATGGGGGAAAAAACACAAATTATTTCCTCTGATTATTTTATCTGAAAGAAGAATGGGGAAATGAAAAACTCTGAGTTAAAAGAAAAATAGTCAAAAAGTGTTTTTAAGTATTAAATATTATTATTCAATTAAATAAATGTTTAATTGCCTACTATTGCTAGGCAATGTGCTTATATTGGGGATTCTTTGGTATTTTATCAGATCTAGGTTCTCACTGGTTTTTGGTTTCTTTTTTGGTGGGGGGAAGCTTACAAACCTGCGAACTGGCCTTTCCTGTCTGTCTTGTGCAGGTCTTGTCCATTTCATCCCATATATCTACTATAGGCTCCAATGTGCTAGAGATCTTCCTCTAATCTCTTGATATTTCATGGATACCAACAAAGCATGTGGGTTGTCCATCAGTTATCCTTAATTAATGCTATGTTATCAGCCCATCTTTTTTTCTGATCATACATATCTCTGATGAAATTATTTTGATAGTATATAAATGATGAAAGTTCCTCAGATTCAGTCATTTTTTCCTCCCAACACTGGATGTAACAAGATAAAGCAAGCCTATTAGAAAAACTATTGGGTTAAATGCATTTATTCCAAAATATAACTTTTTTAAAAAACCATTTATCATAGGGACAGAGGGATAAAGCAATCATTGCTGGACACAAGGGAAATGATTAGAATACAAGGTGATTCTAATAGCATGCACCTAGTTGTCAATTAGGAGTATCATTGATAGGATCAGGGAGGTCAGCTTGTCTGGCTTCTAAAGAAAGGAGGTACTTATCTGTTTAAGATAAAGGTCAGCTTGAGGCCTGGATATGACTTCCTTGGTCAGAGATAGTTCAAAGAAACTAAGATTTTAATTGACGTTTCTTCCATCTTGTGTATGCACAATATTATTTCATTCCATTTTTATTTTATTCTGTATCAAGGAATGAGGAAGCCACAACACTGCTCATAGTATTCTATATCCTTCTTTTAGTGACCTTAGCTTCTTTTTGAGGCTTAGTTAAGATGCTGTTTCTCCATGAAATCTTCCCTAGCTTTATCCTTTCCCAACTGCTACTTTTCTTTTTCTCTTCAAATTATATTTTATTATATGTATCTGTGTATATGCTGTATCTCCTCAGCAGGATGTAAGTGGTTGTGCCCTCCTCAAGGACAGCAATTGTTTGTGTTTTTGTATCTGGTTATTAAATAAATGTTTGTTGAACTGTATTATATCCAGAGTTGTAACTAGAATATCTGATGTTTAAGGCAAATTCATCTGGGATTGAGTGACCGTCGACCCTGGTTGGGTACAGTTACCCAGGGCGAAGGGTCGGCTGGTCTCATAGAGAATTTGACACAAGACTCCATGACATGCCAAATGATATCCCACAACTTCCAAGAAGAGCCAATAGAGATATGGAAGTAGAAGAAGGTGAGCCTTGGGAAAATCTCACATGGATAGGACCCTCAGAGGCAGCAACCCAGAGACAGGTAAGGGAGCGGAGCCAGTTTTTCTGACTGTCATAGGTGGAGTCAACAGACCAGAGAACCATCAGGAAAAAAGGCACAATGCCTCTCTATATAGTGTACCTTCTGTGCCTAAAACGGACACCAAGTTGCCTTTCTGATTTTCTCAGTTATATAGCACTTCATGAAAACATCTTTTACTGAGAACCAAGAGTAAAGGAATTATTTACTTTAGCCCTTCAAAGAATTGCTATAGCTATGTATACATACACACATATGTGTATATATATGAGTGTTTTTTGGTAGCCACTCTTGTGGGCATGAAAATCCCCTTGTCTTCTGCTGTTAGATATTGCTGGGTTCATACTTTCATAGATACAAGCAGTATCTACCCTTGCTAATCCTTCCTTTGAATAATCACCTATCATCACTATGTATAAACATTTTTTGATCTGAAGCATATGTGTAAAAAATATGCTCTGGAATTCTGTATGTCTTTCTTTGCTTTAAAAATTACCTTTAATATGAGTGGTTGTTATGTTCAAATACATGATGTTAGCTATTTAGAAAACAGTAGTGAAGTGCTGTTGGTATTGGGATGCAAGATTTAGAACTGAAACAAAACTTTTAAGAGTTCATCTAGTTAAAGCCCCTTCACTTTATAGTCTTGCCCAAGATAACACAGGTACTAAGTAGCAGAATTGAGATCTGAACCCAAATTGCTAGATTCTAAATTTCCATTGATATGAGGATTTTGGGCAACTATGACCTTTTTGCTCTAGATTATTAACCCGATTTTTCCAGGACTCTTAAACTACAATTTTTAGTCACTTTTTAATCAAGTTATTGACTTGCTCTCTGATTTTGCTTTCTTATTAAAAAGCAGTTACTATTACAGCTGAAATCAAATAGTTCTTACATTTGTGCTTGAAAGGCAGCATGGCATGAGAGAAGGGTCAGCCTGGGAGTCAGGAAAGTCTAAGCTGTATGGCTTTGGGCAAGTCATTTAATTTCTCAGTGCCCTCCAGCAATACTGTGACTATAAATTGCAGAATGGGTGGCGATTAGCATTAGTGGAGGGGATTTTCTCACATGGAATTCCCTATGCCATTGAAATCACAGGTCTAGTAAAACAAAATATACTTTGAGTACATTTCAGAACATGGCAATTAGCACTCGAAGGTTTGTTTTGTGTCTCCAGATTGATTTCGCGTTGCACACTGCCTGCCTCCACATATGGCTGGTTCAAGAAAATGTTTTCCACTCACATTACAGCAGCATTGTAACGGAAAATTGTCCATGTTGCCAAACCTACCAAGAATGTGATCCCTCCTAAAGAAGACCTTTGCCCTTGACTACTGTAAGTTTCCTCCTTCTGCTGCTTCAGCTACAACTTACAAAGTCTAAAAAGAGCCTAGAAGTTAGATTGGAATAGTCAAGATCAATTTTCTACCTTCTCTGTGTTGATGTGTAGCAAAATGCTTTCTGGGAAGGATGGTAAATAGTTACATATGGGACTGAAAGCAAGGTAATTCTTTCAGAATTTGGCTCAGTGGCCTCTGTTTCACACCTCTGCACCAAGATTTGCTCTGCAGAGTCTTTGTGATGGTTATTGAAACTGACTTGGAAGGCAAAAAGAGACCAACAGAGCCATAGTAGCTGCTAGGGCTGTTTTGACATCTCTTGCTGAAGTTTCCAACAAACTAGTACTAGAAACATTATTACTTGTACTCATTACCGTTAGTTTAAATTACAGCATACCTCCCATTAGATTTCACACTGGATAAAAATGGAAAATTTCTAACAGACAAGGAAATTAGTATGTAAGTACGTGCATGCTACATGCTGATCCAAAATTTGGGGTGGGAGGATGAATCTTATCTTAGCACGAGACCAGTACTCTATCAACCCAATATATAAAAACAATATCCCTCTTCCCGCCCCCTGCAAATATCCTGATTCTAGGTGCAACATTGCTTAGGTATTTTACTGAACATGGGCACATTCACCCCAGTGGTCACATTTGTGCATTCATGGGCAACATGTAATTATAAAATATTAATTATGGGTTCATTAAACAATAGTGTGGAAATCATAGCCTACATTAGAAGTTTAAGAGGAAAAGACCCCATTAAATGAAAGGGTTTAGGCATCTCCTTTTACAGGGATTTACAGTACTCATCAACTTGTATAGTTCACATTAGCATCCAGTGACATTGCTTTGTCTGTATATATTTCTAGCTGTCAACAGAATGTCCTGAGGCAATCGCATCCTGATTCTATAGCTATCTTCCATTCTTTTATAATACACAAGGGTCTAATTTTCCATCAGCAAAGCATGAAATCATGTAAGAATGCCACATATCCAGCATGTGCAAACAAGTAGCACTTTTTCTACACATAAAAATGCTTCATAAAATAACAAATAAATTAAATCTTCTTGTTCAAGTAAAGTACTTGAAAACCAGGACCCTTTATAAAAAATTAGAGTTTCCCATACAGAGCTGGCAGGGCCATGTAATTCATCTAAATTTGTTCACCACCTTGTGTGGCGCTAATATCTGTGACCACATCATTTTTCTTTGATTTACAGTGGAACTATTTTATAATAGGAACCATTTATGGTCACAGATAACAGGCACGTTAACTTCATTAAGATCACTAGTATTTAGCAATTATCAAATTAACACGATGAGGACTGTCAGATGTGGTTTGTATCCATTAGCCTGAATGCAATGCTATTTGTTAAAAGGAAGTAGAAACCAAGCTGGGATTTTTATTTACCTCTCCTTTGGGGTGTGGCAGAAAGGACAGCCAGAGTAAACATGAATACACCAGAACCACATCATACAATATTCTAAATGATGCATTCAAGATTTCCACCACCCACCCATCCCTTCTATCTCTGGAACATTTCTAGGTTTGACAAACTGTTTGAAATTATCAATGCAAGGATGTCCTTAAAAGGGTTAGCTTTGGCATATATTTAAAATACATTCAAGACATATGTCTCCTCTGCTGAAAGCACTAGAGAAACCTCAGTTCAACATTGCTGGAATGACTGAAACTGCTTAAATTATCCTTCTCTCTATGCATCTCATATTTCTACAACTTCAGGGTATTTTTAAACATTCTTTCCACATAATGTACAATTTACTTAGCACATGGCATTCATATGTCTAGATGTAAAATAACCTGTTGTAATTTAAGCAAACATGTTTTAAATAAAAGGTAGCTGAGACTTCTAATCTCTGATGTACTGAGTACAATGGAAGCTTCCTTGAAAAATGGATTTCCCAGGCACCCAAAGACCACACATGCTTTACTCATGGGACATATTGATCTATGATTTGCTCACATGAATTTTGATAAATAGGACAGTCAAATTTCAACAATCATACAATGCCTTTGAGAAATTAGATTGAAAATATAGAAGAGCTAAAAGGAAATCATCCATTTTTCCTATCATTTTTTGTATGATACGGCTAAAAATATTCCTGAAACATTAAAAATCTAAACAAACTGTTGCAGCTATGCTTTAAATATTATGTCATATTATGGATTTAGATTTAGAAGTTAGCACAGAATTCAACTAGTCTCACTCCCTCATTTTACAGTTCAGGGTATTAAGGTCCAGAGAAATGAAGTGATTTGCCCACAATCCCTAGTAATTAACAGAGTTGGCTTTTGGACCCAGTTTTAACTCTTCATTCATGAGTCCTTCCATTGACAAACCATGGGCACAGATTTTGAAACCAAAACTCACATGCCTTGCATTATTTTGGCATTCCCGTGTCAAATTGTCTTTTCCTCCCTCAATTCAATTCAACAAAGGTTTGCTGAGCACCTATTATGTGCCAAGCATGGTATTAAGCTCTGAGAACACACACACCAAAACAAAACTGCCCTGGCTTTCTAGGAACTTGCATTCTATTGGAGAAAATGACATGTCCACAGTTAAGTCTCTATATAAATATATACAATGGTGTTTCAGGGTGGGCATTCATAGATGACAGAGCATGGTGATAATGATCACACAAAAGAGACTAGGAAGGAGGGATCCAGCAGGTTTGGAGTAGTACCAGGAGAAGACAATGTCATGAAATCACAGGGAGGAAGGAATTCCAGGAGAAGGGAATGGTCCAGGGTATCAGTGCAGCAGACAAGCCAAAAAGAAGAAGCACTGACAAATTTTAAAAATTGTTGTTTTTTTTAAAGGCCACTGGATTTAACAATTAAGAGATTGTTAATAACCCTGAAGAGACCAGTTTCCAGCAAGCAAATGGTAAGAACAAAATCCAGCTCACATGTGGTTGGGAGGTGAGGAAGTGAATCCTATAAATTGTAGATATTTTTCCTAGGAAAATGACTAAGAAAAGGAAAAGATATATAAGAAAATTGCCTGAGGAGATAGTAGGGTCAAATGGAGGGCTTTACTTATGTGTTTGTTTTTAAGGAGAGAAATTTGGGAATATTCACAGGGAATTCGCAGGGAAGGAACCAGTAGAAAATAAAGGGAGATTGGAGTAGAGAGAGGAGTTCATTAAAAGGGCAAACTCCAAAAAAAGACAAAATGGGCTAGATTGAGGCATTGGGTTTTTTTCTCTAAGATTAGTATAGAACCCACCAGTCTCCTTTATTTCACAGATTTCTGACACAAGTATTGTGTCATAAGAAAATAAGACCATGTTAAAAATACACAAGGCTTTTTGGGTCTAGATATCACTTCACAAATAGGCTATAAGCTTTTCTAACATATGAGTGTTTGAATGCATTCATCAGGAAATTAAAACCCTGTAAAATTCTATGGGCATCTAGATGGTGCAGTGGCTAGAGTGCCAGGCCTGGGGTCAGGAAGACTCAACTTCGTGAGTTCAAATCTGGTCTCAGACACTTACTAGCTCTGTGACCCTGGGCAAGTCACTTAACCCTGTTTACTTCAGTTTCTTCCTCTGTCAAATGAGCTGGAGAAGGAAATGGCAAACCACCCCAGTACCTTTGCCAAGAAAATACCAAAAAGGGGTCGCAAAATGTCAGATATGACTGAAACTATTGAACAACGACAATAAAAATTCTATGACCTATTAAATCATACATATTTGGCAGGGGGGCGGGGCGGCAATTGCAGCTAATATATTAGGTTAAGAAGACCTATATGTAAAGGGAAATTTTTTTTAATTCTTAATTTGACCCTCTTTGTTTTAATAGGTACTATGTTTGACTAGCCAGTAGGCATAATCAACACTAGTGACCAGATTCCAAGATTATTTCAATATCCATTGTGCCAAATGAAGACTTAGATAAAGGAAAGGAATTGGTTGCTAAGTTTCTGCTCTAAAAAAGTCTTTAACTTATCTTAAAATTTTGTTTACATGTGGTAATAACAAATGGATATATGTGTGTGTTATGTGTGTCTATGTACACACATATAACACATATATGTAGTACGTGTACATATACACCCATATATACATACACACATATATAGCAACAGAGAGGCAACATGTTATAGAGGGAAAAGAGTTGGCCTAGAAAACAGGATGACTTGAATTCAAGACCCTAGGCAAGTCACAACCTCTCAGCATTCTTAACCATGATTTAAGGCTGAAGATCGTAGATAAGGTATTGGTCTGCATTGGTAGAGATAGTTTCTTCACTTAGAAGTTCCTGAAATCACAGGTCCTATCCCAATCCCTAAATTATAACAAACCCCTCAAAGTTCAATCTATTGTTGGAGGAAGAGGGAATAATAGCAAAGTAAACAAACACCAACCAGAATGATATATAGCTAAGCCTTTATGAACCCTGAGATCTCTATTCTACCAGTGAAGGCCTTAGCAGGAGCCCTCAAATGTCCACCAAATGAGTACTAGTGATGGCATTGGTTGGTTAGTACTTTAGCTAGTATTGTATAATGCTTCCTATGAATCTAAGAAAAGAGTGACATGGGACTATGGGTAGGGCCTACTTGAATCCACCATGATAATTCTCTTGAAGTAGAGTCCAATGGAAGGACTGCTGTTCCTTCATGTCCTGGTAACACAAGAAGTAAACACACATGGGAACAAAAAAGAAAAACCAATACAATACCTTCTGGAAATGCAGATGGTATTAACCACTAAAGCAGAAAAACTACAGTGCTTATGACATTAACTCAATATATGAATGCTTTTATTATTATATGCCTTTACCGCAACTTAACAAAATTGACAACCAATTGTTCCAATCATCATCAAGGCCTTCATAATTATCCAGCATCAGGTCATTTGTCATCAGAACAATAGAAATGTTATCTTTAAAGAGACCTGACTTAGTGATCACAGCAGATTGTGCAAGGAAATGATGAAAACTACAACATACCACTGAAAATTGCCAAAGATTAACATTTACCAAATACTTAGAAAAACATGATCATGTGGCTAGCATTCTACCACAGAAGCTTGTTAGCCTTTATAAACTAAAAGAGGACAAATCTCCATACGATAAATACAAACCCCAAAATATCCTTGGAAATTCAGCAAATAAACTATGCTAGAAGTGAAGCATCTTTATAGACAGAAATGTCTCCCACCACTGCCCGGACACAACGTTGATCTGTAAAAATGTAAGAACAATGTTCTTGGTAGACGTCACCATGCTAAATACTCATAATCTCCAAACCACATGAAACAAAAAGCTTTTAAAACATAGAGACTCAGCAAAAGAAAATAAAACCATGTATGTGTCATTCTTATCATCCTCTCTCCTGGAGTTGTTGCAAAGATGCTTTCAGTGAGTCCATGGAAGAAAGCATATGTCTCAATACTCTTGTTCAATTACAAAATACAGTCATTTATCTATCTATTCAATAGTCTTCAGAGCATAAAATACAAAAGAATGGAAGGATAGTGACTTTTCATCAGACAATAACTGACAATCATAGAACATTTTAATGTTTGTAAAGCATTTATAGACATGATCTCATTTAATCTTGATGGATATAACAGCAATGTAAGAAAAGGCTATTTCACTCTTAATGCCTACCTTTCTATTAACTTGGCCAAGTAAAAGAATGAATATCTGGAATAAAAATTCTAAAGACTCACATACTCAAGATGGTATTCTAAAGAAGTAGAATGAAGAACAAGAGCTCTGAAGAATTATAATTTAGAACATTTTATTACTTAGAAAACAACCGAAATATCAAGAGACTACACTCCCATGTAGAGATTGTTGGTATAGAAATCCATTACAGGTCTAGGGTACTAAAAGTATCACCACCTATGTCTGAAATTAGTCCTTCTGTTTAACTCTTTCAGAAAATATTCAAATGGGCTATTCAACTGGACAAGTTGGTTTTTTTTTTGTTATGCAGTCGTTTCAGTCATATCTGACTCTTCTTGACTCCATTTGGGGTCTTCTTGGTAAAGATACTGGAGTGGTTTGCCATTTTCTTCTCCAGCTCATTTGAGAGATGAGGAAATTGAGGAAAGCGATTTATCCAGGGTCACCCCTAAGTGTCTGAGGCCAGATTTGAACTCAGGAGGGCAGGCATTCTATCCATTGTGTCCCACTCCAAACTCCCCAAGCATCTGGAAACAAATACCTGGAGAATGATTTTTAGGAACTAATCAGTTTGGATTGAGCCAAGAATTGTAAAAATGTTCTAAAAGACCCTCCACAATATGCCTATAATCTATTCTTCCAACCTTCACGTACTCTACATTCCAAACAAACTGGACAACTAGCCAGTCTCCAAACTCAACATTCCAACTCCCACTTCAGTTCGTTTACAGAAATTCTTCTGAAGCCCTTATATTTACTAACTATGTGACCTTGGGCAAGTCACATATCTTTTCTGGGTCTTATTTTCCTCATCTTTCAAATGTGAAGGGTATGAGAGGGTTAGACTAGATGCCTTTTAAGATTCTTTCTAGATCCAAACCCATGAACGCCCAATTCATGACTGGAATTTACTCCCTCCTCATTTCGACCTCTCCAAAGTCATATTCAATTCACTTGAATTTAACAAGCATTTACTAAACATCATGCAGGTCAATGGAGATACAAAGAAAATATGAAACTATCCTTCCTGTTAGGAAGTTAACATTGGAGGAAGAGGTGATGGGAGTGGCAAGGAGGAATAAGAACGTACAGAGATGAATATATACATACACACACACACACACACACACACACACACACACAGTAATTATAGGGGAAGGAAGTGTTCATCTCTTCTTTCAAGGATCAGCTCAGGTGCTGTCTCCTCCAGGAAGCATTCCCTGATCCCCTTCCCTGCCCCTGTTAATTAGTGCTGTCTCCCTTCTCAAATATCCTTGAATTTATTTATCTTTGAACATACTGTATTCCCACTCCCACCACCAATCCCCAATAGAATATAAGCATGCTGAGAGTAGAGACCATCTTGTTTTTAGTTTGTATCCCTAGCACTTAACATATTGCCTTGTATATAGCAGGTGTTTAATGAATGCTTTTGTTGAGTTAAATTGACTTAATCTGAGAAAGTATACTAAAATGAAGAATAAACCCAAAATTGAGGAGAAGAAAATGGATTCTAGAAAATACTGGGCAACCTCTAACATTAAAATGAAGGCTAATCTGTGTTGAAACCTAAAGGAAGAAAATTCATGCTTAGGCAACTATGAACTAAATCCTTGAAAGGTAAACTCAAGTGCCACTCTCTAATTTTCTCTGGTCCATTTCACTAAATGAGGTTCTTCCCTTCTTGAATCTCTCATGCATCTCTGGGAAATATGCTTATCACATTATAACTTGAATTACAAGTATATATGTATCTAATATCTTGTAATCCCATACATATTTTAGGAGAAGATAAGCTCCTAAGGGCCAGCATCTCTGTAATATCTTCCTTGTACACAGTAGATATTTAACAAACATTGTTGAGTAGAATTGAATTTAACTTATGCTTGCAGGAAATGCTGTTTTCTTTTTTATTTTTTCTACTTTTTAAAAAGCAAAATTTATAAATTCTTTTTGTTGTTCAGTCATTCAGTTGTGTCTGACTCTATGTGACCCCTGGACAAAGTCCATGAGGTTTTCTTTGCAAAGATACTGGAGTGGTTTTCCCTTTCCTTTTCCAGTGTGTCCTCATTTTACAGATCAGGAACTGAGGGAAATAGGTGTTAAGTGACTCGCCCAGTGTCACTCAGCTAGTAAGTGTCTGAGGCCAGATTCGAACTCAGATCTTCCTGACTCCTGACCTGGGGCTCTATCTACTACACCACCTAGCTGCCCCTATTATTTAAATAAGTGCTATTGATAACTTTTGTTTTGTCTTTGTCATTTCCCGATTTGCTCCAATTCATCCAGCATTGCTCCTTCTGTTGTAAGAAAAGAATTAAACAAAACCAACCTACAAAGTAATGCATTTCATCTTGCAAAGATGATAATATACATGCCTACTTCACATCAAGAACAGCATCTCTTTGGAGTAGATTGGGCATCTGAGCTGGTTTTTCATGAGATCCTATCACCCAGCAAAATGAAACACACATAGATTGCCTTTTATAATATCAACATTATTCTGAAGAAGTATCTCAGATCAGATAATAATAATAATAAATCCTCACTGAATGAATGAGTTATCTCTATTAAGAGAGTCACTGCAACTGGATAACAATTAAAAAGGAAGGAAGAAAAGGGGAATGGAAAGATATCTTTGTTATTCAAAGGTGAATTATAGAAGCTTTCAATACCCTGAATCAAATGTATTTTTGTAGCATTCTCCATACTTTGGTTTAAAAATAAATGAATCAAGCACCTTTACATTGTTTTAACATATTTGCTATTTCTCAAAATTTTACTTGGTGAGGCTACATGCCCATAACATCAACACAATGGAGAACGGTAGGTATATGGTTTGCTGGGAAAGCTACCCAAGGACCAAAAAGAGGGTATATCTCAAGTTGTGTTCCACTGCAGCATTTTGATAGTAAAAGAAATAAAATGCCTAGTAGACTTTGCAGAATCTCCCTCCAATTCTATAAAAGAATGGTGGCTAGACTTTTAGAAATATGTTAACTTTTACGGACAGATAATTTTGATGATAGCTTTGACTATCAAAATCTAACATCTTGGAGGGACCCCTTGTTCCTTCCTTGATGATTTCTATGTCCCTTCCAAACCTACATCTATGATCTAGCAGAATCTGTCAATTCGTTGTCTTATAAATTTAGAACTAGATGAGAACTCAAAGGCCATTGAGTCCACATCCTTCATTTCACAGATGAGCAAAAAGAGCTCCACAGAGGTTTTGACTTGCCCAAGATTACACTGGTAGTATAAGATTTGAACCAATGTCTCCTGACTCCAGAGTCAGTATTTTTTCCCCATTGCACCATTTTGCCTTCAATTTTCCTTCTCCACTCCTTTTATCAGCCTCAAATAGAATGACTTTCTCTATCGAATACATGGCCCAGAAAATGATTATATGAAACTCAAACACTTCAGCAGCAACTCTTTATGACACCTGATTCCTTTTTATGTAATAAGTTGTGTCCTTTCAAGATTTTACTCTACAATTGTTATTTCATGAGTAATGACTTAATTTAAAAGGTACTCAAATTCATGCAAAAAATGATGAATTATATTATAGTAGAGGTCCACTGTGATTACTCACAACACCACTATCTAGCTTTATCTGTCTCTTCCCTTCAAATAGAACCATTCACACCATACCAAGGAAAATAAAACCAATCCTATCTTCTAAAAACTTAAAGAAAATTGGGAACTTCTCTTGGCAACTTAGCCAATTCTTGGCCATTTCCATATCTTACCACATGCACTTTAGCCATCATCCCCTTCAGCCCTCTTCCACCAAAACATTTGACCCTGCCTCTGAGATACGGGCTTCTAAAGTGAGCTTTTGCTTTATCTTGTCAGCAAACTAGCTTCTGTGCCACTTCCCAACCATCTCCAAACCATGCCAACCTGCTCATACTCCATCTCTTCCTAGCTCCCTCATATGTGTCATCTTTTCACATTCAAATATAAGTTCTTTTAGCACAAGCTTGTATTTGTATCAACAGAGCTTATCACAGTGTGGCACACAGTGTCTAATAAACGTTTTACCATTAATTCCAAACCTGCAGGAGAAAGTTTTTCATCTTACTTCTTCAGTGTCTTTTCTCTAGACTAGCTGTGATCTAAATGGCAAACCATTCTCCCATAACTTATTGTGCCCATGTGCCCAATTCAATAATATTTTTGACGTCTAAAATGTCAGAATCATATTACATGAAAGAACTTTATAGATTTTAACTTAGAGTTGGGAAAATGACCTTTGCCACTTGAGCCTTTTTTAAAAAAGATATTACAGAAGCAGTCCTCAGAGCCAGGAAGATCAGGGTTCAAGTACTTAGCACATACTAGCTGTATGATGCTAATATTTTTGACATCTAAAATGTCAGAATCATATTACATGAAAGAACATTGATGTACTCAAAAGTCAGGGGGAAAAAATCTAATACAGGGGCTTCTCGTTGCCAATTGGTTTTTTCGTTTGTTTGCTTGTTTTTGTTTTTGTTTTTTTGCCCTTTGTTCTCAAAGAGGACCATGAGATCAGGGAGATGATGCCATGACTTGCAAGATTTAAGTGAGGGAGTGCCCTGCAAAGTCATTAGCTCCACTCTTTACTCCAGAGTCATCTGAGACCAGTGGCAAGATATTTCAGGGTGACCGGAGATGGCTCCATATGCACTGGGAGACCATAGCATTTTTAAGCTAAGGTCTTTCCCAGGTCTCAGTTTGACTGAAGCAACACCCATTCAGTGTTTAAGGCTAGGTCTTGCCTATTGTTAATAATGAGAACAATGGACCAATGAACTAGATTTTAATTCTTTTTTAATTTATTTTTTATTTTTAGTTAACAACACTCAGTTCCACAAGTTTTTGAGTTCCAAATTTTCTCCCCCTCCCTCTCCTCTCATCTCCCCCTCAAGATGGTATGTAATTTGATATGGGTTCTACACATACCTTCACATTAAACTTATTTACACAATAGTCAAGTTGTAAAGAAGAATTATAACCAATGGAATGAATCATGAGAAAGAAAAAACAAAACCAAAAAAGAAGGGGAAAAAAGAGAGCAAATAGTTTGTCTCAATCTGCATTCAGACTCCATAGTTCTTTCTCTGGATGTGGATAGTTCTTTTTTTTTCATCATGAGTCTTTTGGAGCTGTTTTAGAACTTGTATTGGTGAGAAGAGCCAAGTCTATCAAAGTCAGTCATCACAGATACTGTGAAACTGTAATCGTGTATAATGTTCTCCTGGTTCTGCTCCCCTCACTCAGCATCAGATCATGTACATCTTTCCAGGTTATTATGAAGTCCATCTGCTCCTCATTTCTTATAGCACAATAGTATTCCATTACATTCATATACCACAACTTGTTTAGCCCTTCCCCAATTGATGGGCATCCACTTGATTTCCAATTCTTTACCACCACAAAAAAGAGCTGCTATAGATACATTTGTACATAGGGGTACCTTTCCCACTTGTGTGATCTCTTTGGGATACAGCCCTAGAAGTGGGTCAAAGGGTATGCACATTCTTTTTTTGTTATTTGAAGTGAATTTATTTATTATTTTTTTTAATTTATTTTTGACATGTTTGGTTTTCAGCATTGATTTTCACAGGCGTTTGAATTACAAATTTTCTCCCCATTTCCTCCCCCACCCCACTCCAAGATGGCGTACACTCTGGTTGCCCTGTTCCCCGGTCTGCCCTCCCCTCCATCACTCCATTCCCCTCCCATCCCCCTTTCCCTTCCTTTCTTGTAGGGCAAGATAAATCTCTATGCCCCATTGCCTGTGCATCTTATTTTCTAGTTGCATGAAAAAAAAAACTTTTTTACTTTTGAACATCTATTTTTTTTAAAACCTTGAGTTCCAAATTCT
>CM053623.1:110308980-110345692 GCA_028646595.1 Phalanger gymnotis
AGAGAGGAGGGCAGACTGGGGAACAGGGCAACCAGAGTGTACGCCATCTTGGAGTGGGGGGGGTGGAAATGGGGAGAAAATCTGTAATTCAAACGCATGTGAAAATTAATGCTGAATATTCAAAATAAATTAAAAAAAAGAGCTATTTTATGAGAAGCATAATTGTCCAAAGCAAGGTAAGTGATACTGTTCCACCATATTCAGTACTAGTCAGACAATGGATTAAATACTGTGTTCAAATCTTGATGCTACATTTTAAGAAGGACATTGAAAATCTGAAAGGCAACCACAGGAGGATGATCAGGATGAAACCATTATCATGTTAGAATTAGTTAAAGGAATTGGAGAAGCTTAACCTGAGGAAGACAAATCTCAGGTCAGGAGGACACTATCAAGCTCTCTTCAAGTCTTTTATTGAAAGAGGGACTAGACTCATTGTACTTGATGTCAGAGGGCAGAATTAGAAGCAATGAAATTGAAGAGAGGCAGATTTGGGGTCACCATAACAAAAGCATTCCTGACAATCAAAGCAGTCCCAAAATTGAATGGACTGCTGCAGGTAGTAAGTTCCTCTTAGAGGTTTTGAAATAAGTGTTGGATGACCACTTTTTTTCAAATGTTGAAAGATTTATTCTAATAACTATCTTGCATTATTGAAGTCTATGGTAGCTGCAAAATAATAGCAGCTTACATTCATAAAATATTTTAAAATTACTGAGTGCTTTGTACATAGTATTCAAGGATATATACATATATATTTCAAGGATGTTATTGTATTATACAGATGGAACTAAATGATCTCTGAGATTTCTGGGAGTCTGTGACACTCTTAACCCAGAAAGTGTTTCATGATGTACTGGGCTGCACTCAAGCTGTCCTTGTGTGTAACTTCCTTATTTCTTAAAGACACAGGTAGCAGTCAGTTACCCAAGCAAGACTGCAAAAGAGGAATACAGAACATAGGATTTCCAAGACCATTTTTTGGTTTGTTTGGTTTGGGGGAGGGAGGGACCTATGTATATCAGCAACTAGTATATGATATATAATCTTTGAGAGTTTTCTAGGGAGGTAAAGTAATTTGCTTATGGTCACATAGCTAATAGCACATAAGTAGTATGTCATCAGAGGAACTATGAAAGCAAAGTCTTCTTGGTTCCAAAGATGGCTCTTTATCCAGTAGGCCACATTGCTTCTCAACAACCAATTAGCTACTGTAATTGCTAGGATTCATTCCATACCTTTAGGATTACAGAAACAAGATTTTTTAAATACCTGCTATTTGAAAACTTGATATTAACTATAATAATAGCTAATAAAATAATAATAAGTTAGCACATGTATGGCGATTTAAGACTTGCAAAGCACTTTTTATACAAATATATTACATACACAAATAAAATCGTATTTTATCCCCATATCAACCCTGTGAAGAAGGTGCTATTATTTTATAGACAAGGAAAATGAGTCTGAGAAAAGATACGTGATTTGGCAGTCACACAGTGTGACAGGATTCAAACTCAGCTCATCCTCATTCCAAGTCCAGTACTCCATCCACAACACCATGAAGCCTCTGTACTAACCTAACAGGCAAGGTACAAGGTGGAGAAGGGAGAAGCCAGTTTCAACTATCCAGATTCTAAAAGATTCTAAGAGATTTTTCTTTTATTTTAGAGAGTCTATTGCAAGTTGTAGAAAATATTGAGATAATCAGCCTGCTAAAGGTCAGACAATTCAATCACAAAATAATTCAGGAGATTTGGGGAAAATATAGCTTTAAAATAACAATAATAATAATATTGTTAATATGTAGGGTTTGTTTTAATAAGAAAAGCTTCCATTCCCTATGTGAATCATTTTCATCTTTAAAAAAAAAAGCCCAACACTGTCACACTATAAGGTGCACATGATGCCTAGGGAGAGCTTTTTCCTGGCATAGCTCTCTTTTTAAGGCTGCCTTAATGATTGCTTTGTAAAGTTGATTGTTATCGTCATTCCCAAGTAGTAGTCTGACACTTTATCAATATCACAGCATTTTCAAGGAACATAGGAAATCGCAGTGTGCCACTCTCAAGGATGTTTATTAAGCAGAGAATTAAAGTGACAATTAACACACCAACAACATAAGCAGATGATCATTTCATATCCAGTCCTGTCAAACTAATCCAACGGCTAAGCCAGAGTTGAAGTAGAACCAGTTTTGCAATTTACCATTTTAAAGGGATATTATGCACTTTTCCCCATAACACTCTAAAACCTCATTGCACAGTTTTTATTATATGCAAATTAGTAGCATCTGATTAGGTCCTGAGGCAGCTTCACCTAGGTGTTCAGAGGAATAGCAATGGGAAGTGAGTAAGAATATTTCATAACTGAAGTGTATTTTCCCTTGGGGGACACCACCATTTGATTTTGACATTTATTTGTCCTGTGCTGTAAAGGACAAAACTACAATTACACTTTTTTTTCTACCATGCAGTGGGCACAGTGTCAGAAAAAATTAAATCAAAGATAATGTGTTCTCACAAAAAAACAAGCTTGAAAACTAAACTTACAGAACACATTCCCAGTTAGAAGTCAGATTGTGTTAGTACAGATTGTTTGACTAATTCTGATTGTGAATGTGTATATTAGAAAACATACGTTAGTCACAAAGCCAAAAGATGGGGAGGTCGCATTGACTTAACTGTAACATGTTTTCTTTTCTACACCTTACGAAAAATGCACCAAAAAATGTGATAGTTGCCTTTCTCAATGCCTTATACAATTTATATATCATCTAATTAAGGTCATTTTTTAATTTGGGGGTCAATTTAATGACGATAGCAATAAATGAATGTTGCAGAGTAGAAATATTCCATCTTGCATTTTAATTGTATTGCGATCTATTTTTAGCCTCAGCATTAATTTGAAATATACATCACTTTACTCTTCAGCGCCAGTGGCACAATTCACAATCATACAAATTAATGTATTCACCTTTCAAACAGTTGGAAAATGATCCTATGAAAAACAGTTGGTGAATCCATTTCATTTTTCCAGGTCTCAAGGTCCAAACACCTTCACAAATAGTTTTCTTCCCACTCCCTCAAAAAAAGAACAGGCACAAGAAATCTTGAGTTCACCAAAAAGAATCCTGTCTTTCCTTGAGACCAGTTTTATTATCAAACATTGCACAAATAGGATATCTTCTTTTCCTCCAAGAAGTACACTTAACTAGCATATCCATTGAAATTGCATTAAAACCATGTTGCAGTTTTTCTCTAAGAGTACCAGACTTTTCTCCTTAAATCTCTGATTCTTTCAAATTATTAACATTTAGGTCTTTAATAGCTATAGAATACATTGTACTTCATAACAATAGCTAAAATTCATGGAATACTTTAGTAATTGCAAAATACTTTCTCTACTATGCATCATGTTATGTGCATCTCTCAAAATCCTGTGAGATACCCAGTCCTTTTCCAAAATTCCCAGTTTGTGTGGAGGGCAACCATATTCTTCCAATCGTGCCAGTTACCAATGTCAGTGACATTCTCCACTCCTCTCTTACCTCAAATATACAGTCAGTTGCCAGATCTTGTTAATTCTCAATATCCTTCACACACTTTTCCTTCTTTTTATCCAGACAACCACCACCCTAGTTCAGACTCTCCTCACCTTTCATTTGAATTATTGTGGTAGTCTCCTAATTGGATTCCCAGACTCAATTCTCTCCCCACTCCAATTCACCATCCACACAGCTGTGAAAGTCATTCTCCTCAAGTATAAAGCGGACCACTCACCTGCTCAATAAACTCCAGTAGCTCACTATTAATTTGAGAAAAAATGTAAATTCCTCCATCATTTAAAGCACTTGGCAACTTGACTCCAACCTATATTTCCAGCTTTACTCCACCTTATTTTCCTTCATGTACTCTGTAATTTAAGCAATATAACTTTTTTACTGTTATTCTCACATGGTACTCTACTTCACACCTCCACCCCATTGCATTGCCTGTCTCCCCTACTTGAAATGTTCTCCCTCTCATTTTCACATTGTAAAATCCTGAGCTTCTTTGAAAACTCAGCCCAAATGGCATCTTCCAGATGAAGCCTTTCCTGAACTGTCTAGCAACTGGTTTCCCTTCTCCTCTCCCTCTCCCTCCCTCCCCCCCCTCTCTCTCTATGTGTGTGTGTGTGTATGTGTGATGCATAATTCTTAGCATAGAGCTGCATCAGAGTATGTAGTTAATAAATAAATGCTTGGTGATTGATTGAGGTAGGTGCTGTTATTATCCACATTTTACAAGTAAGGAACCAGTGGTCCAGAAAGGTTAAGTGATTGTCCAGGACTTCAGAACTAATAATTGCCTGAGTCTTGATTAAAACCCAGGACTCCTGACTCCATGTGCAGCACACTATATGCTAAGTCATGCTGCCTTTCAAAGTACTTCCAGAGCCCTGTAACATAGGCAATGCAAGCATTAGTATCCCCACTTTGCAAATGAGGAAACTGAGGACAAGAGCAGTTAATGATTTCTTTCCAAATTTTTAGTCATATTGCTGCAAAGTATCAAATTCATTGACCATTCCCTATGAGTTGTGGATTTTTTTTCTAGCCTTCAAATATCCAAATCATGACTACAATATAGGATATGCTTGTCAGGAGATGGATACAATGCCAATAATTCCAAAAAGAAAACTGAAAAATATAGTGAGACATGCTAAATGGAATACAATTTTCTCAAATCAGGGTAATTGTAACTCATGAATGGTATAACTGTTATGGATTATTTAAGATGTTCCAAATAATTTAGTTAAAAATAATCTTCTTACCATGCTCTCAATAGTTGAGTATTATCCTAGTTTTAAGGTTTAGAATATTTCCTTTGCTTTTTCAGGAAGGAAAAATTTAAGTAATTTATATAAGACTCAGCCAAACAACTCTTTTCCTATCCCAAAAAAACTCCATGTCCTTGAAATTTGAGTCTAATATGAGTGATGAAAAATATTTATAGAAAAGTATAAAGTAGATAATATGGTGAATGATAAATTCTTATCATATATTTTTAGGTAGAATATGAAAGCCAAAAACCAGAAAACACATTTATTTTCTTCCAATGCCTCCTTCCCTTCTTATATTGGTATTCCTTGAAGGTAAGTCACTTAAAAATAACCCAAAGAAGAAAGCCCTAACCGGTAAGTATTGCATCATAAAAGTTAATTATGAATGCATGAGGGTGAACATTGATGCTAACATTGATGTAACACAGGCAATGCAAGCATTAGTATCCCCACTTTGCAAATGAGGAAACTGAGGACAAGAGCAGTTAATGATTTCTTTCCAAATTTTTAATCATATTGCTGCAAAGTATCAAATTCATTGACCATTCTCTATGAGTCGTGGATTTTTTCTAGCCTTCAAATATCCAAATCATGACTACAATATAGGATATGCTTGTCAAGAGATGGATACAATGCCAAATAGATTCCCCCACTAAATAAAAATGATCAAAAGAAAAAAAATGTACCACAAGCCCTTCCAGATGCAAAATATAACCACTTTTCCTCAAAGGCTCTGTATTGATTTTGCATAAAATAAAGACACTTCACTAAGCTGGACATTTAAAGCCCTTCACAAATCAAGTTCTGACTTTCAAGGATTATTTCATATTACCCTCTCTTATATAGTCCAAATTCCAGTCAATTGGACCTCTTTGTTGTCCTCCAAATTTTGCGTTCAATTGCAGTCTTTGCAGAAGGGCTATGATCCTGCCTGACCTGCTCTCCTCACCTGCACCTCTTAGCTCCATCCCTAGTTTCCTTCAAGGTTCAGCGTCCTACAGGAAACTTCTTGATTTCCCTTCTTGGGTTTTTCCATTCTTAAATCATCTTCTATGTACTGATCTGCTTATATGTTACATCTCTACAGTAGAAATAAACCCCTTGAGAACAAGAACTAGTTTTTTTTGTTTGAGGTCTTGGTGCCTAGCATGGTATCTTGCACACTAAAGGTTAATAAATGCTTGTTGGAGTAGAATGGATTCATTTTCCAATCCATTTGGACTCTAGGGATACTTAGATTCTTCAAAATTTCAAATTCTGATTCTGTGATGTTCAAGGACTTTGGATAGGATAGGGAAGACAATTTGTAAGAATGTATATACTATGCCTTATCTAACTTTAGAAACTGATTCTGCCTCATTTAGCAATGGAATAACTTGGTGTATAACAATGACAGGTGTCTCTAAGAAGGAAACAAGTGAAGACATCCAGAATAGCTAACGTATTCTTTTTATAGTGCTTCAAGATTAATAAAGCACTGTATATACATTATCTCATCCTCACCTATTAACAACCTTGAGAGATAGGCAGTGTGTGCCTGATGATAATACCCATTTTGCCGGTGAAGACACTGAGGCTCAGAGAAGTTCATTGACTTCCTCAGTGTCACAGAGTGGAAAAGTGATAGAGCAAGGCTTCATAGTCAGATATTCTGACTCAAAATTTGATGTTTTTCTTCCCATGACCCTGTGCTGCTCTCTATATTATAGAGTCTAGTGGCCATGTTACTTTTATGTTACCTTGCCAAAGAAATCTCAATCCTCTCAAAACTGAGATGTCATTTTATGCCTCTCTTGTAATTGTTCATAGGGCCTACACACTCCTTTGCATACAGTAAGTGCTTAATAAAAACTGACACCACTGAGCAAATAGCACAGGGTTAACTAACCCAAGGTCCTGGCGCTACAAGCATCTCTTCAGAGCATAAGATAACATGAAAGGGCATAAAAGAAGGGGGAAGTGAGATAATAAACTGGATTGGTACTATAAAAAGACAGTAATATATTGTCCCTTAAAATACCTAAAATGATATTACAGTGTAGAAACACATGAGGGTGCTCTAACCAACCAGCATCATTCAGTGAGAGAGAAGAATTAAGTATTAAAACTTTGGAGAAAAAAGATTGTTCTTTATTGATGATGTTGGGGAATTCTGGCTTTTACTTTTGGTCAAACCAACTACTCTTTAGACACAAGAAATGTTCAATGAATGCTTACTGAATTAATTGAATAAATGTGTACCCAAATGCTCATTGTTTCTGGTTTGGGGTCACTAACTATATTTGCTCACTATACAGTTCTTGTGCAAATTATGCCTAGGTTATATTACCATGCTCATCTCTGCCACTTATTTCTTGGACAAGTCTCAGTGTCTCTGGGCTTCCTTGATGTAAAATGAGATGGTTAGACTAAAGGACCCTTAAGGTCTGATCTAGATCTAAATTTATGGCCCTATGAACCAATGAATTTCAGTTCTTATATTGAATTGAAACAGTTGAAACCACAATGCTATCTAATTAAGTCTAAGTGGTATTATGAATAATTATTATTCATAGCAGCAAAATGGATAGAGTTGGATTTGGCCCAAGAAAGTTGTGTTTGTTATTCCATGGTGTCTGACTCTTTGTGATCCCTTTCAGGGTTTTCTTGATACAGATACTGGAGTAGTCTGCCATTTCCTTCTTCAGCCCATTCTACAGATGTCTTGACTGAGGAAAACAGCGTGAAGTGACTTGCCCAGGGTCACACAGCTAGTAAACATCTTAGGCCAGATTTGAACTCTGGAAAATTAGTCTTTCTGACTCTAGGCCCAATGCTCTATCTACTGTGCTGCCTAACTGTCCTAAAGAAAGCTAAATGAAGAGATAAGTTCTAATCTTGCTCTAAACATTTAATTAGCTGTGTGGCTATGACGAGGACGTGTCTACTCTCCCCACCTTAGTTTTTTCACCTCTCAAATGGAGCTAATAATAGCTCTTTCTTCATAATAAGGAACAAATAAGATATCATATATAAAATGTTTTGCAAACAATAAAGCATTATACAAATGTCAACTCTTACTCTTACTATTTTACCACTAAACATAAGTTCAAAACTTGGAGCTCATTCAACTATCGTCTTGGGTAGAAAGAAGCAGGAGAATATTTCATTAAGATCGTACAACCCACTGATGGCCCAGTAAATTATCTAACAAGAATGTCACATGATTCACTTTCATAGAAATCTAAAAGTTACCTACTTTTCAGAAAATCATCCTTTCGAGAATTTATAAATGTAGCTTTTCAACATTAACCATTCAATTTATAAAAGCCCATTCTTTCTCATCAGAAGTTGATTAATTATAAGGAAAACTAAGTAACCCAGTCAATTAGTGGTATCTTTGTTAGAGGCTACTTGATCCGCTGTTTTAAAACCAAACACAAAAATTGGGAAAGGAAAATTTCTGTGTGGTTTCTTCGTTTATTCTGCATAGCACATATGTAGTCACATAAGAAGGAAGAGAACTAGTTTATTGATTAAAAAAAATTAAGCATCAAAAACTGCTCCCTTGCACGGTATCTTTAGTAATAAAGCAAACAGAAAAGTCATATTCATTGATCTGAACACATCAGAGTTGAAAGAATAGCATGAGTAAAAATGAAGAAATCATAAAACAAAACCCATCCAAAAAAAGTTAGCAAATTGTTAGTCTCATCTTATTAAATATTAGTTGAACTCTGATAAAATGGTAAGCATCACAAAGAACTTAGGTCCCTACCCAACCTTATTTTCTTGTGATCTAACTTAGTTCTTTGTTAACAGATCAGGCTAGTTCCTCCTGCTTTGAAAAAGAAATTAAAGTCCGCACATTGCACAAATCTTAAACAAGAAGCACACATTTGTTCTTCAAAGCATATTGATTTATTTTCTTTTTTAAAAACCAGAGGATTTTATTATCAGTGCTTTCATGTGATAAAACTTTTAGTGATTCCCTAGCATGTCTTGTTAAGGCTTAAGTTCCTCATTTACATATTTGATGTCTCCCAGGAGACAGACAAGCTTCAAGTTAATTATCTATGGAGCTGTAAGAACTCTTGTTTCCTGGTTAAGAACTCTCCAAAAGAAAACTAACAGTTATTAAATGTTACACTCAGTCACCAAAAGTAATCAGGATGCACAATGAGAGGCACTAAACTGATACTTAAATTTAATAAAAACCTCAACTTTTTACAAGATAAATGAAATATAAATCAATTAAATCTCTTACAGTAATTTTCAGGGAAAACATCAGCAGGAACCAAACAGCAAAATCTCTACTGCAGAGCACAATTAGGCACTGCTGTGGCATGAAAAAATTACTACAGGAAAATTCCAGGGACAATTGCAGTTGGGCACATAATAGAGATGGGACTGAAAAGAAATTCCATGATCAAAAGGATTCTGGGAGTCTTCTCCACTAAAATATACACAGAGACACATACTCATATATATATACATATAAATATATATTTGTATATATACTCACAAATAAATACATATTTATACATGTAAGAAAATGGAGATAGAAGGAAGTTTTCAGTTTTTAGTTTTAATCAAAAAGGTTTATAAAAGAGCAATTTCATGGAATGATAACTAGAAAGACGAGAAAGAAGGGCAAGCGTAAGATAGACTTCAGCTGCAATTGGGAAATTGGACCCACAGCTATCAGGTGAGTTAATTAATCTGGGTATCGTTCAGTAAATGAAAGTGTGCCATCTATTTCACAAGGGCCCATTGTGTCTTGCATGTGAAACAAATGTACCCTGTTTGATTAAGGATTACTGATTGCCTCCAATTTATTATATGTATCCTATAATTAAGTCACAATGAGTTAGAATGAGATGGGGATGGTCTTCTCAACAAAGAAGACAACAAGCTCATTCCAGGAAGACCTTCAGGGTCATTCAAGAAGCAATTAGATGTTCTCCAGGGTACATTAAAAAGGAAGGAACTTGATGGGCTGAATGGCCTTTCCTCATATTCCCCATCTTCTCAATATTCTCTTACTCTTATGAAGACAAATGAAACTAAGCCATAAAATAATTCATAACAATATTTGCAAGAAAAACAATTTCTAGCTTTTCTTCTGCCCAGGAAAACATAGCAGCAGAAAAAAAATGAATTATACTTTCTGAAGGGCCAGAGAGGACATTACTTAAACTGCTATCATTGCATCTGAACCTAATTTAAAGGAGAAATAAACAAATTAACGGGTTTTATGCTAGCATATAATGAGTTTGAGAGGTATACATTAATTTTACATATGAATGAACATGATTTACATATAATATGTACATGTACAAGTATGTACTGACATATATTTATCAGCTAAAAGCCCTTTGGTTTACAAAATGAAAGATAGCACTTGTCCCTTAATCTCCAGTCTTTCTTCTGCATAGCTAGAATAGAAAGTAGTATCTGCATAGGGGAAAAAGTACAGGATTTAGATCAGTCATTAAAGTTCTCTGAGATTCACTTGTAAAATGAGGGAGTTGGATTACATGATTACTGAGGTTCCTTTGAGTTCTAAATATATTAAACAAAGGTGTGTACAGGTATGTGTGAGGGATATGTCTTTACACATTTAGACATATACTCACATAAATACATAAGTATCAAAATATATTTTTTAAAAAGCAGTAATAACTAAAACTATTTGTTGCTTTAAAAAGTAAAAATAAATAAAAGAGTAGATAATCATAAACCAGAATCAACTGAACACTGTAGCCCAATATTTGATAAACCCAAGAACATAAATTCCCGGGAGAAGGATTTGGTAAGAAATACTGGAAAAACTAACAATTTGGCAGCAATTGTGTATAGACCAGCATCTTATACCAATAAGCTCAAAATGGATATTCAACACGAAAATAAAAGTTTCCTGTCTTTAAAAAAAAAGAGAGAGAAAAGAATGGAAGGAAGAACTGTGCTTTTGAGAAGGCTTAAATAGCAAAGGATCAAGTTGGCCATAAAAGGCAAAAATAGATTATTTTGATTAAGTAAAATTAAAAAGCTTTCTTTACAAACTAAATCAAGGAAGAGGGGCAGCTGGGTGGTACAGTAGATAGAGTACCAGCCCTAGAGTCAGGAGGACCAGAATTCAAATCTGGCCTCAGACACTTATTAGCTATGTGACCTTGGGCAAGTCACTTAACCCTGATTGCCTCAAAAAAAACACAATCAATGAAGATATAATTGGAAAAAATATTGAGTGGGAAAATATTTGCATCCAATATTACTGATAAAATCTGATGATCAAAATTTGTAAAGATGACACAAATAACTAAGACCAAGAACAATTTTCCCAAAATATAAGACAACAGATATTGTTTTCAAAAGAATTATGAACAAATATAAAATAAGGTTCAAACCACTAACAGTTCAGTAAATGTGAGTTATAACAACTCTGAGGTATCACATCACTGCGTGCTAATTGGTGAAGATAATACAAACTATGAACAATCAATATTAGTTGAAGGGGCTATATAAAGACAGGTATGTTATTGGTGGAACTGTGAACAATCTAGATATTAATTTGGAAGTATGCAAGAAAAATGACTAAGTTGTTCATATTCATTGACCCCATAGTCCCACTTCTGGTCATGTATTCAATACATATAATATTTATAGCAACACTTTCGTGTAAGAAAAAACTAAAACAAAATATATGCGCTTCATTTGGGGAACTGATGAACAAAATGTGGTATATGAATGTAACAAAATATTATTATTATTATAGTATATGAAATAATAAATATGAGAAACATGAGATGTATATGTAATGATGAAGAGTGAAATAAATGAAAGCAAAAGAACATAGATAATTACTATGACAGTAGAAATGAAAAGATCATTAAAAAGAAGCTGAATTCTGAGCAAAAACCGAGTTTTTGGTGGATTTAGAAAGAATCTGCCTTCCTGGCCTAAATAAATCCATATTGTTTAATATTTTAGTGAAGTCTTGTCCCAGTCAAAATTATAATACATGCAAAGTATGGATTCAGCACCACTTTCAATTTTCCTTTCTATAATCTCCTACTTCAGTCATTTCCTAAGTAGACCAATGACACCAGACAGGGTCCCAATGTCCTTGTATTGCTCCTGGTTACCTATCAGATGCCTGCCAATGCTTTTTCCCCTAACCTTCCGTTCATCCCTTTCCTCAATCAAAACCTAATTCATCCTGTATTTTAATGCCCTCAGGGCCCTGATCTCCATGCTAATAATAAAAGAATACCAATCAATGGGTCAACGTAGCACTCTGTTGCCCAAAACGGGAGATCCAAAGCTTTAGTTTGATGTTCAAGACTTTTCCCAATTTGGTCTCAATTTACCCCTCTACCCTCATCTCTCACTCCTTCCATACACAACCTCTATACACTTACCAAACTGGGAGAATGGAGTGAGTGAACCAGGCATGGTGGGAACTACATCAGGTCCAAGAATAAAAAGACTGATAACCCACCTGATAAATTAAGGGAATTTGTGAGTTTTCCTCCCTCTTTAGAACTCTTGCCTGATAATTGATACAACAATATTCTAGGGATTCTAGAAAGTATGATGTGGTGGGCAGAATGATAGACTAGGATCAGGAAGGCTTAGTTTTAAGTCCCACTTTTGACTAGCTAAGTGGGTACAGGCAAGTCCCTATAACCCTCAGTTGCTTCATCTATTAAATGAGTATAATAGCTGTAAGTACCTACCTTTTGTTTGTACAGGGCTTTGTAAACCTTAAAGCCTTATGCTAAGGTATTCCCACACTACCAAGAACCCTTTAAATATCAGTGCCAGAGGCAATGCTCTGATTATCCTACCCTATTTATGGCTCCGAGTATGAATATATATGTAGAATTGTTTTAATCAAAAGGGTTAAGACTACCCAAAAGATTGTTGCCAATTCAATGTTTTCAAATGCTTTTTTTACCCATATATTTCTCCAAAGCTGAGAGTCTAAGCTCCAGACATTATCCTCTCAAGACCCTACTTCCTAAGTAAGTTGCAATGCCAAAAAAATTAAGGTTCACTGTAGATTAGCATCTAAAATAAGGAAATAGGTTGTTTCCTTTGGGGCTGTATCCTCTGAGTTTTTGACACCAATTTCAAGACTATAGAAAATAAATTGAAATCAGAAGCAGCTCAACTTGTAAACGAGGCTAATGTAACAAAAGAAACCAAAAACGAGTACACAGGAACATTCAATGTAGAACACACATATCCTCAGTGGTTCTAAGGAAGTACAATTTAACACTTCAGAAGCTCTGAAATACTTCCACTAAATGTGGTTCAAAAGCTGCAGAAATGAAAAACTGACCTCCTTTAACTCTGGTACTAGAGAATGGCATAAGTTGCTTAGAATATTTTAAAAACAATAAATATTAGAAAACTAGAATCCTATTCTGAGAGCAGTTTCAATTCAAATCTTGAATTCACATAGAGGTTTACAAAGAATAGCAATTATATTGGAATAGTTAACAAAATATCTTAAGTTCACAGACCTCAGGTTAAGAACCCCTGCATTCAGGGTAAGTATTCATATCTCCTCCAGCCAGACACCGTATTAAGTGCTGTTGATACAAAGACAGGTAAAAAGGCAGTCTCTGTTCTCAAGGAGCCCACAGTCTAATGGAGGGAGACAACTTGAAAACAATATACATAATGATCACGATAAAGTAAATCATAAGAAAACAACCCCTGATCCCCCCAAAAGAGTGGGTTTTACAAAATTAGAAAGAACAAGTATGGCCCCAAAGAAGAGATAGGAGATGATGCTCCCACTGTACTCCTTTTCAGAGGTAGGAAGTCTGTGGTGTTCAACTTTTTTCTATGTATTGATTGGTTTGGTTTATTGTTTTCTCTTCTTTTTGTTTTATTTTAAAAATTATTGTTAGTTGTTATGCTTCTCTGGGAGAGATATTGGGGGAAATTTTGGTGATATAAAAACAAAATAAATCAATAAAAATTATATTTATAAAAAGAACCCCTGCAGTCAAGCTGGTCAAAAGATTTACCAACATTAATGCTTCAAGAATTTGAAATTTTGTCTATGTAGATAGCTTCTCCAATAATGCAGAACCAATTCATAACTCAGTAGAAAGAGTTTCTAAAGTTGAAAAAACAATTTACTCTGCCCCAAATTGGATAAGTTGCTTGTAATATAAGCTCCGTGAGGGCACAAATTGTTTTATTTTTGTCTTTTGGCATCCTAAGTGCCTAGTACGCGTTGGAGGCTTAATAAATACTTGATTTATTGATAAGCCTTCTTCGAGTTTATCTAGGTTGTTACTACAACGGGACACATATAGTTTCTCGTTATGCTTAGGTTTGAACACTTTTCATCTTGTTCTGGCATCTACTATGAGAATGAAAGCTATACAGTTCCTATTAAAGCCCCCAAGAATCCAGCATTACTTCTAAGTCATGATGAGGCCCCAAAGGAGGACTTTAGTGGAGGGTTAATAATGGAGGGGCAAATTGATTGTTTTAGTCCATTTGAGTAAGCCCCTATCAATATTAATTAAATCATGTAAAGCTTTCTCTCTCATGGTAAATGCCATAACATTGATCCAAGAGTCAGGAGAACTGGTTTTCACCCCTGGCTCTGACATGTACTGCCTGGGTGATGGTAGACAAATCACTTTATTTGTCTAATCCTCAGTATCATCACCTGTAAAATAGGGATAATGATAATTTGCACCACTTACCCTGTTGAATTTCTGTGAGGAAAGCACTTTGTAAAAACTTAAGATGCAAATGTGAGTTATTAGTAGCATTACTATTTGACTTGCAGAATAGTAATCACTGGGTTTCATCCTTTTGAAGTCTGCATATAAGGGAAATTGGGTTCCAACAGAAAAAGAGAATGTGTCAGTCCAGAAGTCTTCAGTGAAAACCATTCAGTCAGGAAATAACTTTAGTAAAGGCCTGTACTATGTAGAACACTGTACTAGGCACTGAGACAGCTATAAAAACCAAAACAAATTAATTCCCATTGGCATAAATGTCAAGTAATAGAATCTCTATGGCAAAGACATTTCTAAATATTGTCTGAAAATACAATTCTTGGAAGCACTTGGCTATGTTGCAAAATTCGAGTTCAATAAAACAATATTGATAGCTCCTTGGAGTCCACTGCAAACAGAAAAGACCTGTGGTACACATGATCTCTGCCCTTAGGGAATTTATAATATAAAGAAGTTTGGATATACATGAAATAGTCATGAGAACACATAATAAGAAAGCAAATAAGTTCAAATTAACTCAGTCTCATGGACATGCATGTAAGCATGTATGTGTGTATACATACACATATGTATGAATATTCAGTATATTGATAAATTGCACTCAAAATATTTTAGGTTCCCTATTTCCATGCCTTGGCTCACTCTGAGCCCTATTTTTTCCCTTGTTGTCATCACTGTAATTTCTCCTCAGCTTTTGCTCAAATGCTACCTTTCCCTGATTCTGTAGGCCAAAAATGATCTCTACTTCCTCTGAACTGGGAGTCCTATTGCCCTTTGTTTATTGCATTTTCATGATCCACTTTGGAACACAATTACCTAAGCTTTCTCATGTAAATTTTTATTTATATCTACTGTTTTACATCTGCCCCCTACCCCACTGTATCCCTCATCCTCCAAAAGAATTATCTCATACATATTTTTTAAAAAAAAAAGTTTCTTAAGGAAAAAATTAAAAAGAGGAAGAAAAAAATCAGCAAAACTGATCGATATATAAAAAGATCTGACAATGCAGCTTCCACACGCATTGTCCCCTCCCCACTTCTTCAAAAGAATGAGCAAAAGGAATAAATTTCCTTTATTTCACCATAATCTGTTGTCATTCCACTTCTCTATCTACCTTGCTACTCTAAACCCTGTTATAAAACTTTGTCATAACCTTCACTCTCTCTACCCATTATTCCTTCCCAGGCCATTAGCAGAGAGTTCTCTCTTCTCTCCTCTTCCTCAACTCATCATGCAGATTACTTCAACAACCATCTTGTCCTTCACTCCTGTTTTATATGAAGAAGTTAACATTCTCACCACCAAGGCAAATATCTCTACATGCACAGGTGATCCCATTCTATCCCATTTTCTACAGAAGTTTGTCCCTTTTCTCTATGCTCTAACTAATCGATCTTTAATCTCCCTGTCTACTGGCTGCTTCTCTAATGCCTGTAAACATACCTATCTCCTCCCCAATAACAGTAACATTTCTTTCGCTTCTATATATTTATTGCCTTAAGAAAGAGTAGAAAATGAGAAGCCCTAGATATGAGAAAATTTGTCAGTTACATCTGCCCATAAGTAATCAACATTCTGTATCATTCAGCATTCAGTAATATAGCAGCTCATTAATCAGGAACTTTTTTGCCCTCAGATATGAAAATTAAAGGATGTTTTCAGCTTTTCTTGAAACAAAAATGAATCTATGACAAATTTTCTTCAAATACAAAACACTATACATTTTTCCAGAATTAAAAGAAAAGCAGTTGAAAGGTATGCCATAGACTAGAGGAAAGAACTTTGTGCTTTGTTCCTAGCTTCACCCCTCACTTGCTACACAGTCTCTGGTATGTCACAACCTCTGGGCCTCAGTTTCCTCATATGTGAAATGAAGAAATAGGATCAGTGATCTATGAGACCCTTTCTAGTTCTAAATACTGTGTTTTTATGAAAGAAGAAACCTTTTTAAAAAGGAAAGAACAATTTCATGGGACAAGACTTGGAAGAAATCCATTTTGAACAAATAAGTCATGCAAAACATCCAGCAGGTCACCAAACTGGGACCGAGCCAGACCAAAATAGGCAGAAAAAGCCATGTTTCAGCTGAAAATAACAAAAGAGAATATATTGTAAATGCTCTAGAACCAGACAGAAACTGGGAACTGTGTATCATCAGTGAGGTGGTGAGCAAGAGATGAACTCACTTCCTACTTTACTGACAGGACTAAAGCCATATGACATCAAAGAATCACAGGATTTCAGGGTTAAAAGGAAATTTATTTGTCAGTCAGTCTAACCCCTATATGACCACAAATTCCCTCATCATCATCCCCAGGTGGTCTTCTATTCATCATTGTCAGACCTATAAAGACGAAGAATCTATAAGCCCCAGGGACAGACCACTGCACTTTGGATATGTTTTGGGCTGGGATTAATGCAGGTTAGTACCTTGGAAGTTTAGGTTCAATATCAAAACAAAATAAGACATTTGTAGGTCATTCAACAGTTAACATAAAAAGATTTACTTCTATATAGTAGGAGAAGGGTGTTCAACAAGGCACAAGATTATCTCAAGTTGATTCAGCTGAGTGAAAGAAAATGTCATTTAGTCATTTTTTAGTCATATCCATTTGGGGTTTTCTTGGTGGAGATACTGGAATGGTTTGCCATTTCCTTCTCCAGCTCATTTTACAGATGAGGAAACAGAGGCAAACAGGGTTAAGTGACTTGCCCAGGGTCACCCAGCTAGTAAGTGACTGAGCTCTCTCTCTCTCTCTCTCTCTCTCTCTCTCTTCCTCCACCTTCTTCTTCTTCTCTCAAATCTATATCCTCATTACAAAACACAAATATTCTCTAGAGTTTCAGTACCACAATTCCAAATGCCTACTGAATAACACAAAGTGGATAGATTCCCTTTATCATTGTCTCAAACTCAATGTCTCCAACAATGAACTCTCAAGACTCTTTCCTACTTCTAACTTATCTATTTCTGTTGATTCCATGACTATCTTCCCAGGCACCGAGGCTCATAACCTAGGAATTAATTTTGATATTTCCTTTCATTTATCCTCAATATCCTAACATTTGTCATGTTCTCTAAATTATACTCTACCATCTCTCACAATAATTATTCACTTTTTTCTATTCCCACTGGAAAAGCCTTAGTTCAGACTCATGTATTTTCTCCTAATCTATTTTAGTAGTTCTCTACCTGCTTTCCAGTATATCTCCTCTCTGATTCATTCTTTACACACCTACCCAATTAATCACTCTAAAGTCAGACTCTCATCACATCATTCCTCTACTTGAAAACTTCTCAATTATTTACCAAATCAAATATGTATTTCTGATCTGCAAAGTCAAGACTCTACACAATCTAGAATCCCTATATAGCTTCATCTGAAACTACACGCCTTGATTCCAACCAAACTTTCAACAAAACTGTACTATTCTCTGTTCCTTCATGCTTCTCTTGTCCTGTCCCTTTATGTACCCTTTTTTCTCCCTGTCTACATATCTGAAATGAAGCTCCACCCCACCACTGAATTCCCTCCTTTATTTCAGGGTCCAATTTAGGAGTCACCTCTTCAGTAAAATCTCCTCTGTCTCCTACCCTGATGATCTTAGTGTTCTCACATTTCTCATAGACATTTGCTTGGTCTTCTTTTCATGGATCTTTTTCTTCATTCTTTTATAAGTTTTTAGGGCATATCTCTTACTTTCCTTTTGAATTTTAAGTTCCTTGAGGGTAGGGTATTTATAATATCTATCTTTATAACCTCAAGACCTAGCATAGTGCCTTGCATATGATAACACATTAAAATGTTTGTTGAATTGATATTTTATTCCATTTTAAGACACGAATTTGCAATTAATTTGACTTAGAAAGAGTACATAGGGAAATTAGCACATTAACTGAGACATTGACTCATTTGAAGATCAGTTACTGTTTTTTCCTTATAAAAGAGTGACTGAACCTGGTCCTACATAAAGCATACTATGTGCAGGTAATCAGTTTTTCTGCAAGCACAGTCAATATTTTAGCATACACACATGCAACTATCTTCAAATCTGAACCCTAGCACACATCTTTGCTTTTCTTTTACATCAGTTACCATACAAGTAGGCAAGCTCCTCTGGCAAAATAATATTATGTCAAACCTAAGTGTTTTTGTCTAATCTAGGATGAAGGGAAGCTAGTTGGCAAACAATTAAGCCAATGTTCCTGGGATCACAGATCTTTCTCCTGCCCAGGCTTTCTATAATCCCATACCTATTATCTACCTTCATTTTCTACTAACTTACTGAACTTCCAAAATGGTAAAAAGTCATCAATCCTATTACTAATCTTGACATTATTATAATAAGATTACTAGTTCAAAGAAACAAATTATTTGTCTCTTACTGAGTTATTTCCAAAATCTTTTTTGATTATGATTTTCTTTGGCAGCTGGTTAACTATCAATCCTTATTATTTCTCCTTCTTAATCTCACAAACACTGATTGGTACTTGTTTCCACTGCTAAAAATGGTTAACCTGGTATCTAGTCTTTTGTTCATTGGACTTACTCCTTTTTATCATATCTGCCTGTTGAAATCTCTTCCTTCAAGGCCTAACTCAGGTAATACCACCTCCATGAAACCTGCCTTGATTTCTCCAAGTAAAAATGATCTTTCCCCCCTCAGATTTTCAATTTCTGTTTTCTTGGATCTGTCTTAGGTAACAGTGCATCTTTCTCTCATCAAATCATAAGCCTTTTGAGGTTAGGGTCTATCCTTCCATACTCATTACTCAGCTAATGTAACTACTTGAACATAATAGTTTATAGCCTCTTAACCTTTTTTATGACATCAAACCCTTTGAAAGTCTGGTGAAACCTGCAGACCCCTTCTCAATTGTTTTTTAAATTCATAAAATAAAATACAAAGGATTATAAAGGAAACTAATTCTACTGGAATAATTATCAAAATATTAAGAAAAGACAAGCTTATGGACCCCTAGTTAAGAATTCTTATGGTAGGTACTTAATAAAATATTTGTCGAATCGGTTAGATTAAATAACTGATATTCCTATTATTAGGCACTCAAAGATCCAGAGAAAATCTTCTGAATCATCTAAAAAATAAAGGCTTAAAATGACTCATAGAATCATAAAGCTGAAAGGAAACTTAGAGTCCAATTAGTTCTATACTTTTACTTTACTGATGAAGAAACTAAAGGCCAGTAGAGCTACATCACTACCTCAAAATTACTCAACCTAGTCAGGGGTGGAATTGTATTCAATATATATTTTAGTGAAATCTATTCTGTTATAGGACATAACGGGTTGGAGATAGGAGATAGGAGACAAGGATTAGAAGATAGGGAATGGGAACTAGATCTGTGATTCCACTGATATAAAGAAGTCTCAGAGGAAGGAACTCCTATCAAAATAAATCACATCTTTTCTGCAACTTATGGTCCTAAAGAGTTGCCAAGAGCAGTGAGAGGTTAAATGTTTTGAGTAAGATTAGAAAGTCTATATGGGTCAAGGGGTCATTCATGTAAATTATTTGCGGTGATTCTATCACAATAGCTTGTATAGAGTATGAATATCTGCTGAAGTGAACATGCGATTGAGAAGAATACCCCATTCCCTGAGAGCGTGTCAGTTAGACCATGAACCCCATGAGGACAACAAGCATTGCCCCTAAGTGGCAAAGAAACTCTACCTGCTTCAAAATTCTGCTCTTAGACATCCCAGCTTTTACAATGGCAGTTGTCCCAGGTTATCAGCAAAGAGGAATAAAATGCACAGATCAAGAAACTTTTTTTTAAGATCCTGACTCCCATTGGCATCTCAGGGTAAAGAGCATGAGGAGTTCATAGGCTCATCCTATGCATACCATCTCTCTCCTTTGATTAAATTTCCAGAAGTCTTTCTCAGAGGAGTAAAGAGAGAATTAGGATACTTCTATTCCTCGCTTTTATTCAATGATTAACTTATGGTCCTAACATAAAACTATGTCACAGAGGTGAAGTGGACCATGGCCCAACTAATCTGTTCATTTCAGTCACCTTTATAATCAATACTGGTTGTGACCAGGAAATTAATCATGTGGCCATCTACATCAATCATTCAGATGGCCAGAATAAATGTTCCCTTCATCTTTTGCATATAGACACATCCTGTCTTTGTGCAATTTTTCACATTGTTTTGCTACTGCCCAAGACAGAGATTTTCCTCTATAAGAAATATAGGCCAGTCTAACATTTCATGGATCCTGGCATTGGAAGAAGGAATCAACATTTGAACCCATGAAAATGTGTATGTCTCCCTCACTGACACCCCCATCACCCCAGCTCAAGGAAAGATGCAATGTGGAGAAAGAGAACTAGACTAGGAATAAAAAGGCCTTCATTCTGGTCCTGGCTATGACAATTATAAACTATGTAACTTTGGGCAATCTTTTCTGGGCCTCAGTTTCTTCATCTGTAAAATGAGAAAAGTGTTTCAGGTGACGGGCCCAATCTATTTTTCAAAGAAGTTGTCAGAATAAAATGAAATAATGTTTGTAAAATTGCTTTATAATTAGTGCACATTATGCAAATGGAAAGTTTTTTGGGTTTTGAGACAAATTTGTGATTTCACTGGGGACCAGCAACTCTTCTATATTCCACAGTCTTACAGAGTTACTGAGACACAGCTAATAAGTATCAGAGACAAGACATGAAACTACGTTTTCCTCACTCTAAGGTAAGCCACGAGGCTACTATGCCTTATGATACAAATGGAAAATGTTACATAAAGTATTGGTATATTAATCTAGTCTTTTTGCTTTATGAAAGGAATAGTTATTTCATCCAATGGAAGAATCCCCTGCTACTCCTCTGAGAAAAATCAGCCACTTTTGATTTTCAGAACTGTCTGTTTCCTCCTCAACAGTTTCTTGTTGTCCATTATCCTATCAGTTCATAAAATTTCCTGATGTTTCATTCCTGTTATACTGAATACCATGCCATTGTGTAATAATGGAAAATGTGTTATTCTGAAAGCAGCCAGTATACTGTACCTCCATATATTTAGTTTATGTCCTCAAAAAAGTGATAAGTTCTAATAAACAAATCCCCTGCTCTGTGTGTGTGTGTGTGTGTGTGTGTGTCTGTGTAGTTGTATAGGTAAATATGTGTGGTCTATAAAAATACTGAGAGAAATAATGAGTAAAATTTAGTTTTAAAATGTGGTAATTATTTTTAACATTGTTAAAGAATAAAATAAAAGGCTTCTTAATTAGTTCATCATGTTTTCAGGTAAGTTAAATGTTATTTTTCAATTATGTGATTAGAATAAAAAAATCTAGCTATAATGCAGGTACTCCATCATTACATTTAAGAACTGAAGTTAACATTGTGCTTTGGCCAAAGTGACATAAAAATAATCTTCTAATGCATTAAAAATTGCTGAAAATTCATCTATAATTAATACTTAAGGCTGCAAAATTGAATGCATTCATTATATTCCCATAAATTACAGTATATTATGTGTAAATTACCCATTTTGGTTTTTTTTTAACAAAAAAACACCCAGTCTTGCTTTTCCAGTTTAATAACTAACTGTTGCATAAGTATGCAAAAGTAAACAAGTTAAATGGCATGGAACCCAGAATAAGCATTCTTTGGCCTAATGAACTCATTTCCAGTAAAATAAATCCTCAAGTGGAAGCACCACAGTGACCCATACTAGGCACTGCACTGGTGCTTAATATATTTTCTGAAGCCCTACAACAACTTAGTGTCATGTGAATGTTGATAGCCAATCCTATGAGTATGACAAGTGTAAGTCTTCAGTTTCAATCAGAGCAGTGTAAAGGGGCATCCACAAAGAGCATGGTAAAGGAGGCACAAAGCATCAGTGTGAAGTGGAACTGCCTGCCATAAGTGTTAACTCTCTCATCTCAGACCCCCCACAACAATGTCTTCATTTAATCATATACAGAATACCAGAACCTCTCAAGTAGACTCGGTTTTAATATGATACTTGTAATACTTTGAGGATAATCTTTTTAGAAAAATATAAGGACTATAGGGTTATATTTTCAATTCTAGTACTTAAATATTCTCTAAAAATAATGTGCCTCTGCAATAGATAAAGTTGGCTAAGAAAAAATGAACGTTCCCTGAAGGGAAGAACTGATTTTTTTTATGTCTCTGTATCCCTAGAGCCTGAACAGTGCCTTGTAAGTGTTACTGAAATGAAGCAATGAAGATACTAAGTAGCCAGAAATGGGAATGGCAAAGATTGGCTAAGAACTTGTCACAAATGTAGTCACTATCTTTGCCCCCAAATCCGTTCCTCTGCCTAGCTTTCTTATTTCTTTCAAGGGCACTACCATCCTTCCAAATCACCCACGTTCAAAACCTATTTCCTTTCCCTCACCCTTCCCACATCCAATCAGTTCTTAGCAATTCGACCTCCATGCCATTTTTACTTAAACTCATTCTTTTCTCTACACTAACACAGGAACTGGTCTAAGTTAAAGCCTTCACTAACTCTCACCTAGAATAATAGCACAGCCTCCCAGATAGAATTCCCTGTTCCCAGTCTGTCAACCTTCCAATCCCTACTCCATATGTCTGCCAAATTAATTTTCTGAAAACACAGATCTAACCATGTTAGTTCCCTGCTCAAGGAGTTCCAGTGGCTCCCTATTGCCTTAGGATAAAATGCAAGTTCCTGTTTGATATTTAAATCTCTTCACAATTTGGATCCAGGTTTAGTGTACATTCAATAGTCTTTGCATGGCTGACTTTATTGTTAATATATTTTTTGCTTGATGGGAAGATCTTTCCCATATATTAGTAGGCTCATGTAACCTGATTAAGTCACATGGAAGCCTAAATCACATGAGCCTGGGTCACAAGTATTGTGATGCTCTCTGACCCTGAAGAAGGGTATATATACTTGAAGGTTGGCATTTTGCTTTGGGGCTCACTCATGGGAAGAGTATTTGTGTGATGTAGCCAGATGAGACTCTGGGTAGCCATTAAGGAGACCCGCCAGCTTTGAAAACCCAGGTTTTGGTGCTTCTCTCTCTGGTAACTATGTATGTATTTCTATTGTTAGACAGTTAGAAGCCCTGTCTGCCGATTTGTGTTATTTTCTCTGTTCATATAATTTCTGCTTGTAATTTCAGTTTGTATTTTGGTCTGAAGTTCAGCGTGCTGACTCTTCCCCTGAACTAAGTGAAATATAAATATTATATATATCTATATATATCTATATATATATATATATGTACATATATATGTATATACATGTATATATACACACATACACATATATACACATATATATACATATATGTATATATGTGTATATATATATATGTTTGATTAAAGTAAGATTGTTGACCCCTTTAAAGTTGCTTTCCTTCAGAAAAGCAGATCAAAAGACCCGTGCTAGCAGCCCTTCTGTGTGCTGGTGTTATTGGTCTTATAGCGCCACAGCAGCTACAAGCAACATTGTTGTTAACCTTGACTTATCATTTTTCCCAAGCAGAATTCTATCTCCTCCCTCTATACCTTTGCATAGTTCCTCTTCCACTCCTGAATGAAATCCTTGTTCCTCTTAGAAACCCTAGCTTCCTTCAAGGGTTATCTTAACAGCCTCCTAGATGAGATGTTTCAAGACTCTTCCCTTGCTAGTGCTCTGCCCCCACTGAAATTACTGTGTATTTTCTATATGTGTATACCCATGTATATATACATATATATGCACACATACACACACACATACATGACTCTTTGATCTAGTGACACTATTGGCTATTCTACCAATAAGGCTTCCACAAGAAGCCTTTCTTAACCCCTCTTAATCCTAAGGCTTTCCTTTTTAATTATTTCCTATTTATCTCGTATATAGCTTGCTTTCTATATATTTTCAAGTTGCCTCCCCCATTAGATTTAAGCTCCTTGAGGTTAGGGTTTGTCTTTTGGCTTCTTTTGTATGCCCAGTGCTTAGCACAGTGCCTAGTACATAGTAGGCCTTAACAAACGTTTATTGATTTACATACACACATACATGCACATATACATATATACACAAACTATGTACATTTTTCCCCCAAAAGAACAAAACCCCCATTAGGCATAGGACTGTTTCCTTTTAGCCTCTGTATTCCCAATACCTAACATAATGCCTGGTACATAGTATTTAGTGAATACTAATTTAACTTAATGAAATTACAGATGAGGACATCAGGGCACACAGAGGGGAAATATTTTGTTTAAGATCACATAAATCCAGCATTCTTTCCATTATACTAGGCTAAAGGGCTCTAGTTATTTCTTTGGTGTCTTTAATTTTTCCCTTGTGAGAGTCTATACACCAATTCAGAGTCATATTCTCTGTCCCTCCTCTTAGATTTCATTCTTTTTTCCTTCTGTTTTTACTCTCTTCTCCTTTACCTTTCCCTATTCCCTCAAACCTAAAGAGACTGAGGAGGGTTAGGGGTAATGCTAGAGGGGCACTCTTCTAGTTCCTTTCTTTCACTCAATTTTAATTCCTGGGTTAACTTTACAATATTAAGCAAAACTGAACTTATGAACAAGAAAATTTATACACACATGCAAAATATGTCATCTCCCATCTTTATAGCTCTACCAACAAGATGCTTGATTTCCTAGGGGCTTTTTTCAAGTCATTGGGTTCTGCCAAATGAACCCCTAAAGAAAAAAAAATACATTACTCTACCTTAATAAGCATACATGCATTTACTGAAAATACTGAGAAAAATTAAAATTTTAAAATAATGGAAGAGATAGTCCATACAAACACTCCAGTTCTTTGTTATAGAGGACCTGAGTGCTCACCCCTTCAGAGAAGATGAAATCTAAAAGAAAAAAATTACTGTTTTGTAAGTGATTCGATCTTTTCTATGATTTCTATTTGTGTCAAGAAGCAATTTTGTGTGAATACTTACTGGACAACATGACAAAGGTCTAAAAGAAAATTAACTGGTCCAAAAAAGAAATTTTATTAGGAAAATAATTCCCCAAATTAGAAATACTATTATAGCACTAGGTTTTGTTTTTCTTTATAGTTCTAGGGCACTGGTAAATATAAGCTAGGATAATTAAAATTGGCAAGGAGACATTCAAAAGCATTGACCTAACATTTTTCATTGGCATAGCTATATAAAAAGACTATTGATACAGTTAAGATTTAATCAACACTATCCTTGATGACCTGTTAGGTTACTTCTACCTCTAACTATATAATTCTCTAATCCTAAATTTTTCACCTAGCACATTTTTCAGGATCATAGCAGAAGTCTTGTGTAAAGTCCAAGCATTAAAAAAATAAGGATTCCTTATGGATAGGTTTTGTAAATGCTCCTGTTAACAAATGACATTGCTCCTATTGCATCAAATACCAGAATATTACAAAGATTTTTCATTGAAATTTATAGAAATGCTAAAATGACTGGTCTAACTATCTAACTGGGAAAAATAAAGTGGATAAAAAATTCAGGTAAATGGATCATCCTTCAAGTAAGTCCTTCATAGGCAATGATACTGCCATAGACAATGAAGTAATAGCAAACAACTTTACAGCAAATTTCTCTGATAAAGGTTTCATTTCTAAAATATATAGGGAGCTGAATCAAATTTATAAAAATAAGAGCCATTCCCCAATTAGTAAATGGTCAAAAGATATGAACAGGCGCATTTCAAAAGAAGAAATCAAAGCTATCTATAGCCACATGAAAAAAAATGCTCTAAATCCCTATTTATTAGACAAAGGCAAAGTAAAACAACTCTGAGGTACCACCTCACACCTAACAGAAATGACAAATACTGGAGGGGATGAGGGAAAATAGGTATATTGATGAACTGTTGGTGGAGTTGTGAACTTGTCCAGCCATTCTGGAATACAGTTTGGAACTATGCTCAAAGGGTTATAACCCTTTGATCCAGTGATACCAATACTAGGTCTGTACCCCATAGAAATGAAAAGAAAAGGACATTTGTGTACTAAAATATTTATAGCATGTCTTTTTGTAGTGGTAAAGATTTGGATATTGGTAGGGGGCGCTCATTAATTGGGGGACGGCTCAACAAGTTGTAGCATATATTGCAATGGAGTATTTTGTGCTATGAGAAATGGTGAGGGGAGTGGTTTCAGAAAAAAATGTCAAGATTTATATGAACTGATACAAAATGAAGTGAGAACTGGGAAAGCATTGTGCACAGTAACAGCAGTATGGTAATAATGATCATCTGTGAAAGACTTGACCACCCTGATCAATACAATGATCCAAGACAATTCCAGTTTCATGGTGAAAAAATTTTATCTACCTCCAGAGAGAGAACTGATGAACTCTGGGTGCAAATTGCAGTATAATTTTCTCCCTTTCTTAATTTTTTTTTGCTTTTTTGGTGAAATGACTAACGTAGAGATAGGGTTTGCATGATTTCATATATATAATTGATTATCAGCGGGTAGGGAAGGAATGGGAGAGATGGAATCTGGAATTCAAATTTTAAAAAGAAAAGGATATTTAAAATAAATAAATAATAATTTTTTAAAAATACTTTTTATATATCTTCCATATGAATCATTTACTGCCTGTCTTCAAGATGCATCTCAAGTACCGCTATCAACATGAAGCCTTTCCTGATCCCCCAATCACTAGTCCTCTTCCCAAATTACTTTCTATTTAATGCCTTTGTATTTATTTGTATTTGTTCTCTTATATAAAATCTGCATATACTTGCTCTTTTAAAATTTCCAGTGCTTTATTTAAAAATTAAACATTGCAATGTAGCAGAAAGTACACAGAAGAACTGAGTTTTAATCTCAATGCTGCAACTAAAATATTTGACCATGGGCAAAAACACTTAGCTGTTTTGGATCTCTATTCTGTCATCTATAAAATAATGGATCAGACAAGATGATTTCAACTTTGATTCTTCAAAGATTATGATGTTCCAAGACTTGGAATCTCACAGCATCACTGGGAAACTATATGTGTTGGGAAAAAAAAATGTCTCTGCAACAAACTGCAGCTTGGAATCATTAAAAGCACTTCACATCTTCCCAAATAAAATCCAGTTTATAGTCTACCTCCTTTTCAATTCTGGGCCCATCATTAGTTTTCTGTGTCTTTGCCAAATATACATATTGATGTAATAACACAATGGGCTGGTCTTTCAAGTGCATGTATAAACAACAGTCATTGTTTTATTCTTTAGTTTTCCCTGTATGGACTGGTAGGGTAATTTCTCTTGATTAATCATGAGCCTCATTGAAATTTCCCTGTAATGTTCTGGGGTTCAATGCAAAAAATCATAATATCATCTACAAATTAGAACTCTCTGAAGGGTCCTATCACTTATAGAGGATATAAAATTTCCTCCATGATAGTGGTTACTTTCGACAAGCACACATCTCTTTTTATCTCTCATTTGATATTTAATAATAATTAGAAGTTCAACAAATAGAGTTTTTTGTGGTTCCAATTATCAAGGAATTTTTGATGATTTTAACATATGCATGAGAGGTTGATGGTGAAGAGCTGTATTTTGTTCTTATGAGTCAAAAGTCAGTCAGTCAACTGGCATTTATTAAGCATTTATTATGTGCCAAGCACTGGGAATACAAATACATATAGAAAGAAAGACAGTGCCTTCCCTCAAGGAGCTTATTTACATTCTAATGGGGGCAGATGACCCATAAGAAGAAGCTAAAGGAGGTGGGGAGTACCATAGGGAGTTGAAGAAGTCCTAAGTGCAGCTTGGAGAGAAATGAGACATGGCTAGCCCGGGTACCCCGCTTAAATGAAGCTTCTGAGAGGAGTCATCCAATCAGAGAAAGAGGTTGCATACTTCCAATGTGTGGATTTCAGGGCTGGGGTGAGCTTTAGGATGAAGACTCAGGGCATAAAGAAAGTCATGAGTGCAGTCATTTAGGAGAAATATGCTGCTTCTGAAATATTCTTCATTCAGATTTACTTTCGGAACTGAAGTTTCAATTATCAGCTCCTTCCACTTCCCTCAGGCATCTCCTCAACTCTTAGTTACTCCATATTATAACATGTTATATATATATATATACATATGTGTGTATATATTTATGTATATACTCCTTGTCTCACCCTTAAGAATGTAGGCTCCTTGAGAAAAGGAACTGTTTCATTATTTGCATCTTGCATCTGTGTCTGGCACGTAGTAGGCACTTAATAAATGCTTGCTGATTGATGGGCAGATGCTAACTCTTTTGAGTCTCTAAAGACAGGTCAATAAGTGTAGCAGGTGGCTGAGTCTAAACAAGTACCTTGCCCAGATGGTTTCTTTTAAAAGCCACATTAAGTATGGCTTAGCTCCCCATGTGGGCCTTTCAAAATGCATCTATGCTACTGTCAGAGTCATTTTTTCTCATTAGACTTTCCTAGTTAGCATCCTGGCCCTGCCCTCCATTCTATACCATATACTTCTAAGAACTACATTCATTCTAACCACCCTTTTCATTCTGCCAACCCTGGAAGCCCTACCCCTCAGGGATGGTTGTTTCAAAGATAGCATAAAACTATGCATTGAGTTCCAGGCTTGGGGTCAGGGAATTGTTGTTCAGTCGTTTAGTCATGCCCGACTCCTCGTAACCCTGATTTTCTTGGCAAAGATACTGGAGTGGTTTGCCATTTCTTTCTCCAGTGGATTAAGGTAAAGAGATGTTAAGTGACTCACCCAGGGTCACACAACTAGAGATTGTCTGAGGCCAGATTAGAACTCAGGTTTTCCTGACTTTGGGTGCAGTGCTCTATCTACTGAGCCACCTAGCTGCCTCTAGAGTCAGAAAGATCTGGGTTCAAATTCTTCCTTAGACACAAGGTCACTATGTGACCTTGGTCCAGTCACTTAACCTCTAAGGGCCTCAGGTAACCCCTAAGAACTTACCTACTAAGTCACAGAGAGGTAAGAAGAGCTCCCCATATGGAGGAAAACACATATGGCCTAATAGCAATATTGGTTTGCTCACTGGATGTATATGGCACAATTCATAGGACATGACAATAACTGCATAACTGAAGAATGTGTTGATCACAAATAGTTAAACTTTGCCAGGGAAGGCCCATAAATATTTATTTTATAACTTAGGTTTTGTGAATGTGTTTGATAAACAAATAGGATAGTAAGATCAACAAAGCATGAATCAAAAGGTATTTACATGACAGATTGTTATGGTCTATTGTGTCAAATCTCTGATTTATGAGGAGTGGCAAGATATGGATTTACATGATAAACCAGGGCTTTCACTGCCTATAAAGTATATAAACTACTCACCTAATTTGTACTGGAGAAGTTTATATGCTCCTTCCATTATAGCTAGTTTGCTTGTCAGCATCTGCTTGATAGGTTTTTAGTGTCCTTGCAATATTCATTTTAAAAATTAATATTCCCAGATTAAAATTTGAGCATCTGGTAAATAATCTGTATAATGAAAAATTACTTTTTAAAATGAGAACATTTTCGAAGAGGGTAATGGCTATGGAACATTTTAATAATTCGTCATAAATACCACAGTGTCGGAGAGAAACCTAGTCTTTAAGTATCTTATTTCTCAGAGCAAATGGTTTCTTTGCAGCAGACAGTGCTTCAAAATGCTTTTTATAATGAAACTTTGTGTTGACAACTATAGAGTACCTATATTATTATTTATTTATTATGTATTTAATAATAGTAGTTTAAAAATGAAATGTCATAATGCATAGAGGAGCCAGCCTTAAAGGTATGAGTTAAACTCCTTCTTCTGATGCACAATAGCTGTGTCACCATAGATAAGACTTAATTTCTCAGTGGTCCAAGTAGCCCCTTGATTATAAATATTAAGGAGAATTTGATGTGGGTTTTTTTAATTGTTGTATACCATAAATATCAGCTATACCTTCATACAAAAAACAAGGTGACTTACTAATTCAATCAAGCCAGAGCCTTAAAATGAGAATTAACAGACTGGTGTTCTGATCTCACCAAATACCTTTGTCACACCGGTCAAGTGTCTTCAGATTTCTGGACTTCAGTTTCTTTAGATGATTTCTAAGATCCCTTAAAGTTATTTTCTTATGATATATGCTCGAAAGTTATTTTCTTATGATATATGTAGGCCCTGGCATGCTCAAAGTACCCAGAACATAAAACTTTTTTATTTTGACATTATTGGTTATTTTCTCATTTCAGATTTGCTGTTTTCATTTTTTAAATCCCATCCATCTTTTTTTTGCTTCTAAACATTTTCATAAATGGTGCATTTTAAGTCACAAAAAAGTAAATTTCATCACCACTCAATTGATGACTTTTGAATGCTTTTCATCTCTTTTACCTTTAAAATCCTACACATAGCTAAGCTTATTTCTGTAGAATTTCATAGAGCTTAGGAACTCTTTATATTTGACATTTTTTAGCCCCCAACTCAAGGCAGTCAGCATTTAACAGGACAAGTGTCCTAAGAGAAGATATTATAATGTATGTGCTTCAGTTAATTCCCAGTCTTACAGGATCCAAGCTTGACATTTCATTCCTCTCTTAAGATGAGGCAAGTTTTTTACTTGGCCATGGATGTTTCATTTGTGTGGCTTTGGGGGGAAAAAGGTCATCCTTGGAGTCCCGAAGACCTGTGCCCAAATCCTGCCTTAATGACCTGAATACTAGCTCTTTGATCCATGGAAGTCACTTGACTCTATCATTCAACAAGCATATATTAAGTGCTTACTATGTATCAGGTACTGTGCTAAGCACCTGAACTACAAATACAATCAAAAATAAAAAAAAATACAATCTCTGCCCTCAATGAGCTTACACTCTAATGGGGGAAGACAACATATAAAAGGAAGCCAAAAGGGGGGCAGAGAGATGAAGATATAGATGGGGCATGGTACAGAAGTCCTGAGGGCAGTCTAATGAGAAAGGTCACAACCTCTGAGTGCCTTCCAGCACTTGAAGTCTATAATCTGATGAACGATTATCCATCTGCATTGGTAGAGGGTAGTTCCTTACTGAGATATCCCCACACTGACAAAATCTGTATATTTGTATATATGCGCTTATACACAAATACAATATGAAAATATACATACAGGCTTTTGTGTGTATGTATATGTTTGTATTCTGCATTTATGTATATGGAAATCCTAAGGATCATTTCTTCACATGCGGTCAGATCATCTAATGAAATCAGTCCAAATCATTAATTAAGAGAACTTGTAGAAGTGGCTCAACTATGATGAACTCAATATTTTAAATGTTATACATGTTGGTACAATTAAGGTGTAGTGGAGAATTGAGCCAGAAACTTTAAGCCTCAAAGCAAGAGGGTTTGATTTGAACTTTGGGGATTCAAATGATTCTTTAAATTCTCAACTAATAGCAAATGACTATACACACATTGTCTTCACTTTGACTATGTGGAAAACCTCCAAATTAATGAAAAATTGTAAAATACTGTGTAGTACAGTGGGCCAACAACCATCTTGGAGTAAAGAAGACGGAGTCAAGTCTTGCCTCAAGTTATGTAACCATAGACCATCACTTGATCTCTGAATGCATGTGTCAAGCAAGTTGCTGATTTAAATTAGTAGAGGAGGATTCTACCTCAGGAGTTTCCCTCACCCAGGAGTGTGCTAGCATCAAGCTCAAAAGCAGTTGTTAAATTTTTAGGTATAAACATTTACACCTCAGAAACCAGCAAAGGCTACAAACTAGGGCTTCATTAGTTGTTTTCTTGATTGTCTTAGATTTAAGAAAGTAATGAAAAAATTAATAATGAGTATTAAACTTAAGTGTGTGCTGCATTTTCAGAGCTAGATATGAGCCGGTTGTTAAATATTTATCAACACGCCACTCACTGCATCAATGAAATCAGAGTCTCAGATCAAGATGATGATGATGCCAACAAGAAGTGACTCTGCTATAAAAAAGGACTCAATAAAAGTTTGCCAATTGATGGTTAGGCATAAATAGAAGAGTAGAAAAGTAGACTCATACAATATTTTAAAATCCAGACAAATGAAACCTCTGTTACTAGCCTTTGAAAAAAAAGTTGTATGTTAAAACAAATGTAACTATATTTAGAGCAGATTATAAGAGTTCCCAAAGAGGTGAAAACAGCCAACTGATTTTGAGAAGGTCCAGACACCATCATTTCTGTTAGACTTATCAATAGGAGGCTGACAATAGTATTATTGCTATTTACATATTGGTGCCACACTGGCATGGATTTGCATAATGTATTGTGGCTCTATGCTCTAGAGAGTTGCATTGTAACATATTGGTGCTTAATGAACTCTGAAAAAATTGATTTTCCACAGAGTAAATTAAGGAATGCATTATAGCTGTTAAAGCAATCTTAAGGGAAATCTGAGGCTTCCACTGCAGCACCATGCTTAGTAAGTAATAAATTACATGTTATACTTATTTGCCTTAATTCATGCTAATTTTGTCCAATTAATGTATCACAGTAATTCAGAAGCCTGTCACAGGAGAGCTAATTATTTATTGGATTTTTGTGTTCAGCTCCCTAGGAGTCTACTAGCAAACAAACTTGCGACTGTCTTTCTGTTAGGTCCACAGTGACATTCTTATGTCTTACTGTGGGGGAGTGGAGCTTTTTGTTTCTGTTTCAAGTTATAAAACGAATCCTGATGTACCTAAGCCAAGTTTTTGTTTACCAACTGGTGAAACAGTGGTGACAGCCTGCCACACTATTAGGATGAGAGCTAATACCTTTTCCATCAAACTATTTCCTGTTAAGTGTCTGTACATGACAGAATTCTCATTAAGGAGCAAGGCAACCCTTTTCTTCTTCATACATTGAAAGGTTCCTCTTCAGCATGGCTCCATCCACATACCCAAAGTAGATCTGGGAAGTGAGACAATTCTTTAGATAGTTTAGAATCCCAAACTCTCACTTCTGCCTTTGTTCTCTGGATATTTTAAAGATTTACATGTGTTTTTCCCTTCTGAACTGGTCTATCTAGATCATTCTCCTCTGTATTTCACTTTGTATGTGTACACAAAACCAAAGTTGTTTTAAATTTTTTTCTTTTATCAAAACTTGTAAGAATCAAAACATAATGGCCAAAAGAAATTGAATGTAATCCACAATAAAAATCTATATTGGCTTTGCAAAAATAGGTTTTTTAACTGTGACAGAATGTTAATTCACATCCCCCAAATGAATTATTTATGAGATTAATGTGTGCAATTCATACCTATAAATAATATGGCAGTTGCTAAATAATTTGCACACAGTGATAAGATGCAGACATCAGAGTCAAACAAGAAAAGTCTCAACAGCTGTGGAATACTCACTATCTGGTGGAATTATGTCAGCTATATACATTTACAGAAAGTTAGTTGTCAGGAAAGAAAGAGGGAATGGTAAAAAAATAAATAAAAAGTATTTGATCTCATATGTTTTCTCTTTCCTGTAAATAGCAAGCAAATGCTTGTCAGGTGATTACCGTCTTCTAGCCAAATAAGGAAAAGGTACCATTCTATAAATCCCTAATGTAAAGTGATGTTTACCAGCAGGTCACACTGTGCATGGGATACAACCTGACAGAAGAAAATGCAGGAGACCAATTGTGTCACAAATGTAAAGAGATTTTCTTTCCCAGTAGACATTGTTTTGAAAAACGAAACGGAACAGAAACGGACATCTATTCTCCAGTCAGCTGATGCTAATATGTGTTTGTCTATAACCTAGTGAGTAGCTGCTTATTTCAGCAAACTTCTCGAAGCAGTCTAGAGTTTTACACCTTACTATGTGATTATTTGAAAGGAAACTGTCACATTCTATATAATCTTTTCCCCCTTCCGTCTTCATTGTTTTATCGTCAATACAAAGGTGGAAAATAAGTTTCTATCTGTACCAACTTGGCCCTTTTCTATTTGGCCTTCTTCTTCTTCTTTTTCTTCTTCTTCTTCCTCTCCTCCTCCTCCTCCTCTTCTTCTTCTTCCTCTCCTCCTCTTCTTCTTCCTCTCCTCCTCTTCTTCTTCTTCCTCTCCTCCTCTTCTTCTTCTTCCTCTCCTCCTCTTCTTCTTCTTCCTCTCCTCCTCCTCCTCCTCTTCCTCCTCCTCCTTCTCCTTCTCCTTCTTCTCTTTCTGCTTTTTCTTTAGTCTTCAAAAGAAAGTGGAAATTAACATGTCTCTTCCTGGTTCATTTCATTACTTGTATACAAATGTTATGAATGACAGCACCCCTCCGGAAATTGGATTTACTACTGCTCACAACTACCTCAGGCTGGGTTTTTCCAAGCTTTTACAAGCCAAAAAACCTCCCCACCCAAGTGAATAGCAGACCTCCAAGGAAAATGCAGGTGCAGCAAGATTAGTATGGGTTATTTAATAGGTGTTACCCTTCTCACTTGGTTCTGAACCCCAGAATACACCAACACAGAGTATCATGGCTCTGCTGTGAGAGACATTTTTCATGAAAAAAATAAAACTCTTGCCTTTTTGTGACTGTGCCTTTACATCTGCAACTGTATTTTTTTTTTATTTTAACAGAGCTGCAACAGTGACGTATCGTGAATTGGGACTGGATTGTAACTTGGACAATTAGAGCTTAATTTCAAATATTCCATGTATTTTAAACTGGGAAATGTTTCCTTTAGACCTAGTGCTAAAATGCGGTTAGGGAGACCCTGGCAGTTATTCTACTTTTAAGGAGCTGTTTCCACTTATAACAGTTTTTCTTGGGTCCCCTTGGATCTCTTTTGGGGAAAATAAATATTTATGTTTTACCCACCACCTTTTAAGTGCTTGGGCACAGGGATAGGAAGCATTCAACTCTCTGTTCTCTAAATAGCAGCATGATTTGGTTCAGGGGTGGGAAATCTGTGGCCCGGAGGCCACAAGTGGCCCTCTAGGTGCTCAGGTGTGGACTTTTGACTGAATCCAAACTTCACAGAACACATCCCCTTAATAAAAGGATTTGTTTTATAGAACTTGGGTCCAGTCAAAAGGCTGCACCCAAGGACCTAGAAGGCCGCATGGGGCCTTGAGGCCATAGGTTCCCCACCTCTGAATTAGTAGAAAGTGAACTAGGTAGCAGAAGGTCTGGGTTCTGATGCTGGTTCTGGCCCTTGAACCTCTCTGGGACTGAACAATCTCATCTATAAAATGAAAGGGTAGGACAAAATTGTAATAGCTGATGTATGTATAGGTATAGATATAGATGTGTATATATAGCTTTAGGGTCTGCAAAAGCACCTTATATTTTACTCATTTTATCTTCAATTCCTATGAGGGTAGGACTATTATTATTCCCATTTCACAGATAGGGAAAGTGAGGCTGGGGGAGGTTAAGTGACTTTCCCATGACCAGCTAGTAGGTGTCTGAGACAATTCATACATATCTTCCATGACTCCAGATCAAGCATTATATTCACTCCGCCACTTAACTGCCGAAATTAACAGATGATCATGGAATCATTGATCTAAAGCTGGTACCACTAAGGTCCCCTCTGAAAGTCTGGGTTCCAAGAGACAACAATACTTCTCATCTCAAGGTCCATAGGCTGTCAGAGTAAAGCAGCGATAACCCACGTAGATACAGTGTTTTTAACATACATCATCTCATTTGATAATAAGATTCAGCAGGAAGAGAAGACAGGTTGTATCGCAGAATCAGGGCAGAGTGCCAAGGAAGAGAGAAAAAATTCTGACTGGATATTTCCAAAGCCAAAATTCATTCACTACTTTACTCTCATCCTAGAAATGAAAAGGGTAAGTCTCATCTGGTTTTGCCTCAGCCTCCCTCCCTCCCAAGCTTCCCCTTTAAAGCTGCCTCAGGTATCAGGTGACCAACTATCCCATTTCAGCAAGATGATTTTTGTTTTCAGGACTTGGACTCAGAGGGGTAACATTGTCCCCATTTTTCATTTCGCTAACCTGATCACTTCATCTCAAATCACAATTGTATTCTGCCTCATAGACATCTACCTTAAAAGCCACTAGGAGCCAAGATGGCAGCTGGGAAGCAGTGACTGGCGTGAGCTCCCCACCAAGTTCCTCCAAAAACCTATAAAACAATGGCTCTGAACCAATTCTAGAGCTGCAGAACCCACAAAGTGGCAGAGAGAAGCAGGGCCCCACCCCAGGA
>CM053623.1:110346192-110384348 GCA_028646595.1 Phalanger gymnotis
AAAGTTGAACTGTTTTGTTTACATTCCTACATGGAAAGATGATATGTATGATTCATGATGGCACAGGGTGAGTTGCATATGAAAGGATGATATCCAAAAAAAAATAAAATAAAATTAAGGCATGAGAGAGAAATATATTGAGAGAAGGAGAAAGGGAGAGATAGAATGGAGTAAATTATCTCACATAAAAGTGGCAAGAAATAGCAGTTCTGTTGGGAGGGAAGAGGGGGCAGGTGAGGGGGAATGAGTGAATCTTGCTCTTATCAGGTTTGACTTGAGGAGGGAAAACCATACGCACTCAATTGGGTATCTTACCCCACAGGAAAGAAGGAGTAAGGAGATAAAAAAGGGGGGACAATTGAATGGAGGGCAGATGGGGGAGGAGGTAATCAAAAGCAAACAGTTTTGAAAACGGACAGGGTCAAGGGAAAAAACTGGATAAAGGAGGATAGGATAGGAAGGAGCAAAATATAGTTAGTCTTTCACAACATGAGTATTGTGGAAGGGTTTTGCATAATGATACTCATGTGGTCTATGTTGAATTGTTTGCCTTCTTAGGGAGCGTGGGTGGGGAGGGAAGAAGGGAGAGAATTTGGAGCTCAAAGTTTTAAAAGATGTTCAAAAAAAAAGTTTTTGCCTGCAACTAGGAAATAAGATATATAGGCAATGGGGCATAGAAATTTATCTTGCCCTATAAGAAAGTAAGGGAAAAGGGGATGGGGTGCAGGGACTAGGGTGACAGAAGGGAGGGCTGACTGGGGAATGGGGCAACCAGAATATATACCACCTTAGAGTTGGGGGGACGGTAGAAATGGGGAGAAAATTTGTAATTCAAACTCTTGTGAAAATCAATGCTGAAAATTAAAAATATTAAATAAATTAAATTTAAAAGAAAAAGAAAAGACTGAAGGAAAAAAGTCAGCATCTTCATTTCCATCTTCTCCTCCCAAAAGAATCTAATTCTATGATATATCCCTGACATCCCACTAATGCAAAGTCAACTCTAGCTTTATAATCTACTGACCCCACTGCCAGCCAGCATCTGCTGCCTGCCCAAACTCAGCTCCTTTTGATCTAAACTCTCCAGGTGAAGCCTACCACCACAAACCCCATTCATTCCCTTTTCCCAATCCCAACTGCCCAAATGTGACTATCTACTGGGGCTGTGACCAGAACTTATCATTCTGGTGTGTCTATCAAATTTCCCAAGCTGTTACCTTCCTCTGTCTAAAGTAGCCAAGGCCACATTACCACTGATGCTTTTATCAAACAGGTCCCTTTTTCCCTCACCCCCCAACAAAGTTAGCTATCTTGTAATTAGCCTAGTGTCTCTTCTTCCCACGCTGTCGTTCTTCTCTGGGTTCCACTCTTGACTTTCCAGCCTTCTCACTTTGGCCAGTCCCTTCACCCTGTGTCCCCTTTCTCTGCTTGGTCAGTTCCTCCAAGAGCTTCCATTTTAAGGAAAGTGCCCAAGCTAGCCACGTTCACTCCTTCATTGCTCTCTGGCTTCCCAGGCTTCTTTACTTCCACCATCTCCTTTTCCACTTCCTTTTATTGTTGTCTTTCCTTGTCAGAATGAAAGCTTGAGGATACAGAGGTGCTGAGTTTTTTGCGTGTGTATCTATATTTGGCACAGTGCCTGGCACAAAGTAAAGCCTTAATGAATCCTTCTTGACATGACTTGACTCTCTGAAAGTCAGTATATAACTTTGTATCAGACCGATGTACCTAAGCGTGGATAATCCTGCAAAGGAATGTGTTCCTGGAAACTTAGCATTGGGACCTACAGATAAGTACACAAATGTATTGCTGATCTTTACTGTGGGGAGCAAAGGCGCTTCCAACTCATTGATAGAGGCATCATGTTACAGTGGAAAGAGGGCTGGATATGGAGTCAGAGGATTCGGGTTCAAATCCTTGCTCTGTGTGACCTTGAGCTAACTACTTAACCACTCTGGGCCTCAGTCTTCTCATTTGTAAAATAAGAGTTTGGAACCAGATAACTATTGGGGTCCCTTCCACTTCTATATCCATGATCCTTTGACACAGTATTTAATAACTTATCATAGGCCAAAGGAAAATCAAATGGTAGGACAGAGTTTCCCTGCCTCTCCTCTAGATCAATGCCAGGTCATGGCAGTTTGCCTTCGGTGTCAGAAGAGATCTGTCTATAGTTTCTCAGGTCACTGGGTCAACCAGCAGCTCACATTAATAAGGCCATAGAAGGAAGTCTGACCAAATGGCACCCTTCTTGCCTGTGGCTACCCTTACTGATTATTTCTCATATTAGCCCTCAAAAGTTGCCAAATTTTTATATAATCTTAAAAGAATGGATCACTGTGTCTATAGTGAAGAAATAACACAAGGGTTCATCTAAACAGAATGAGTTTTTCTCCATCATCAACAATATATATTGGTTCACAATCTTTTGTTAATATTATCCTAGTGTTTTTTACAAATGGCAAGTTACACAACTGCTAAAGAGTACTTCTCCTTAGCTCCATAAACAAAAGACCCAAACAAATTCCATTATTTGGGTTAGAGTCAAAAAATGAATTATTTGGTTTCTTATAAATGTAATATTTTTCTAAATGCAGAAGCAGTAGAAGGACACTCTCGAAGTCTCTCTTAAGAACTTTGAAATTGATTGTGTGACATGGGAGACACTGGCACAGGACTGCTCAGAATGGCCTGCCCTCATAAGAGACGGTGCTATGATGTATGAGCTCAGGGAGTAGAATTGAAGTACCTCAAAAGAAACGCGAGATGTACAAATTTAGAGAATCCACCCCAAATGTTCACATGGACTATTTGTACCCCTCCTGTGGTAGAACATTCTGACCTTGTATTGGTATGATCAGTCACCGTCACACACACTGTAACGACTCTAGCATAGTGATGTCATTTGGGTCATCTTCAAGAATGAAGGACAACTATCAACCAAATGTAGAACTGAGGAATTTTCAGACTTTACCTAAGGGTAAACTATCCAAACTATACCTTGGAGGTGACCCTAATCCTAAAGAAGATTTTTGGATAATTTGCGCCCAAGTAAAGTTAGAAATCTTGGAACTTGGAGAGCTGTCTCAAACCCTTTTGGCAGGTTCTCAAAAGGCAGACTACGCATGATTCTCTAAGGAACCATGTATCCCCTGTAGAAATGAGGCAGACATTTATACAATATCCCCTAGCTGATGGCAGACTCTATTAAACTAAGCTGAACTAGGAAGACATCTAGTCAAGGAGGCAGCTTTTGGCTAACCTGATTTTCCCAATCATTCATTCCACGTTGGCCCCAAGCCGATTAGACACAGATTGAAAAATGAGAATGACTTGGCTAACTGAGGAATCTTTTCTTGTTGCCACTACTTAGCATGACTCTCAAACAGCATCTGATTGGTTACCACTGAGACATGACCAGTCAAAAGGGTATGTGGGAAAATCCCCTCTGTTGAGGGGAGAGTATTACATTCGGGGGGGGGGGGGGACTTGTGGCCTCGAGGCCACATGTAGCCTTCTAGGTCCTTGGGTGTGGCCCTTTGACTGAATCCTAACTTCACAGAACAAACACCCTAAATAAAAAGATTTGTTCTGTAAAACTTGGACTCAGTCCCAAGGCCGTACTCAAGGCTCCAGAGGACCACATGTGGCCTCAAAGACACAGGGTCTCCACCCCTGTGAATAATTAGGTATATCCTTGTTGACTACTCTCTGGTGTCCAGGGGCTCTGGTAAACAACATGCCCTGGGCCTTATACTTGACCAATCAGTGCATTTTGAGCTAACAGGCCAAACTAATATCCACCTCTGAGTAATCATAGATGACAAACAGCAATGTGGAAAAATAAAGACTATAGCTCAGAAAATGGCTTTGGGACACAAAGGTTCTGCCTGAATAGGATGCCTTACATTTCTCTGCCAACAAGCTTTCATTCTAGGGAGCTAAATGTGTCTTTTGACTACTGAGCCAATTCTAAAATACTATTTTCTTTTATACTCTTGTCCACACAGTACTAATTGGTGCTATTCAGACAGTAATGATATTTTTTATCAGTTTTCTCCTACTCGACCGAGACTGTAGAAGCAACTTATTTAATATAAGACATATATAGGTATATCAACGTCTAGTTACATAGAAGTATATATCTATATGTCTGTATATACAGACATCTGGATACACATACACACAAATAAATTTGTATGTGCGTGAGTTAACCAGTGACATGCAGATATAAAGATCACACTTTTCAGGAAGGCAGGGGTGAGAGGCAGCAATAAGAAATCCCTTTGACTCTTCATGGATTCTTGGACTCTGGGATACACTGCTGCCCTTCAAACTACCTTCCTCTCTTTAGTGGCACCCAGGGAGTTAGGACTATCCTCTTTTGTTCATGGACAAAGCAGAAAATCACCTGAACTTGATAGCAAGCTACATCACTAGCTTACATTTGTAAATTAATTGTGATTTAGATAGTTCTTTATATTGTTTGCAAAGTATTTTTCAGATATCTCATTTGATCCCTGTGATGGAGGTAGGGCATGTTCTTATCCTCATTTTACAGATGAAGAAACCAAAGCTTTGAGAGTTAAGTGACTTGTCCAAGGTCACACAGCTAGTGAATGAAGGAGCCAGGACTCAGACTGGGGTCTTCTAACTCTAAGACTTATGGTCTTTCTACTCTTCTCTACATAATGTCTCCCTTCAGATCTATGATCCACATTATCATAGGGCATTTTTACAGATGGAGAAACACACATTTGTAGAGTGACTTCTACAGGTCAGGCATCCTGGGTGGTAGGTGTTATCATTTTCCCTACTTTACTATTGGAGAATCAGTTGAGGCATACGGAAGTTAAGTGATTTGCCTTGGATTATAAAGCTAGGAGGTGTCTGAAGCTAGATTTGAATTCTGGTGTTTCTGACCCGACGTCCAGGATTCTCTCTACTGTCCCATCTAGCTGCCTTAAATCAAACTGAACTACTGTACTACAAATTCCACAAACTTGACACTCCATCTCCTGCCTCATCAACACCCTTCAGAATCCTTACCTTCTTTCAAGGCTTTTTTCAGTCACCATCTTCTCCACGGAGTCCTTCCTGATGCTTCCAGTTGTTAATACTATCACCTTCCTCAAATTATCTTGTATTTATTCATCTGTATCCATGTCGGTCAGGGGTCAAATTCACTTTCCTAAAGTTCAAATCTGACTACATCATTTAGTCAACTCCAGTGGTTCCCAATTACCTCCATGATCAAACAGAAAATCCTGTTTGGCTTTTGAAGCCCTTCCTGCCTTTCATGTCTTCTTATACCCTATAGCTCCCATGTTCTCTTCCCTCAGGGATGCTAGCCTCCTTGCTGGCCCTGCCACAAGACACTCCATTTCCCTTTCTAGTCATTTTTTTTACTGTCTGTCCCCCATGCCTGGAAGGCTGCCCCTCATATCTCTTACACTTGACTTCCCTGATCTCTTTCAAGAGTCAGCTAAAGTCTCACCTCCTGCAAGAAGAATTTTCCATTCCTCCATAATCTTAGTGCCTTCCTTCTGAGATGACGCCCAACATATTCTATATATATATATATATATTTATACATAGTTGTTTACATGTCCTCTTCCCCATTTGATGATATGCTTCTTGAGTGCAGTATCTGTCTTTTGTCTTTCTTTGAATCTCCAAGACTTAATACAATAAATACCCGGCACATCAGAGGTGCTTAATAAATGCTAGTTAAGTGGCTGACATATGACAGCTCTCTCCCCAACAGAATCCAAATTTCTTGGCAGGGCTGTTTAGGACAAGTGGGTGGTGCAGTGGATGGAGGACATGCACACATAGGGATGGAGCTGGAGTCAGAAAGTTGTTCATTGTTGCTGTTCAGTTGGTAGTGGTGTTTAACTCTCCTCTTGGCAAAGATACTGGGGTGGTTTGCCATGTCTTTCTCCAGCTCATTTTACAGATGAGGAAACTGAGGCAAACAGGGTTAAATGACTTGCCCAGGGTCACACAGCTAGTAAGTGTCTGAGGCTGGATTTCTCTTTTTGTTTGTTTTTGGCAGGTCAATTGGGGTTAAGTGACTTGCTGGGGGTCACACACTGAGGCTGGATTTGAACTCAGGTCCTCCTGATTCCAGGTCTGGTGCTCGACTCACTGTAACCACCTAGCTGACCCTGAAGCTAGATTTCAACTCAGGACTTCTTGTCTCCAGGCTTGGTGCTCTATCTACTGCTCCACCTAGCTACTGGGGAGTCAGGAAGACCTGAGGTTAGATCCTGCTTAGACAGCTACTAGCTACGTGTCCTTCAGCAAGTCATGTAAACTCACTAGGTCTCTGTTTCCTCATGGGCTAAAAAGTAGATAATAAAAGCACCTACCATCCGCTAAGAGTTGCTATGATGGTAAAATTAGATATTTGTAAAGTGTTTTGCAAAACCTTAAAGTGCTATATAAATGCTAGCCATTATTTTTGTCATTATTATTTTTGCTTGGCATCACTAGCACTTACGTAATAACTATTTGATAAATGTTTGTTGAATGAATAAAAATGAGGCCAATTCATCTCCCATAAGCCTCCCTGAACAGTTCACTGACTTACAGTGTATCAGAGCCAATGACCATCAAATAAAAACATAAATAACTTGGTGTGACTCCCTCAGTGTAGACAAGTCTTGCATTTAGACAAAATGAAGCAAACAGCATTCAAGTCAGGTTCTATGTGACATCAAGTCAGCATCCAAGTAACACTCACTCTGGTTTTATTCCTTTAACTTCTCTCTCTGAGTCAACCAAGTCTCTTCACTGTCACACTACTCAGTATGAGCATTTGATTCACAATAATACCATAATGCTGGGAGAAAGGAGTTTGAGACATATTGGAGACTTTCTTTATGTAACATGCATCCTCTGGTCCCCACTGCCTAAAGGCCAGGTCTGCTATATTTAAATGCCACTCCCCATCTTATGGGTTTTAGGAGGGATCTCTTCTGCCACTTGCTAGAGCCACCCACAGATTGAGTACCCCAAATGTTCCACTTAATCACATAATAGTCAGATTACTCTTCACAAAGGAATGCTTGAAAGATATCAAAAGAACAAACATATGAACATTTCCCCCCCAACACCAGGAGGTAATTTGGAGAAGGGAGACAGATTTAGGTTCACATTTCAGCTTGGTTTATACATAGTATTAATCCTATCAAGTTCCAAGTCCCAAGTCCACCCTGAGCTAGTTTCTCAGAGCCCTAGCTTCTCAGGGGTTCCATTTGGGGCTGGTTCCAACATTTGGCCTGGAATCCTGGTCTCCTAGATCCTCCATGACTTCAGCACTAAGGTCCAGGATTCTACTACCCTCACCTAGAACCGAAAAGGACAAATGAAACAGAACAAAACCCCAAGCCCATTTCTCTGAGACACAGAGGGTCTCAGACCCTAGGGTAGGGAAGTATGCCTTTTAGGTCTCTTACTCTGCTTTGCTTCAAATGATTGAAGACATCTTTCATCCCTGGCTACAGGGGGAAAAAAAAGAGCATCGGGTAGTTTTAAAGATGCAGTTAGTTCTGATCATTTAGTCCCTGGAAAAAAGGTTGCTACCAAACATATGGTAGACCAACACCCCATGTGGATGTCCCAGTTTAAGGTGATCTGGGCATGTGGCAACCCTCATTACACACAGACTGCTACAACATGCATATGTACGTTATCCTGCATTGAGACATGATTTGAACTGAGATATTACTGAATCTTAGAGGATATACAGTATAAATAGATAGTCTCAAGGCCAGGAAGACCTGGGTTCAAGTCCTGCTCCTCGTATACACAGACTGTGTGAACCAGGTAATAGTGTGCTGGTATATGTTTAACAACTGGCTCCCCAAGAATCATGCTACAATTATAATTTAATCTAAATTATCAACATTTTCACCATCACTTTCTTAAGTCTAGGCAGCCAATGAAATGATAAATTGATCCATGATTGGTAGCATTTGCTTCCTCAGGATAAATATTCACACTGAAAACTTAAAAATCAGTTAATGTTTGTGTTGGTTCCAGACTCCCCCTGGTTCCAAAGAAAGTGGTTTAACTGCACAATGTCCATTGGCAGCTCTTTAAGACTAATTTGCAAAGACTATGCCAACTTGCACTGGAATTTCTTTAGATGGGAATTCCTTAAATGAATGAAATCACAAGACCTTTCCTTTTCCCTTTCCAGTGACTAAATCTACTATAAAGCGAGGTACATCAGTGTATGAATCATAATGTAAAAATATATTATATGGCTATATAAAACAGAAGGCCTATAAAGCTAATCGCAAGTTGTTCTGAAGTTTTTTCTAGTGAAAAGAGTTTCTAATCCAACCAAGGTTACATTGAAAGATCCTAGTTCGTAGATTACTAACAATGTTTATTCTTTATTGTATAAAAGAACAAACAGTCTAGTTTCTATGACTTATTAGGGATAACTCTGAGGCTTCCAACTCATTGACAGAGGAAATTTGGCACACTGGGGGAAAATGCTTGATCTAGAGACAAAGGACCTGGGTTCACATTCTGCTTCTGTTATTTACTACTTTTGTGGCATTTAGGCAAATTACTTTACTTCTCTGGCCTCAATTTCCTCATCTAATCCAACCCTTTCACTTTGCAGATGAGGCCAGAGAAGCAAAGTGACTCCCTCAAAAGTATCATCATTAATGTGATCTCTGAGATCTTTTCCTTCTCTCAATCCTTTCATGGGACAATGAAAAGAGCATTGCATTTGTGTTGAGGTCAGATTCAGGAGATTGGTTCAAGTGTGAAAGAATTCACTTAGACAATGTTCTCTTTAGTCATTGAGAACTTTTATCTATGTGAAAGCACACAGACCTTTACTGTAGCAACTTGGAGAGTAAGGTAAAGGTATTTTTTTCAGGGGGAGGACTAGGCTTATGTAGATGTTTGGGATGATGATTTAGTCTTAGGGTTTTATAGTTGTTAAAGATGTTGGACATGATAAGGGAGGATTTTATGATAAGGTATTTTATGGTTGGTTGAAGATTAAGGATAGGACAGGGGAGACACAGGATAAGGGAGACAAGAGCAATTCTTTTAGTATAAGTTAAGGAGAAGTTTATGGCATTTCAAGATAAGGGGAGAAGGACTTTAGGATGCTCTCAAATTATAGGGTGAGCTACAGAATGAGCCCCCCACCCCCAGAGGTGTAACAACAATGCTGCTAGCAGCTGCTGTAGAGGTGAAAGACCAACAAGACCAACAACACCAGCACACAGGAGGGCAGCTAGCACAGATTTTTGATCTGCTTTTCTAAAGAAAGCAACTTTAAAGGGTTTACTTTAATTAAACATACATGTACCATTCACTTAGTTCAGGGGGAAAAGCCAGCGCCCTGAACTTCAGAGAGAATACAAACAGAAATTACAAGCAAAAATTATATAAACAGAGCAAATAACACAAACTAGTCTATCCATAGCAATACATACATAGTTATCAGAGAGAGAAGCAAGAACATCTGGGTTTTTCAAAGCCAGGGGCTTCTTAACAACAGCTACCCAGAGTCTCATCTGATCAAATCACATGACACTCTTCCAGTGAATGAGAGCCCCAAGCAAAATGCTAACCTCACAGTATATATACCCTTTTTCAGGGTCAGAGGGCATCACTACCATGTAACTCAAACTCATGAAACTTAGGCTTTGTTGTGACTTAAGCAGGTCATCAAAGACTCCTGATTCAATCAAAGACCCTTGATTAAAACAAAGGCAAGATTCAACCAAAGGCACTCCATCACCTTAGTGCTGAGAAGCACTCCAACAAAAAACAGCAAAAAGTTCCACCCTGCTTGGCATGACAGGAAGGGCCTCACACAGTACTGGGAAAAGCATCCTTGGTATTCTTCTTAACCCCCCTAAGGTACCATTTGTATCCACATCATTTGGAGTCAGATTGTTCATGTTGCATCAGACTCTTTGGGACCTCGTTTGGGGCTTTCTTGGCAAAGACGCTGGAATGGTTTGCCATTTCCTTCTCCAGCTCGTTTTACAGATGAGGAAATTCAGGTAAACAGTGTGAAGTAACTTACTTGGGGTCACGCAGCTAATAAGTGTCTGAGGATCTGACCTCAAGTCTTCCTGAGTCCAGAGCTAGCACTCTATCCGCTTCACCATCTAGCTGTCCAATGGAGTTAGATAAACTGGGTTCAAACACTGCTCTGTTATTTGCTACCTGTGTGACCATGAGGAAATCTCTCTGGGTCTCTCTTTCCCCTTCTGCAAAATGAAAGCTCACAGATCTAGACCTGGAAGGAACTTCAGAGACCATCCAGTCCAAGCCATGAGTCCTAGGAAGGTTAAGTAGTTTACACCCTGTGCGAAATGATTTCTAAGGTGCCTTCCAATTCCATATCTATAATACTTTGATTTTAGGCAGCAAGACATGGTATAGGGAATAAAAGAGTGGTCCTCAGAACCAGGAAGACCTGGGTTCAAGTTTTGCTATAGCCTAACTATATGACTCTCACCAAGTCACTTTGCATGTTAGCATTCTAGACCAAAATATAAGACCAGAAATTTCCAAGAAGGTGACAACAAGCAATGAGAGAGAGAGAGTTTCCTAATGTGGAAATTCTTCCCCCCCCTTCAAAAAAATAACATTCCTTGAGATACCAGGTTTCCTCCCTCAAACTGACCATGCAGATAAAAGGATACTGCCAGTTGTAATAAAGAGTACTCTCATCATTGGGATATTAAATCTAAACTTGAATGTGATTTGTTTTGCTTCCATTTGTCTAAAATAATTCCTTTAGGAAATCTATTGCTCTATTGCTAATTTTAACTATTCATTGTTAAGTGCTCTAGGATAGCAGAACAAAGGGCTCAGTAGGGATGTGAGAAGGTATTGTTCCCTATTATGTTCCAAAGGGATGAGTTAATGACAGAGTTTTAAGCTAAACCCAGAATTTCCAGGGTTTTTGTTGTTTTGAGGCTTTGACTTGAAACTGTTATTTTATAAGAATTTACTTTTCAAAACAATTTTTGGTTTAAATTTAATTTGTTTCTTATTCTTCTAGAAGCATCCAATTCATACTGCTGTAAAAAACAAGGAAGGAAGGACAGAAGGAAGAGAAAGGAAAGAGGGAAGGAAGAAATCAAGGAAGGAAAGAAGAAAGAAAGAAAGAAAGAAAGAAAGAAAGAAAGAAAGAAAGAAAGAAAGAAAGAAAGAAAGAAAGAAAAGAAGGAAGTAAGAGAGAGGGAGGAAGGAAAGAAGGAAGGAAGGAAGGAAGGAAGGAAGGAAGGAAGGAAGGAAGGAAGGAAGGAAGGGAGGGAGGAAGGAAGGAAGGGAGGGAGGAAGGAAAGGAAGGGTAGGGAGGGAGGGAGGGAAGGAGGAAGGGAAGAAGGAAGGAAGGAAAGGAAAGAAAGGAGGGAGGAAGGAAGAGAGGAAAGAAGGAAGGGAGTGAGAAAGGAAGAATAGAAGAGAGAAAGAAAAAAGGAAGGAAGAAAGAAGGAAAGAAAGGATGAAAGAGAGGGAGGGAAGAAAAAAAGAAACCATCCTTAGACTCTTCACATATGTAAAAGCCTGACTCTTTGAAATGTCTGTAAAGCAAAAGAAACAGAGAAGCCTCTGCCTCTTTGCCCTTATGGATTGGCTAAGAAACTTTCAGCTTCTGCACATCAGAAACGACCATGTAAGTTCAGATGCATGCATGGTGGAGGCCTTCAGCTACCAGGACTAAGACTCAATTCCACCCACCCAAGCTTAAATTCAGATCTAAGGAAGAATGAGAGAATGTAGGAGGGCCTGGTGGAGTCCCCTCACCCTTCCACACCCTGAGGAGTATGTGCACAGGGTGTGAGTAAAGGGTGAAAGAGAAATAGAAACCATGTCACTCCTCTCCTCAGTAAACTGTGGCAGTCCTGTTATCTTCAGCATAAAATATAAATTCTTTTTGGCCATTTTAAAGCCCTGCATATCCTGACCCAAACTGAATTTTAATCCTGCATGTTAATTACTGCATATTAATCTCCACGTAATAAGAGAGCTAACATTTATATAGAGTTTTAAGATTTTCAAAGCACTTTACAAATATTATCTCATTTTATCCTCACAATAACCCTGGGTGGGTAGGTGCTAATATTATCCCCATTTTACAGAGAAAGAAACTAAGTTGAACAGGGGTTAAGTGACTTGCCCAAGGTCTTATATCTAATAAGTATCTGAGCTGGGATTTGACTCCAGATCTTCCTGGGTCCAAGTCGAACATTCTGGCTACCTTAAATGCCTCAACATGTTCTACTGTCCTATAAAACTGGCTTTGATGTTTCTCATGCTTGTTCTTCATGCCTATAATGCACTTCTCCTAACTTTCATATCTCAGAATCCTTCACTTCCTTCAAGGCCCACCTAAAACACCACTTTTAGGCCTTTCTTGATGTCCAGGCTGCTACTCTCCCCCTCAAAACTGCCTTTTATCTCCTATAAAGACTTGTGAAAGTGAGCAACTCCCTGACTAGACTACGTGTTTCCACAGGACCAGGATTGCTTTTCCTTTTGTCTTTTTATCTCCAGGGCCTGGACAAGTCTCTAGCACATAGCAGGTGTTTAATAAATGTTTTTTTTTGATTGAGGCAAACAATCAGAATGTTCCTCTGTTTCTCTGCTAGAAAAAAAAGACTTGTTAGTGGGATACTTAGAGTCACTGTGGAAATAGTGCCCAGAATTAGAAAGACTTTTTTTTAAAAACCAGGAAGAGAGAAAGAAGAGGTATTTATAAGTGTTGCATGCTGTTTATCCCTAGGCCCACTTCCTGAGCCAGTGAAGCTAATCAAGAAAATGATAAAAACCATTCAGTGCCTTTGTAGGCAGCTTCTAAGATGGGCCAGAGAGAATCAACTGATACCTTGTGAAAGAACAAGTCAATGTGGGCTAAATGTACTTGAAATACTTTGAAATAAAATGTTTATTTCTTTTCCCTTCAAAACTAAATATTTTCCAATAGCTTTCAAAAATCTAGTGAAGTAAACAAAATTCCAGAAGATTGTTCTTTTTCTAATGGATGTGAAAGAGGAGTCAGAGCATATCACCTCTACAGATGAAGTAAAAGCCTTGTTTAGAAATCAATGCTTTCTTCTGTCTTTTAGAAAAATGAGAACTCACTTCCACAAGGACAGAATTTGCCACAAATCTATTAAATGCAGAATGAGTAGTCAGTGCATGCTAAAACAGATTGGAAATAATTTATTTCTTATCGGTATATTCCAGTGATTTGTCTCATAATCATATTTGATACAGAATTCGGTTCAAGAAATGGTGGCAAGTACATACCCATGTGACATAGACAAAATGTCTTTCTAAAATGGTAGGTTAAAAACTTTTCACATATTTGACTTCAGAGGAAAGTCACCATGATTAGAAAAGGTAAACATTAGCTTTGGAAGAATAAATGGAATGTTCCTTAACAGGTTTGGCAAAGCCAGTGGAAAATATTCCTCATTGTTTTGTGTTTTTCTCCACTACCCCTCCACCCCTGAACAAAGGATAATTTGTGAAAGAATAAATGAATGAAGGAAAAACAAAACCAGATGAATTGTAAGTAACAGCTCCCATCTACACGTTCCCAGAAATTTCTGCTGGACATTGAGAGAGTTTCTTAGTATAATACATGGCCATAACTATCTACAAAAAAAAAACAAACAAAAACAAAATCCACTTGCAACTCAGAAATGTATGGTTCATTATCTCTGAGATCATTTTGAACATTTTTTTGCACAAGTGTGCAGAATTTGCATGCAGCCGGGAAAGTGTGCTTTTTCTTCTGTAAAATACATTATTTATCAGTGCATTTAGTTCATATAATACATGACACCATTGAGAGAGATATGACAGGCTAGGAGGGGGTTCCAGTGATTGAACAGATTAAACCAATCAACTGGCACATTCTTATTGAGAACCCGCTCTGTATCTGCCATTGTTACAGGTACTTGGTAGGATGGGGGGAGAATGGGAAAGAACAGGAAGGGCAGTGTTATAAGAACTCTAAGACATGATTCTTCTTGACAAGAACCTTACAGTCTAGTTAGTAAGACAAAATTAACATACATGAAAAAAATAGTGTGCTAATTAAGCACTAAATTACGTGGAGAAGGAGTGTGTATGAATGGAGAAGTCACTAGCCTAGGACTCAGGAGACTGGAACTTAAATTTTTGATCTTCTACTTAGTATTTTGTGAGCTATTGGAAGTAGGTTCCTTGAGAACAGGAATTATTACATTTTTATCTTTATGTAGGCTGTACAGTAGGGGGGGGGGAGAATGAGAGAGAGAAGACCCAACTCCCACTTACTCTGTCCTATCTTGTCCCTAGAGGAATGGCTATATCTTTCCCTTACAACTCTTTGTTAACCTTGAGGGTTGTAGAATTTTCTTTGATTTCATAGGCATAAGCTACCATTTTTGTGTGTTCCTCCAGTTTCATTGTCATTTATGGTTAGTTTCTCCCTTATATTATCACTGACTGACCCAGTGATTAGCACCTCAGTGTCATTCAACCAATTACCATTAATTAGCTTTTACAAAGAATATTTACTAAGAAAATACAGCAAGAATAGAAGTGAAAATACATACCAATCCTCCTCCCAGCCATAAATTTTCCAATATACCACTTTAGTCCCTGGGGAGAGTGGGCTCAAACACAAAGCAGTTGCTACAAAGCATCCTCACCATCAAGTTCACCTCTAAATACAACCTAGCTAGTAGAAGGAAGGAGATGAAGTCGCCCCCTTGCTTGTAGAATATTGTGTTTTGGTTGCTGGGTCAATTTACTATTCTTCAGATGAAGCACTTTGCCCCATGGTCCATCTACATTGGTGTTTTACTGGACTCAGCTGCTGGCAAATTGTGGTATGGACACTAGTTCTTGGACTACCTAGCGGCTCTCACAATGTTTCAAAGTTCACAGGTTTTTAACCTAGTCTGTCCTGTCTCCAATACTCCCTTATCTAAGATCAAGACTAGACACAAAAGAGATGGAAAATCATCTGATCCCTGCATTCACAGGCCACATCATGTTGGCCAAAGTAGGATGAGGGGTGGGGTAGGGGTGAAGGATCTCTTTCTCCCCACTCAGAGGATTACTGTATGTCAACCCTCATTTGCCACCCGGAAAGAGAGAGCCCAATCCAGCCAATTAATACCTTTTGTAAGCACACTCACTCATAATTCAGCAGTCAGCCAAAAGGTCCCTCTTTACCATACGGTAAGAAGACAGATCACAGTCACTCAATAGCTATGCATGCTCATAACTCCATGAAGGGGTATACTCTGCGTAGGCTCGTAAGGACTGGGCTCTGTTCAGTCAGTTCCCTGTTTTACATCTAGGGCAGTGCCAGGTACAAAGTTAGGGCGTGATAAATCAGTGTTAATTGATTGATCCTGAAAATTACTTTAACCTGGCTGTGTCTCAGTTTCCTCATTTTTTAAATAGGGATAATAACGCTTAGGCTACCTACTTCACAGGATTGTCATGGGGGAAATCACTTTGTGAGCATTGAAGCTATAGATATTTAACTTATCTGTGCTGATTTAATCCAATTCAATCCAACAAACATTTAAGTGCCAATTGTATGCAAGGTACTGTGATATAGAGACAAAAACAAAACATTACCTTTCCTCAAGAATTTTACATTCTACTAAAAATTAGATTCAACAGGGAGATGATACACATACAGAAAACAAGGAGAAAGTATTAAAAATCAAGGGAATCAGGAGAGTCTTCATGTGAGAAGTGATACTTGAGCTGTACTTTGAAGGAAACTGGACATTCTATATGGGCATCAAAGTTAGTACAATTTCAGACTCTGGGCCTGGAGTCAAGAAGACTCACTTTCCTGAGTTCAAAGAAGGCCTCAGACACTTACTTGTTGTGTGACCCTGGGCAAGTCACTTAACCTCGTCTGCCTCAGATTCCTCATCTGTAAAGTGAGCTGGAGGAGGAAATGGCAAACCACTCCAGCATGTTTGCCAAGAAAACATCAAACGGGATCAGGTAGAATCAGACACGACTGAAAAGACTGAAGGACAACAACAACAAAGGGTTTCTAAGAGCTTGAGTTAAGAAGGAATATGTGCCAGATGTGTCCTAGGATTTCTTTCAAAAGGGATTCCCCCAAGGAAGGGAAATGAACTTGGGGTTACTGGAGAAGCAACTCCCCCAACTTTCTGAGGTCTCCATTTCAAGAACTTAAGTGTAAGAGGAGTTTAAAAAAAACAGTGAGATCAGGTATGGGTTAAAGTTATTGGAAAAGAATTCATGGATGGAATAGAGCTTTAGCTGGGCATTTATGTGGATGTGAAGAGGAGAAAAGCACCCCAGGTGCAGAGGACAATAGTAATAATAAATTAATAATGATAACTAGCATGTATATAATGCTTTACAGCCTGCAGAGTGCTTTACATGTGTTATCTCATTTGACAGCAAAGAAACCCCCTTGACTTGAAGTGGAACTTAGAAGGTGAAGAATAGTGAGAGGCTGTTGATAGACAAGGCATGAATGAGTCTTGAATGCCAGGCTGAAGCATCAGGAGCTGATCTGATAGGCTCTTGTGCAGGCTGGTGAGCAAGGGAGTGTCGGATCAAACTGCTATGTTTTGAAAGCCTGCCTCTGACTGTCTCGCAGAATGGATGAAAAAGGGGGAGAAACCAAAATAAAACAGCCAAGTCAGCAGAAAGTTGCAGTAATTCAGATGAGGGCTGGACTGAGGTGAAAGAATGGAGATGAAACTGAGACATTTCAAATGAAGAAATGTCAAGACTTGGTAATAGACACAATATAAGAGATATAAGAGACAGGAGGGTCAAAGATGACTCTGAGAGTGGAAAAGGGGTATTGACACTGATTGACAGAAATAAAACAGGTGGGAAGAACAGCTGGTTTGAATTCAGTTTGAAATATGAATTATTGCTAGGGATCAGAACACACTGGGCAGCCACCAGCAAAGTAGCGATATAAAGAGGATCCGAGGACTTACTGAATCCATGTCCTCATTCCCAGGGATAATTCATCTACCCAGTTTCAGAACCTACTCCTCAAGGCTGAGCTATCTTCATTGGTGGTACAATGAGGGCAAAGTCGAGTAGGTGACTTGGACCACACTATGCTTCGTATCCCATCCAGTCATCTATCTAGGTTATTTTGCCATGTCCCCTGCTGCTGCCTGATTCTCCTCATCTGCAACAACACTGCACCTCATACCTTCATTATATGTGCCCCACTCCAGGCCCTGGAGAAGTTAATCCACTCAATTAATAAACTCCCTTCCTGGGGGCCTGGGCTTCCTTGACTGGAAACTGACCAAATGCAAATGTGCCTGGTCCACTATATCTAAACCAGACTATGCCCTAGGTATGATAATCAAATCAACAGTGTCTTTGCTTTGGAAAGGGTATGTCAATTGACTGTCTCATGGATCAACGCACCATTCCTGTGATACCCCAGATCGAAAATTACTTCCGCAGATACCACTTCTCACTATGTATTGTCTGCCCCTATGTAAACTCTTTAAAGGCAGAACTGTATCACTTCTGGTATTTGCATGCCGAGTGCTTACCATAGTGCCCACCACACAGGAGGAACTTAATAAATACCTTTTCATTCATTCATCTCTCCATTTCTGCTTTTAGTCTAGAATACTAGCAAGTTTCTGATTCATCTCTTATAAAAATGGTACCGTAACTGAGAATTAGGGTTGTCATCTCACCCTTTGGTGGCCAAAATTCCTACCTATAAAATGTAGGAAGTGGACCAGGTGATCTCCTCACTTCTAAAAGAGTCAGAAAAGTCAGAAAAACTTAATCTGAGTTCTAGTTCTGTCTCTTGATAGGCGTGTGACCTTGAGATGATAGCATAACCTCTTCGAGACTCAGTTCCCTAATTTACAAAGTGGGGATAATGATATTGTCTGATAAACTGTCTATAAAAATTTTCCCCAATTTGCAGCTTTGCTTCTGATCTTGTCTACATTTTATTTTTATTTGTACAAAACTTTTTAATTTAATGTGATCAAATTTATCCATTTTGTACCTAACCTTGCTCTCCATCTCTCATGTATTCATAAATTGTTTGCCCATCCATAAGTCTGATAAGCAATCCATTCCATGTTTTTCTAATTTTATTATAAAATCTCTCTTTGTGTCTAGGTCACATATCCATTTTGACTTTATCTTGGTAAATATTACAAGTAGGTACCAAGTTGTTTTCTGATCCTCAAATGCAGTGATATCTATAAAACTCTGTATAACTGGAAATTATGATTATTATATCAATCAATCAAAAGGTAAAAATTCATCTTCTACTATGGGGCCCACCTTATGCCATATTCTAGAGACACAAATAAAAAGAATGAAATAATCCCTATTCTTAGTTTATATTATGTTAGAATCACTTAAGGTATATACATTTATAGGATGGGGAAGACCATCTTCTCGCCCTTTGTTTCTGTGGAACTCCTAGCACAGAGACTTATTTGGGAGTATTGTATAAGGGTATGGTGTGGGTTAAGCAGGTAAATTCTAAGTAAGTAGGAGCTGGTTCTCTAGTCTTGCCTTCTCCTTAAATCTCCAATACAAACAGGATTATGGATGATTAGGAAAGTTATTTAAGCATCAGCTTTACCTAGCATCTGAGGAAACTGCCAACTAATAATAACAGCTGGAATTCATATGGCACTTTAAGATTTACAAAATACTCTGCTGATATATTTATATACATATGTAACACATTATATATAACACTTCATATATACATAAAACCCTTTATATGTATTTATATAAATCACTTTGCATGTATACATATGCCAAGTGTTTTGTAAATCTTAAAGTGTTGTATAAATTCTATATATGTCTAGCTATATATATGTGTGTGTGTACATACACATATATATACACATATGTATAAACACACACATATATATGCATATATATACACATATATTATCTACATATCACCTTATTTGATCCCAACTCTATGAGGGAGGTACTATTTATTATCCCCACTTTACAGATAAGAAGCCTGAGGCTGAGAGAGGTTAAATGACTTGTCCAGGGTCATACAACCAGGCTGTACAAGAACTAAAGCTCAAACTCAGGCTTTCTAACTTCACAAAGTCACACTATTTGAGAACTAGGAAGATCAACTTGTCTACCTCCCTTTATTTTAAGAAAAAAAAAAGGTATTTCCCACGATATTATTATCCAAGAAGAGAAGCTAAATCCCCAGTACTCAATTTGTCTACTTGAGGTAGGTATCAGTTTTGCCCTGGGCATTGAACCTTTCATGGACAAAGTAACTTATTTGTAAAAGGTGGTGGTAGGATGCTTAATAGTTTCTAAAGGTCCTTGGAAGGCATTGTGGGATAACAGAAAAAAAGCACAGGCTCCATTATCAGAGGTTGTTGTTATTCAGTCATAACCCCATGAACCATACTGTCCATGGGATTTTCTTGGCAAGGATACTGGAGTGGTTTGCCATTTCTTTCTTGAGTGGATTAAGACAAACAGAGGTTAAGTGACTTGCCCAGAGTCACACAGCTAGTAATGATCTGATGCCAGATTTGAACCGAGGTCTTCTAGTTCCAGGCATCGTGCTCTATCCACTAAGCCACCTAGTGTCTCCTAGGCAAATAGGTTAAGTGACTTGTCCAAGCTCACCACAGCTATTAAGGACTCTAACCCCTGAGCCATCCAGCTGTCCCATAGTCTGAGGACCCAAGTTCAAATCCTACTTCTGATACTTATTACCAGTGGTACTTTGAGCAAGTCATTTATCCTTCTGGGTCCCCAACTTCATCTTTAAAATGAGGACTAATTGGCCTCTAATCCAACTCTAGATGTATGATTCTTCCAGGAATTCTACTTGTTTGCACCTTAAGAAATGCAAGGAGAGAAACAGTTCAAAGCACACAAATGTACGATTTCAGCCTCCCTGCTGCCCTCAGTAGCCATAATAAAAGTCAGTCCCAGCATTTCAGGTTGTTCGTTTGGCTGTTTGTTTTTAACCTCGATGTAGGGAAGTATGATTTTAAGTGCCAATAATATGATTGTTTTCACACAACTGTGACTTTTTTTCTTCTTTTAAACTATGAACCACCCCCAAGGACTCCATGCTGTCAACGTCATTTGTTAGCGGTGTCAAAAAAGCCACTGCCAGTTTTGACAAAGACAGGCCTACAAATATAATCACCACCACTGCCAGAGCCACCAGAGAATATGGTAGGGTTTGGGAGAGCTGGAAGTAAATAATTCAGTGCTTAGCATGTCTTTGTTTTCAATATACCACAAAATGAATGCTATGGTTTGCCTACACAGGAAACAGCCAACCTTGATTAATAGAAAATTCATAACTACAGCTCTCCTACTGATGTGCATGATTTGAATTTGAATATAATTGATTTTTGAAACAGGTTGCCATTTTGAAGAAGAGCAATGTAGAGGAAAAAGAAATGGAAGAGGAAGAAGCTCAAACAAAAGAAGAGGAAAGAAGCTGCAGATGATGAATGGGTATTTTAAAAAGTAGGTTTTATTATTGCAGTGGAAAAACAGTTAATTTCTGCATTAAGAAAGTGCCAAGTGCAAAGTGCAAGTAAGGGCAAAGGAGAAGTAAAAGCCCAAATAAAAGGATTTTTTTTTTCATTTAGCTGGTGCTAAAAAAATTCTTGCTAACTACCTTTAACAATTACGGATTAATGGTTTATGAACTAACCAGCTTATTAAGTAACTATTACACGGAGATGGTAAGGTATAGTGGATGGAAAGCTGACCTGGAAGTTAAGAAGACCTGGGTTCAAGTTTGTGTCTGGCTGGGTGGGTAACCCTGGGCAAGTCACTTAACCTGTTAGTGCTCAGTTACGCAATTCACTAAGACTATAAGTTGCATAGAAGGCAACAACTTGTGTTGGTAGAAGGAGTCTCCTCACTTGAGAGCTCCCTATTACAATGAAGTCACAGATCCAGTCCCTATTACATACATATATTCCGTATACATATATGTGCATTATGTATATACACATACCTGTGCATGCACATACACACATATGTATATATGTATACATGTATACGTATATGTACATATATGCATTGTGTATGTGTATATATAATATGTATGTATGTATATATGCCATTGCTTTATTTGCATATTTTGCCCCATGGAAGTAAAAGAAAGAACCATCCGGCAGCCCCAACAGGGTACAATTTGTTTCCTTAGGAAAGGACGTCGAACCTCATTTTAAGGTTGCTTGGAAGGATGCCAGGGTTAAGATGAAGAAGTATAATTTCATTTGAAGATGTCTTATTAGCATAATAATCCTGTAATCTGGGATACTAGGAAGTCAGTGAGGTGGAGAAGAAAAAAATAAGAGTGAGGGAGATAAGAGTTGCCAAGGGTGCCTGCAATACTACAGAAAAAAGAAATATTTCTTTTTGTTGTTAAGATTCTAAGAATCTGCTCTTAGCCAGAACATTAATACATGCTTAAGTAAGGAATGGGAAAGCCTTAAACACTTGAGTATAAAAGCAGATACTATAATCAGTAAACAAACTAAGGAAGGATAGGCCCAGACTTATTTCTCCTAATATTTAGCATGTCTGAGGAGAGCTGTGTATATGTGATGGCCTGGAAAGTTCTTAAGACTTCTACATGGGGACTCCAGTCTGGAAATATCTCAGAAACTTGGGTTACACATACATATAGAAACATAAATTCCAGTGGCTTTCCATTACCTCTGTGATTAAAAATAAAGTAATCTGTTTAGCATTAAAAGCCCTTCATAATCTGGCCCCTTCCTACCTTTTCAGTCTTCCTATATTTTACTTTCATGGCCCAACTCTATGAACTAAACACAATGGATTTCTTCCTGTTCATAATACACAACACTCTACCTCCTGTCTCTGTGCCTTTTTGCAGGCTGTCTCCTTGAGCCTGTGATGCACTCCTTCCTCACCTCCATCTCATCCTCTCCTTGACTTCCTTCAAGACTCATCTTAAATATCCTGCCTTCTGGATATTTTTACTGGCTTGTACCCCCCTGTCCCCTCATGACTAGAATTCTTCCACTCTTCATCTCCGACTCCTAGCTTCCCTGGCTTCCTTCATACCTCAACTACAAGAAGCCTTTTCTGGGGCAGCTAGGTGGCACAGTGAGTAGAGCACCAGCCCTGGAGTCTGGAGGACCTGAGCTCAATTCTGGCCTCAGACACTTGACACACTTACTAGCTGTGTGACCTTGGGCAAGTCACTTAACTCCAATTGCCCTGCCTTCCCCTTCTCCAAATAAAAAGAAGCTTTTTCCAACTATTCTTCATCTTAATGCTTTCCTTCTGACTCTTTATATTTAATAAATGAGTGGATATATGTGTGCACATTCTGTATGTATGTGTATATACATATATACACCTGCACACATACATGCATATATGTCAGTTTGGTTCAGTTTCCTCCTCAGTAAAATGAGGATAATAATACTCTCAACACCCAGGGTTGTTGTGAGGCTCAAATGAGATAATAATTGTAAAGCCTTCAGCACAGTACCTGGCAAACAGTAAGAGCTATATAAATTTGATTTTATATATTCATATGCAATATAGGTATGTATATATAACATATGTATGTATATATTACATAGCTTATAATTTATTGCTATATCAATATTATTATTCATATATATGTATTACACACATGTATACATATTTTACATAGTTGTATGCATGTTGGTCTCTCCCATTAGACTATGAGCTCCTTGAGGGCAGGAGTTGGTTATTTGTTTTGACTCGCTCCAGTGTTTAGCACAATATCTGCTACATAGTAAGCACTATATAAATGTTATTTTGTATATAAATATATATATATGGACACACATACATGTATATATGCATATATGCATTTATATGTAATATATAATAATAGTATTATATCATTAAGTCAAGATTCATGACCTTGAGGATGACTGTGAACATGCCTGAATGGCTCGGACTCTCAAAGTATGAAAAACTCTCTATGTAAGAGGCAGAAGAAGTATAACATTTATTTAGACTCCGGAGGATCATATGCAAGAACCAATACCCACAATTTGATATAGTAGCAATTATACTCCAAAACCAGTAAGCCCACCTCAATGTAGTAACAAGGAAGTTATAACACAGTATTATAGCAAGGAGCCAAGTCATCCTTTAACCTTCCCCCCTGTTAGGACCTTCTGAAAACAGTCACTGGAGAATGCTAACTCTCCACTCAGCATTCTCTTCTGAAGCTCTGCAGACACTGGTTCTCTAGACGTCTGTACTTTATACAGTCCTAGATGGCATCTGATTGGCTAGAACTCAGGTCTCTGATTGGCTGAACTCATGATGGACTAGAATGCGGTGAGCATACCTTTGGCTCTGGTCTTAGCAACTCCCTTAGGGTCCTAAGGGCTTCATGCCCACATTGGCTTAGCACCTAGTAAGTAAGGGCTTTAGGCTACTTACAAACAAAGGCATAATCAGGGTCTCCCACCTGGGCCTGCCTGAGGCCTAGTGAATGGGTAGGGAAGATCTTTGATCTCATTAATACTACAACCGTGCAATATATAGTGTATTTATGTGTTTATACATACATAAAAACGTATATACACTATATATTGCATAGTGTTATACACTATATTACTATATATACTATACTAGTGTATATTAATAATAATATTGTATGTGTATATATGCATATATCTATACTTCATACCTGTATTTTACATAGTTGTTTGAATGTTGGTCTCTTCCCTCCTTGCCCCTCCCCCCCCCCATTAGACTGTGAGCTCCTCGAGAGCAGCGGTTAGCTTTTGTTTACTTGTTTGACTCTCTGTCCAGGGCTCAGCACAGTGACAGGCACACGGTAGGTGCTTAATTAAACCTACTTGACTGACTGCCTTGTTACAAGAAAGCTTTATTGTCAGCACTTACAGGGTTGGCGCAAGCCGAGAGCATCGGGATGAGCAAAGCTCAGGCCAGCAGGAAGGCCTGGCGTCTTCCAGTCCGGTTTCAGTCAGAGGTCGGGCTCGGTCCGAGGCCCCACTTGCGGGTGGCTTGGGGGGGGTAGGGTAGGGTGGTCTCCCAGGAGCTTCGCTCCTCCTCCTCCCTCCTTCTCCCTCAGAGAGCGGTCCATCCTCCAGGAAGTCACAGAGTTGAGGGCCTTGCCTGGAGCCTCGGGCCAGCAGCTTTAGTACGGCCCTAAGGCCCTTCTCCAGGGTCACGGCAGCCACCGGGCCACCTGGGCGGCACGCCCCACGTCGGAAGACCCAGCCCCCGAGGGGTTTCGGGAGCCCACAAAAGGTCCTCGGCGCCTTCGCGCTTTTCCTTGACCAGTCACGGAGAAAGCGCCACAGCCCAGGAGAGGTGACATAGTCCTCGTTGTAAAAGAAATCCCACAACTTGACTAGTGTGTAAATTAATTCAATGCCAAGTTATACTTGGAAGTTATATGGGATTCCATGCCGTCTTGGGGAGGGAAGAAAATCTGGAACTCAAAATTATGTAGAACCGTGTGTTGCAAACTAAAACTAAAAATAAAATTAAAAAAAAATTAAAAAAAACCCAGCGACAGGTAGGAGCGTGAGGCTCGCAGGTAGAGAGGTCTGCCTGCCCTGCGGCAGACAACAAGCGGTCCTGGGAAAAATTTGGGCGTTAGGAAGGTGGAACTCCTGGCACCGGAGGCAGGGGGCTGGAGGCAAAGGAGGTGGCTGGTCCTGGACGGGTTGGTCAGCAAAAGAGAGCAGCAGGGCGGCTGCACACAGGCGGAAGGCTAGGCACAGCTGGCGTGGGAGGCATCTCGGAGCTGGTCAGTCCACATATGGTTAAAGCAAGGAACAGAACGCTGGTGACTTCCCGAACTCCCTCCTCTCCCCTCTGAGATTTGTTGTAGCGCAGTCCCATCCGATTCTTCGCGGCCTCATTCGAGGAGCTGGTAGTTTAATTTAGCTGGATTGTAAAGTGTATTCCAGAGGTTTCCAGTCATGTCCCAGTCTTTATGACCCCATTTGGGATTTTCTTGGCAAAGATACTGGAGTAGTTTGCCATTTCCTTTTCCAGTTCATTTTACAGATGAGGAACTGAGGCAAATAGAGTTAAGTAACTTGCCCAGGGTCACCCAGTTAATTAAGTGTCTAAGGGCAGATTTGAACTCAGGTAGTCTTGACACTCTCTCCATTGCACCACCTAGCTGCCCCCTTCTAAGACTACCTCCCATTTATGCTGTCTTTGTTTTATGTACAAGATGTTGTATTGTCTTGCCAAAAGAATATGAGCTTCTTAAGGGCTGGGACTAGGTTTTTGTCTTTCTTTTTATGTCCAGGGCTTATCACAGGGTAATTGTTTAATAAATGTTTACAGATGATGATAATGCTCTTTTCAGCATATGTGGAAAGAATGCTAAATAAAAAAAAATGTTGGTCAACACTAACAACCTATAAAAATAAAGACAAAGGAAAAGGCCCATAATTTAAAATAAATACATTTGCCCTATTTAGTATAAAAGGCCTATCATACTAATTTGAATTTCCCATAATTTTCTGTAGTTCTAAACCTATACATTCAGCACTTTACCGAGTTTCAAAAGATCGCTCAGAAGTTTCTACATCACAAACTATACAAGTGGGCCCTGAAATTCAGGTTTAATCAAATCACCCATGACAAGTAAAGAATAGAGAGATTAATGTGCACCTCTAAACTTCCTTGACAGAACTCAGGTCTTTTTAGTCAAGTCACATATGTTTTACTAACTTTTTATTATTCAATAGCACCAATTAGGGCAAGAGTCTCAATTCTGGAGAGATTTGCAGCTTAAATTTGCCACTCCCACTCTTGGGATGATAAGATCTTTGGAGAATGACTGTTTTAAAATCCTAAGGCCAAGTTAGAGACTTTAATTGAAAAAGAATCCTATTCTTTTTTTTCTTTGTTGTAAGAGTGTTAAAAAAATTTAATATCCTGGTGATTTTTTTTAGCTCCTTGTCCTATGGGAGACTTCCCCATCTGTGACATAATTGAACAGCTCCAAACTGAAAACACCCTCTTTTAAAATAAGAACAAATCAAGGCTGAATAGAATCTCTATGTATATACTGTTGAGGGTCGGGGAAGAAGTTTCCAAAGAGCCTACAGAGGGCTCAAAGTAGAACAGGGTGTTAAGGAACTAGGCTAGAAACAAGGGCAGAATACCAGTGGGGAAATGATGTTATTCTTTTTCCTACTCACTATTTTGAAACAAATAACTGCTCCAGAAACCAGTGTGCAAAAGCTGAAAACTTTAAGAACATGGTGACCGCTCAAAATCCAAATAGAAATTGGCTCTGTTGATATATAAACCCCTCTTTGTGAAGAAAGAAGTCTTCAAAGTAATTTCCTTTTGCCGTATTACATTAAATTAGATGTTACTTTCTAAATGTTTTTATTCATTATTTATTTATTTTTACTTATTTATTTTACTAATAAGCAGGTCAAGTTTAATAGGATTGTAAAGTTTCTTACTAGCCAAAATAATTTCTTTAGTGTTATATACTATAGAGTTATGTGTTTGTCTCTTTCTCTGTCTTTATCTTTCGTTCATCCCAGTTCTTCTTTGCTCCCAATTATAATCATTCAAAAAGGCATTTAGAACCAATGATCTTCAAATTAATTCAATCCAACTGGCATTTATTATGTGCAAAATGTAATATTAATATCTGATATATTAAAATATCCAGACACTATGCTAGGTGGTAGGAATAAAAAGACAAAAAAAAATAAACAGCTCCTGTCCCCAAAAAGCTTACATTATACTGACGAAGCAGAAACATTTGAGCCGATAAATTAATAATAAATATATTTAAAGTAATTTTAGTGTGGGCAAGTGATAACAATTGGACAAATCCTGAAATACTTTATGTCAAAGCACTTGACTTGAGCATTAAATGGAGCAAGGGTTTCCTACAGGAAAGGGTGAGGAGGTAGAACATTCAAGGCATTTTGGAAAGCCTATATAAAATCACAAAGGCAAGAAATTAAATGTCTTATATAGTAGGAAGGCCAGTTCAGATGGAGTGTAGAGTATGTGAGAAAGAAGCAGTGTGAAAAAAGTGTAGAAAAATAATCTGGAACCAAAAAGTGAGAAGCATTGAATGCCAATGAATGAATGAATAAATGAATGAATGAATGAAAAAACATGTACTAAACACTTACTATGTGCAAAGTGTGCTAAGTGCTGGGGACTGGAAAGAAAAGAAGACATTCCCTATTCTTAAGGAGTTCATGTTGTAAATGAAGAAAAAAATACAAGTATGAGAATTCAGCTGTAGGATAGATGGAAAAAATGGAATACATGGAGGTTTTAAGAGTGTACCTCCAAGGAAGATGGCAGAAGTCCTTACAGTATATGGAGAGTCTACTCCACAATTCTGTCCCTCACCTTTGGGAAGGGTAGAGCAATTATAAGAGTCACAGAGGAGAGGGGATTTAGGGTTCCCTCCAATGGGGTTGGGGTGAGGTCAGTGTCTATCCAGGAGGAGAAAAGGATGAAGAATAATGGTAGAAAGGTTGAGGATGGGGTCTGGGTCAGAGAATAGGGATGACAGTCATCAGCTTCAGGGCAGAGGGACATTAGGTCTTTTTGTATTTTATTGTTACTATTTTATTCTAGAGGCAACAGGGAGCTGGCAGTTTTGTTGTTATTACTATTTTTTAAACATGGGTAATATGGCAGACCGTTTTAACAGCAAATCAAATTTTAACAGCAATTTAACAGCAAATCAAATTTTAAAAGCAGCTCAAAAAACATGCTAGCATCTTGGGATACCTAGCATACCCAGGATGCTAGCATGTTCTTTGATCTGCTTTTAAAGGAAAGCAACTTTAAAGGGGTCAACAATCTTTTTTAATTACATTTACTAGTTCAGAGAAAAAGCCCCCGAACGTTAGAGAAAATACAAGTAGAGTTATTAGAAAGACCAACAGACAGGGCTCTGACTGCCTGAAGCAAAACAATATTGCTATATGCTTTACATACACCACTGGATGGAGAGAGCATTTACATCTGAGCAGTCAGGGATCTGAACATATGACCACTCAGAGACTTGACCAGGGAATCACAAGGTCCTTCTCACAAGTAAATCCCCAAAGCAAAGTAGCAACTCAGGGTATATATACACTTCTCAGAGCCAGAAGGCATCACAACCCCTGTGACTCAGTGCCTAATCAACTCAGTACCAAAAGGTGCAAAAGCCTTCTTACGAGCAAGCCTCCCCTAAGCAAGCTTCCCTCCCCCAATGGGCTCTAGATGACTCAAGATATATCACAGCTGTGAGCTGGGCCAGAGCTTAAAGCAGGTCACACAGGCCTATTAAAGGATGGGGAAGATCTCCCTTTTCCATTAACATTACAACCATGTATTTTTGGAATGCCACTTGTGGTAAATAGGTGGAGGATGGATTGGAGAGAGGGAGTAGGACTCAAAGGGAAAGAATTAGAAGGCAATTACCAAAGTTCACTTTAAAAGCAATTATGTCCTAAATTAAGATGGCCATGACAGTGTTGGGAAAAGGAAATATGTGAGAAATATTGTCGTGGTTAGATAAACAAGACTTGGTAATGGATTAGATATGTTGGGGGGAAGGGGTAAGGATGACTCTGTAATTATAAACCTGGAAGGCCAGTGATGCCCTCAAGAGAAATAGGGACCTTAAGAAAACGTGTAAGTTTAAAGATAAATTCTACAATTTTCATCCATTTAGTTGTCCAAAATTTGTGTTTGGGACATGTTGATTTTGATGTGTCTATAAGATATTCAGATAGATGTCCAGTATGAATCAGTAGTTGATGGCACAACTAGTAGAGAGCTTAGGAAAGATATGAGAACTGGATAAGTAGATGTGGGAATAATCTACATGGAAATGAAAATTAAGCCCATAGGAGTTGATGAACTCATCAACAGAAATAGTATAGAGAGAAAAAAGAAGAAGGCCTGTGGGTCTTCTGGTACACCTATATATGGTTGATGATCCAATAAGAAAAACTGAGAAGTAGCAATCAGTCAGTCAATAAGCATTTATTAAGCACTTACTCTGGCACTGCGCTAAGCACTGGGGATACAAAAAGAAAGGTAAAAACATGGTCTCCGCTTTCATGGTGGGGAAGACAATATGCAAAAATTGTACATAAATGTTATATAAATTGTAAACAGAAGGTGAAGAGAAAGCACTAGCAGTGGGGACATGGGAAGGGGGAGCCAGAAAAGGCCTCCTTCAGAAAGTGAGATCACATGACTGAAAGGAGAAAAAGAAAGTAGTGTCAAAAAAAAGTATCCAGGAGGAAGTGATGATCAATAGTGTCAAATGCTACAGAAAGTTCAAGAAAAATGATGCCATGGCATTGGAAACAATAGTCCCAGTCAAGTGCTGGAGGAAGAACTCAGATTTGCAGGTATTAAGGCATTTGTGAGGAGGATGAGGAAGAGGAGGAGGAGGAGAAGGAGAAGAAGAAGAAGAAGGAGAAGGAGAAGGAGAAAAAGAAGAAGAAGAAGAAGAAAAAGAAGAAGAAGAAGAAGAAAATAGAGATAGCTTTTTCACAAATTTGGTTGTGAAAGGAAAGAGAGACAGACAGCTTCCGTGGATGACAAGGGCAAGCAATGGGCTTTTGTTGTTTCTTTAAGGCTAAGAACTGACTCTGAGTTATGTTTGTAGACAATAGGGAAAGAGAGTGAATAAGTGAATAAAGAGAGCTGGATGATTAGAAAGAGAAGAGATGATTGAAGAGGAAAGCTACTGGAGGAGATAGGATGGGATGGAATCAAGAGCATAAGGAGAAGGATTAGCTTTAGCAGGAAGGGCGATCATTTCCTCAAAGGCTGGATGGAAGGAGAAGAGAATAAAGAATGATATTGAGGAGGGTTTGAGGTGTTTAGTTTGATTCATAAGGTCAATGGAAGGAACCTTAGAGATCACCCAGACCAAATGCCTTCTTTTATAGATGAGGAAATTGATCTCACCTCAGTCCAACCCTGATTTCACAGTTTCCTCAGGCTGAGATGTAAGTCCAAAATGAAATAGGTGAGGTTTCATTTTGGATATACTCTAATATTTTAATGGATATGTGATCATAGTGTATTTTTAAAATAGTCACGTATGTGAAAAATCAATGGTGGCAATAAATGTATAATTAGCAAGTGTTTTTTTTTTCTTACAACAACCTCACAGGGCAAGCAGGACAGGTATTATTATCCCCATATTTCAAAGCACCTGTGGTTTCACTGTAAGCACACATCACTTCCTATCCATACCTCAGTTTTCCTATGAGATTCTCATCCATGTTCTCCTATTGATCCTGCAAAGGGGGTCTATTCAATGAACAAGAAGACTTCCTCTTCTTTTTATAATATTTATGGTACTCAGGCAGTCCATTTCTCTGTCTCTCTCTCTCTGTCTCTCTCTCTCTGTCTCTGTCTCTGTCTTTCTCTCTCTCTCTCTCTCTCTCTCTCTCTCTCTCTCTCTCTCTCTCTCTCTCTCTCTCTCTCTCTCTCTCCCCCTCCATTATTGGTCCACCTCACTTTTCAATTACACATTTCCTTAATAGCATACACACCTGAACTTATCTCATGAACTGATATTTTTAACCTCATTGGCCAAATTAAGAAAGGTTAGTTTCACGGAGGGAGTTTCAAGTTTGTCTGTTTACTTGTGACATGATAACCTTTAGTGGATTTGTCTATTCTGACCAGATAAGGCCTCCTAATGAAGAGGATCAGGACAAATTGATAAGTGGGATTTGTCATTCAATGGTGCATGAGAAAAGTTTTCAAGTAAGTACATCTTTTCTTATTATTTTGGGGGAGATTTACAGTTTATAGTAACAGAATATAGTAATATAGTAACATAAACTAAAATCCATAACTATGAAAATATTCAGCGTGCAACAACATCTAGCGATTTTGTAGGTTAATTACTCACAAATTAATAGTCAATTAACAGCTGTCCTTAATTGTAATAGGTACAATGTAAAGAATACAGTGTCGACCAACCAAGTGCTTGTAGTGATTTGGATTATTCCTCCAATAATGACAAAAAAATTATTTCTGTAGATCCACATAAATTCTCTTTCTATAGACACGTAGAATTCCATAATATGATCAGATATACCTGCAACAATTTTAAACCTCGAGTTACACTATGAGGAAATGACAGTTTTTCTTTCATGAAAAGAAGCATCAGGACACAATGGAAAGAATGCTAAACTTGGAGTCCCCAGACATGAGTTCCAATCCTAGCTTTGTGTAATTTCTCTTTTGCTTCATTTTGCATCCTCAGTGTTTAGTATAGAACCTGGCACATAGCAGGGGCTTAATGAATGTGTATTGATCCACCGATTGCTCTTAGGCAATCACTTAACCTCTTGGCTTCCATTGCTACAACTGTAAAATGATGGTGTGCAAATTCTAAGGTCCTTTCCAATTCTAAATCTGTGAAAGAAAAAAAAATTATCTGGGTTTGTCGTAACTTCTGTCCTAGTTGTTAAGGTAGTATGACTCTCTAAAGGAAAGAAAAAAATACCTGTTTCTTATTTGTTCCCCACCTCCCAAGCCAAGTTAAGCTTGAGGTTATCCTTGTACCCAGAAAGATCTGTGACCTCAAGTTTGGGGTATTCTTCAAGCAAAGGAATCAACTAATGTGATAACAAAAAAGTGTAAGGGGAGTAGACAAATAAAAGGAAGAGAACAAAAAATTACCATAGAGCATTAAAGGAAAAGTAGAGTCAATCCATAATTATATTTTCCACAAATTATCCCATAATTTTTACATGTTCAGACGTAGGGAACTTAATTTAAAGCTCCTAAAAAAAATAGCTCTCTTCACTTCTAACACTGGAAGGCATATAATCCTGCTAACTTTAAGGAAAAGGAAACTGTGAGAAATCCACTTAGCATATAATGGAAAAAGACTTGAATTTATAACGAGGAGCCTGAGTTTGAATCTGTCCCCCATGCCTGGAATTCTCATATTTCTCATCTCTGCCTCCTGGCTTCCCTGGTTTCATTCAAGTCTTAGCTAAAAACCCACCTAGAGCAGGGTGTCAAATTCAAATAGAAACAGGGCCATTAAATCACACCTTAGCATCCCTACTGGCACATATTGACTTGGAAAACCACATGTTAACATTATCTTTGTTTTATTGTATTTTTATTTTTGTTAGACATTTCTCACTTATACTTTAAAGTTTCCAGAGACACCTTGTAGGCTATGTGCAGCCTGGGACCCAATGTTTGACACCTCCGTTCTTTCTGGTCAGGAGGATTTCAAAAGTCTCTTCTAGCTCTGTGTCCTAGGATATTTTGTTTTCTTTTGTTTTTTTCTGAGTGACCAGTCCATGACCATTTTCTGTGTCTAAAGAGGAGAGACAAATAGGGAATAAACATTTATTAATCACCTACTATGTGCCAGGCACTGTGCTAAGTGCTTTACAAATATTATGTCATTTGATCCTCACAATGACCCTGGAGGTGTGCTATTATTATCCCCATTGTGTAGTTAAGGAAATTGAGCCAGGCAGAGATATTAAATGACTTGTCTAGGGTAACACAACTAGTAATTACCTGATGTTGTATTTCAGCTCAGATCTTCCTGACTCAAAGTACAGTGTTCTCTCCATTGAGCTACTTGGCTATCTAAAGAAAACTCAAAGTAGAATTAAAAAGATAAAGAAACTATCTTAGAGACAAGTATTGTAGGGAACAGTGGGGAAGTGGGAATTTCTAGAGGATTTTCCCAATTATATTAGATTATAGTTACATTTGTGTTTGCTTAGTACTGTGGTTGCCTAATATCAGCAAAAAATATTTTTTAAAACATCTTCCTGGATTGTACGTCAATCCAACCCCTGCTACAAAAGGAAAATGAATACCAGGTTATTCTGAAAGGTATATCCACATGGAAATCGGGAATACAAAAAAGGAGATTGCCCTTTTTATAATTTTCTCTATGACTGTATAGTCATATGACTGTATGTGTGACCTTTACTGAAAGCTAGCATTATGTACAGATATTTGGAGATATCAGTTGCCTGAAAACATTGCTTAGCAAATTGAAAGCAGTGACTTGTCATAACTTTTTTTGGAGAAAAAAATCTTTCATGTTAAGAAGAGGAGGCGTGGGCAGAGGGCTTTCCAAATAAATGTTCCAATACATTCATTAGAAAGGCAAGCACTATAGGGCTTTCTTCCTCTAATCAAGGCCTGAAAGAGACCAAAAATGAATAACCTCATTTCTTAAAGTTAGGGTTGGCTTTTTTTCACCCACACGCTCAAGCTTTATTTCATTTCACACACCTGAGCAATCATAAATTCTTTCAGACAGCAAAATTCACTTTCTAACATCAGCTCTTAGGAAAGCTACAAGAAAACTCACATAAAAATTTAAATATCTATAGAGAGCCTTAAAAAAAAAAACAACCAAAAGACTTGTTTTGTTGCTTTAAATTTTTTTCTTTAACTAACACGCTCTTCATAATTCTGAATATTTGCTCAGCAGTGAACTTGCTACTCAACAGATTCCATCCAGTCTTATGCTATATCCTCTCAGGCAATGCACATGCCACTAACACTCTCAGTGTCCTTTTACAATGCAGTTCACTTGGAAACAAAAGCAAGAGGAATTTGTTTCAGTTGAGCTGTTCCCTTTTAACATATGCTTTCCAGCTGACTAAAGTTATCTTTAAAATTACCACAGTCCAAGTGGAGTCAGCCAGCACCATCAGAATTGCTATGGATATTTTTTCCCCGGTGTTTTAAAGATCAACAAAGGGGAAAAGGTGAGGTTATGTTAGAGAATGGTTAAAATTCTCGGATATAATCTCTATATTACAAGTTACCACGAAAACATATAGCCCCACTAATTGCCTCTATCAACAAATGCCTGATTTTAAAATGTTATATTCAAAAACTACCTTGTATGAAATAGGACTAATGGAGGAAATCAAATACTTACACCACCATTCTAAATAAGAATATCTCTTTGGCCTTGCTGTACAAGATTTAAAAGAACAATAGAAGACTAATTAGATCACCTATGTATTAGTCCCAGCTAGGGAACCCCAAAGCCCACAGTAATTTTTACACAGATGTATGCCACATGATACCTCTATTATATGCTAATGATATCTGACCAGGAAACATAATCAAAACTTCTTTTTAAATCAATTAGAACAATTTCATTACAGTAGAAGTGAAAAGCTTTATGTTCATTATAGGTTCTTTTATCATTTTTACTAATTTAATTATGCTCTGTGCTTCACCTTTTTCTTAATAGACTTGCCTTATGAATTTTCCAACTAAAATAACTATAAAACTCAACTTGAAATGACCATTTAACAGTACTTTTAAGTGTACGGTCTATGTTCATTATGTCAATGAAGGATTTGCACTTCCGCAGGACTTATTTCCATTGCATTGTAGAGTCATAGAATGTATGAACTAGAAGGGCTCTTAGAGGTTATTTAATCCAATGATATATAAGACAAAGGTTATCAGAAGTCTTTGCAAATAGTCTTGCTAACCACGTGAAGGTCCAAAATTTAAACAGGGTGTCTCACTAAGACTTTTAGGACACCCCACATGTTTTAGAAAGAGATTTTTCCTCCCACCAAATTTAGTCTGATGATGTCATTACCCTGCTCATAAATGTACAGTGACTCATTTTTGCTTGTAGGACAAAGTACAAACTCCTTAGTTGGCACTCAAGAATTTCTATAATATCAACTCCAACCTATCTTTCCAAGCGTCATTTTCTAATTTTATGCACTTTATAGACCAAGGCATCTAAGTGGCACAGTGGATAGACTGCTAAACCTGAGGTCAGGAAAACTCATCTTCCTGAGTTCAAATCTGGCATTAGACCCTTACTAGCTGTGTGATGCTGGACAAGTCACTTAACCCTTTTTGCTTCAGTTTCCTCATCTATAAAGTGATCTGGAAAAGGAAATGGCAAACCCTTCCAGTATCTTTGAAACAAAAAACCCCGAATAGGGTCACAGAGTCAGACATGACTGAAAACAACTTAATACACTTTACAATCCAGCTACCAGCCAGTCCCCAGTCTCATCCCGCACTCTTTTATTTCCATTGCTAACAGTCCATGAGTAAAGAAAGATAAAGACCACCTCTCAAAAAAATGATAAAACTAAAAACTCCTATAGGGGGAAGACCCTACCTTTCAATTCTGATCTCTAATTAGTTTCCTTTTGTCTCAGAGAAGAAATACAATGTCCAGGGTTTTTCGTGATTTGGGCCTCCTTTCAGGTGGGTGGTCCAAGTCTTACTTGGCAGTGGTTACACCATTCAGTCAAGGGTATCCCCTTCATCCTTTACCATGTCTAGAACTCAATCTTTCTTCACCTAGTGAACTCCACACTAGGTGATACCTTTTTCATCAAGCTTTCACTCATTCCCTTCCCTTACCTGAAAGTTTTCCGAAATCTTTTTGTCTGGATCTCTCCTTTGCCTCTATTAAAATCTGTCTTATATCATATTTTTTCATGTACATGTCATATCTCCCCTCTCTCGTTAGACTTCTTGAAGATAGAGACTATGTAATGTTCATGACTATGTCCTCAGCAGTGAGCAAAGTGTTTTGTTCACTGTAGAAGCTTAGTAAAGTGATATAGAGATTTTTTTTAAAATGGGCCTACTACTTCAATGATCTTGGCAATTTACATTTTTTTCCTTTGTACCACCATCCCCCACAGTCATTTAAGCTTAAAACCTAGGAGTCATCCTCAAATCAACCCTCTCACCCCTCCCCCATATTCAAACAAATGTCATATCCTGTCATTTCTACCTTTGTAAGCTCTCTCGTATATGGCCACTTCTCTCCTCTGAAACTACCACCACCCTGGTTACTTCACACCTGAAACACTGCAGTGGCCTGCTGGTCAGTCTCCTACCTAATGTCCCTCCCCACTCCAGTCTATCGTCTGCTCAGTTGCCAAAGTGATCTTCATAAAACACAGATATGGTCATGTCGCACCATCCCTCTCTCCCTCAATCAACTCCAGTGCCTCTCTGTCATCTCCAGCAGGCTCAAGTAGATAGTCACCAGGAAACCCTAATTCTATACCTCACCAGTTGTCTTTGGTTCTTAGTGATGCAAGAGAGGTAATGGTTGATTCTACAGGGCCCAATGGTTATCAAGAATGTACAGTAAATCATCTCCTGCTTCTGTTATTACATTTAGGAGCACAGGGCTGCTATTTACCATCTTGAAGCAGCACATATCTACACACCCAGTCACCCAGCTGTAGGCCATCTTGCCATTAATCTGCCACTTCCACTGCCGTTGCCACTCTACTTTCCACCTGGACCAGTACACACACTCTACAATGCACCAAGATTTTCACACCGTGGACTTGCTGAGTCTATTCCCCCAGTCTCTAAGGAAGTTAATCCACTTATCTTTGGGTCTCCCATCCTAGGGTTCTGCATCGCCCCCTGTGGGGAATTGGTTACTAAATGAAGGTGAAGATTAAAGTAATATGACTTGGTAATGGTTTGGATATGTGTAAGGAGTGAGTAATTAAAGATGACATGAAGGTTGTGAGCCTGAGTGGATATGAGGAGGAGGATGGTGCCCTTCACAGTAACATAGAAGTTTAGAAGAAGAGAGGGTTAGAAAGAAAAGATACTGAGTTCTGTTTTGGACATGTGAAGTTTAAGGTATCTGCAGGTCATCCAGTCAGAAGTATCAAAAAGGCAGTTGGTGATAAGACTGGAGCTCAGAAGAGAGAACAGGACTGGGTATATAGATCTGAGGATCTCCTGTATAGAAATGATATTGGAATCCATGAAAGCTAATAAAGTCACCAAGTGAAATAACAGAGAGCAAGGAGAGGAGGCCCAGGACAGGACCTCAAGGGATACCAACAATGAGTGGCCATTACATGAGTAAGGAACCAACAAAGGAGACTGAGAAGGAATGATCAAACAGATAGAAAAACTAGGAATGGGGGCAGAGCCAAGATGGCGGCTGGAAAGCAGGGACTGGTGGAGCTCCCAGCCAAGTCCCTCCAAAAGCCTATTAAAAAAAATTGGCTCTGAACCAATTCTAGAGCTGCAGGACACACAAAATAGCAGAGGGAAGCAGGGCTCCAGCCCAGGACAGCCTGGATGGTCTCTGGGTAAGGTCTATCCTGCACAGAGCTGGGAGCAGAGGGGAGCAGAGCAGAGCCCAGCATGGGCAGCATGGACCAGCCAGACCAGGAGCCGGGCGGAGTGTGCCCTAGCGCCCTAAATCAATGAGCTGTGGCAGTTACCAGACTTCTCAACCCACAAACACCAAAGACAACAGAGAAAGTTAGTGGGAAAAGCTGCTGGGGACAGGGAGTTTGCAGTTCAGCCGTCTCCCCAGAGCAGCAGAGGTGGGGCAGCTACAGAACTACAGCTGCAGTTGCTTCAGGCCCCAGGCCCACCTGGTGGGAGGAATTAAGTGGCTGATCAGAGCAGGAGTGAAGAGCCTGCTGAAGATCTAAGGCCAGTCCAGGTTGGGGGTTCTTGGGGAAAGAGGAATGCTGGTGTGGCAGCACATCCACCCAAGCTTGGGACATAGAACTCTCTACTCTACAAGCAGTCATACCACGCTGAAAAACTCAGGGGTCAAGTAAGTTGGCTGGGAACATGGCCAGGCAGAGAGGGCGCACCCAGATTCAGTCTCAGACTTTAGAATCTTTCTTTGGTGACAAAGAAGACCAAAACATACAGCCAAAGAAGTCAACAAAGTCAAAGAGCCTACAACAAAAGCCTCCAAGAAAAACATGAACTGGTCTCAGGCCATGGAAGAGCTCAAAAAGGATTTGGAAAAGCAAGTTAGAGAAGTAGAGGAAAAATTGGGAAGAGAAATGAGAAGGATGAGAGAAAACCATGAAAAACGAGTTAATGACTTGCTAAAAGAGATCCCCAAAAATACTGAAAAATATACTGAAGAAAACAACACCTTAAAAAATAGACTAACTCAAATGGCAAAAGAGCTCCAAAAAGCCAATGAAGAGAAGAATGCCTTGAAAGGCAGAATTAACCAAATGGAAAAGGAGGTCCAAAAGACCACTGAAGAAAATACTACCTTAAAAATGAGATTGGAGCAAGTG